>JARQOC010000006.1:121252800-121784204 GCA_033576535.1 Allobates femoralis
AGTTCTTGGTGTCGTTTTCCTTTTTCTTCCACATTTCCCTTTTCGCTTTGGAGAAAACGATCCAGTTTCGTTGTGTGTGCGAATTATTCTTGAAACGGTAGATTTTCCAATACCAACGGTGGAAGTGATTTCTCTTACAGTCAGACTTGTATGTTCATTAAGAGTAGTAATTCTAGACCTCTTCCGTGGAGTAACATCCAATTTTACAGGCACGAATCACACTGAGAGAAAAAGTACACTAAACCACTACTCACAGAAACAAGCTCTCAACTGAAGCTGACGGGGCAGCTAGCTGTTATTTTCTGACTAAAACCAGTCAAACCACATTTTGTTACTCAAGGTTGTACACTCACACCTGTTCAAAGCCGTTAAAACTGGTTTGGATCACTGACTGGTAACCCCAACTTACGATAAAAAAATGCTGTGTCCCAATTAATTTGCACAGCACTATAGATCTGTATCTGACATCAAGGAATCCTATTCCTCTGCTAGAATGCAGTAACTAAACCAGCAACATTTACAATAGACAAAGCTTAACCTTTTTATGACCTATGATGCACATGTGCCTCATAGGCTGCCTCCCACATTTTGATTTGAGCTCACAGCGCATCCTCCCCCACATATCTCAGCTGATCTCATCAGCTGAGATGTGTATCTAACAGCTCTGACCAGATCCACGATCTGATCGGCACCGTTAACCCTTTGGATCATGGTGTCAGTGACTGACAGCACGATCCAAAATCCTGCGGCCGGGACCACGCAGTTTCCCACCATTGTCAGAGGTCCCTTGATGCGATCATGGGACCTGCTTGCTTTAGCTGGACAGCTCGGGGTCCTGTGATGACCTTGGAAGCTGTCCTGAATCATTTTCTGCTGGCGATGACCCAGTGAAGTCACCAGCAGGAAGTGATCATTTCTCCTGTCTTTAGATAAACAGCAGCTCATCGGAAGAGAAGAGATCGCAGTATGCAGCATTGAGGCCCTCTAGTGGGTCAAGTAAAATAGTGAAAAACAATTAAGTTTTTAAAAGTATGAAAAATACCCCATAAAAGTTCAAATCACCTCCCTTCTGTACCATTAAAAATGAAGGAAAAAAAAAAAAAAAAAAAAATACACATATTTGGTATCGTCAAGTTCAGAAATGTCCGGTCTATCAAAATATAAAATCAGTTAATTACATCGATAAACTGTGTAATGGAAAAATAAGTCCAAACGCGAAAATTAAGTTTTTTTTTTTTTTTTTTTTCTTGTAACCGCAACATTGCAATAAAATGCAATAATGGGCGATCAAAACATTGCATGCACCCAAAAATGGTATAATTATAAACATATGCTCAAGTGGCAAAAAATAAGCCGTCACACGGCCTCAGATCCTGAAAAATGAGGACGCTAGAATTTTTTTTCACCACTTAGGTAGATAACAATGAAAGTATACATGTTTGGTATCTACGAAGTCTTACCGACCCGAGGAATCATACACTCACGTCAGTTTTACCATATAGAGTACATGGTGAATAAAAAAACCTAAAAAAAGTGTCAAACGTGTAGTTGCACTTTTTCCAGTTGCACTTATAATTTTTTTCTTATTTTCCTGTACACTCTATGGTACAATAAATGATTAGAAGGGGAGGGAAAAACGAAAACTGGAAAACAGAAAATCGCCCGGGGGATGGGGGGGGAAGGGAAGGGGTTAAGCCTTGAACATTGACAGGTTAACACATATGTATTTGGGTCATTCCATGTCAAGTGAACCAATGATTTTTACCTCCTATATTTTTAATTCTTATTAGCATGTTGTACAATGCAAAATGTGAAGATAACAAAATTCTAAAAAAAAAATTTTTAATTTTTAATTTATTTTCAAAGTTTGGAAAGTGCAGATTTCGGTGTTGCCTATCTTTACATTTCTTCCCATACCTCAGGCTGGAAATAAGATACAGAAACAAAATAAACACCAATCTACTCAGAACTGTATAGGCTTTCACCAGATATGAGACAAGAGGATCTTTGTTAATATTTTACCCATGCAAAAGCAAACGTAAAATATTAAACCGCATTTCAGAAAAAACGTATAATTTAAAAATTCCCAAAAATGCCCATGTGCCTGCTATGCTCTTAGCCACATCTGTACCAAAATTCAAGTTGGGATCGCAATGGGATCATATTTTAAAATATTTAACTATTATAGCGCCAATGGGTCATTCCATATCAAGTGATCAAGATATTATGTTTTTTTTACCTGATGTCTTTAGATTTTTAAAATAAAAATTTCTATTTGAAGTACTACTGTAGTTAATTACAAATTCAAAGTTTTGATTTTTTTTTATCTTCATCAGTTAATTTTTTTTTTACAAATTTTTAAAGTTTTTAAAAAGCGCGAATTTTGGGCTGGTATGGCTTTACATTTTTTATCATATCTCGGGCTAGAACTAAGATAATAAGGTGGGAGAGGCCTCATTTTACTCAGACCGGTACAGGCTTTCATTTGATATGTCACAACTATTTTGTTAATAGTTTTGTTATATTTTGTTAATAATCTGCATATTTGTAAAGGCTCATCAACATAATGATCTGGTCTATGACTCACTGAATGTCTAACACTTGGACAATCTGACAAGATAATAGGAATCTATACAACCGTTACGAATGCTCCACAGCTCAGACCACTTTGTTTACTTAGTAGAAACTACTCAGCATTTACTGTCCAAAAATAATTAACCTTTATTGATTAAAAGCACACATACAGGTAATAACACATATAGAAAATAAATGGTGAGGAGATTCCAAAGATATGCCACACCAGGGTAATAACAGGAGACTGGCAGCAGCCATTGCGCTGTAAGAAAAAAACAGTTAAGTAAGGAAGATGGGTAATAAATATAAAGATTTACAGTACACTTAAAATATAACTGTCTTACTATAAAGTGAGTATTAGGGTTAGAGCATTCACAACCTTTTCTGTCTGCGGATAAACGCTGCAGTTTTGGCAGCTTTTCTCTACTGAGTTTTCACTATATCTGCATTAGTTTTTTTTAATCCCTAGTGAAAATGATGGCAGATTTTTTTTTTTTAATATAAATAGTGATAAATGCTGCATTTATTGCAGCGATCAAAAAGTAGTGCAAGCAGTGATTTACTCACTCTCTGAATGTTTCAAAAAACACTGCATGTGTTTAACCCCGTTATTTCTAGCCCGAGATATGATGTTAAAATGTAAAGCCATACCAGGCCAAAATTTGTGCTTTTTTGAAACTTTAAAAACCTGTAAAAAAATTCACTGATGAAGGAAAAAAATTCAAAACTTTCTATTTGTAATTAACTAAAGTTGTACTTCATACAGAAAAAAAAAAAAAAAAAATGTAAAGACGTCAGGTAAAAAAAATATTCATATTTAGATCGCTTGATATGGAATGACCCACTGACGCTATAATAGTTAAATATTTTAAAATATGATCCCATCGCGATCCCAACTTGAATTTTGGTACAGATGTGGCTAAGAGCACAGCAAACACATGGGCATTTTTGGGAATTTTTAAATTTATATGTTTTTTTCTGAAATGCGTTTTAAAGTGATCCTAAACCCAGAAACTGACCCCCCCTTATCTTTAGACCTGTCCCTGCACCCCCTCTTACCATTTCTAGCCATCCCTTTAGCAGAAAAAATCGCTTTTGTAAAGTAAGAGAAAAGGTTATAATACTTTGACCTGTGTGAGTTCTCTCTTTCTGTGGAAGCCGAGATGGGACGGGCCTGTATGCTGCTGCCTGGTAAATATGCACGCCCCTCTCTGTTTCTAAGAGCCTGGCCGCGTCATGAAAGGGGCGGGGCTAAATCGCGCCATGCCGGAGCCCCGCCCCTTTCATGATGCGGCCAGGCTCTTACAAGCAGAGAGGGGCGTGCATAATTACCAGGCAGCAGCAGACAGGCCCGTCCCATCTCGGCTTCCACAGAAAGAGAGAACTCACACAGGTCAAAGTATTATAACCTCTAGGGTTGGAAACTTCCTGGGAACCCTACCTTTACCTTCCTTTCCGCCCCTCTTAATCCCTCCCCACCCATCCTATCCCTGTTCTGGTATAGTCTTTTCTTTCTCTCTTTGCTTTCTACCTTTCTTTTTTACTTTTTATTTCTCTCTATTATTAGTAATAGACGGGTGCCTATGGAGTAGGTAATGCTTGATTTATAACATTGAATGTCAAACAACCCTGATTTGTTATATCAGACAGGTTGATTCTCTTGCCAGGGTTAGTTCTAATATTGTTATAGTAAATTAAACAAGCTCTTCAAGCTCAATGTATTATCAGTAACCGTCATGCGATTTAATCAAAGAGATGTATATTTGGTATGATCAGTTCTTGTACTTGCAAGATGATTAAAGTTGTAAGTTTTTTCTTTTGTAACTTTAAAACAAAATAAAGAATTATAAAAAAAGTAATATAACCTTTTCTCTTACTTTACAAAAGCGATTTTTTTCTGCAAAAGGGATGGCTAGGAATGATAAGAGGGGGTGCAGGGACAGGTCTAAAGATAAGGGGGGGTCAGTTTCTGGGTTTAGGATCACTTTAATATTTTGCGTTTGCATGTGTAAAATATTAACAAAGATATACTTGTGACATATCTGGTGAAAGCCTGTACAGTTCTGAGTAGAATGGTGTTTATTTTGTTTATCTTATTTCTAGCCTTAGATATGATAGAAAATGTAAAGTCATACCAGTCCAAAATTCACACTTTTTTAAAACTTTAAAAATCAGTAAAAAATTAACTGATGAAGAAAAAAAATTCTTTATTTGTAATTACGGTAACTAAATTTGTACTTAATATAGAAAAAAAATTAAAAAATCTAAAGACGTCAGGGGAAAAAAAATTCATATTTGGATCACTTGATATGGAAAGACCCATTTGGCTCAGGAATATGTATAATAATAGTTTTACAAATTAAAGGCAGACACTTTGTATTAAGAAATGTATGAATTAGGTTAAAAGTTTGTATGACATGTAACAATGCTTTTTTTTTATAGGATGTTTCGTCTTCGTTTCTTGCCCGCGGTGGCAGGATTGGCAACTGTATCCCGCCGGTACCATGGAGTAGCTAATCCAGCGCATAGCAGACGGAGATTAATGCTTGCAGCTTTTGTGGGAGCAACCGCAGTATCTGCCAGTGCCGGATTACTCTGGAAGAGGTGAGAGGATGCTTAAATGTTTTGATTTTATTCTTACTTGTCTGTATTATTCTGTGGAATCTTCATTTATTGATGTTAGAAATCATTGCAAGCAGCCCAAATGAGCTGGCATTTATGTCAATCAGACTTGCAAAATTAAATCGTAACTGAACTTCTTTTTTCGTTAATAATTTTGTCTACAGTGGAAAGTTGTAAAACATTGCAAATCATTTTATTAGGAGATTTACCGGTAATTTCTCGTAAAAAATAATTTTATGTACGTGACTGTAATCTCTGCTTTCCCCAGTCTATTTATTTACCATGAGCTGCATTATTATAATAATGTACTCATGTGGAGTACAGATGATGGTAGTGAAAGGGTAAATCGAGAGCACATTTTACTTTGTACTTTCTGAAGTATATATGCGTCATGCTGATCACACGGTACAGCTTCTGTACCAATGCAATCAGCTGCAGGAAAATACTCCACCCCTACTGTAATTTTTAAGTAGACATGCACCTAATGGATATTCTGAACTAATAAGGGAGATACCAGGGAGCTGAGGTAAGAAGAGGTTGCTCACACTGCCATCCATCTTGTCTAATTAATGTAACACTGTAGAGGAGATACTGGGATTGCTAAAGTAAGAAGAGACTGCTCATACTGCTGTCCACCCTTGCAACCTGCCCTTATACAGGGCACAGGGGTGCTAACGTAAGAAGAGACTGCTCACACTGCTACCCATGCTGTATATGTGACCTAATACCAGGGGTGCTGAGGTAAGAAGAGGCTGCTCGTGCTGCAGTCCACCCTATCTGAATGGTGACCTGGAGATACTTTAACATTATGTGGTATAGAAAACCGAATATAGGCCACTAGCAAGCTAGGCAAACTCAAAACAGCAACAACCTATCAAAAACGAGTTTATAGCCCAATTTCTGGTATAAAAAATAAATTTATTGCTACTGAATTAAAACATCATATATCAAGTAGTTACAATATAATCACTGGATGAAATACACCATAATTGTAAGCATCCAATTAATATCAACCAACTATAGGAGGGGGAGAGAACCAAATAAATAAATAGTTAATAGGGTCAAAATGGTTAATGCAACGGTCTCATAAAGTGCTGTATTAAGTTCTAATAATGGATACCATTCCAGCAAACTTAAATGACCATAGGGGTATGTTGTGGTTGAAAGTACTTCTGTATAGTTTGTTCTATATATTGGTGCAAGCCTGGCCCAATTTATGTGATGCTAGTGATTAAAAACTCTAATATGTAAAATAAAACGTGTGTGATTGACACTGTGAGAGAATTAAATGTTAACTGCGACTAAACACAACTGTGATAATTAAACAGAATGGTGAGATAACGTGCACAAAATAGGTCACACATACATAATGTGCATGTGCACAATTATGTACGCATGCACCATGCAATACATGTATATACAGTGTTGGCCAAAAGTATTGACACCCCTGCAATTCTGTCAGATAATACTCAATTTCTTCCTGAAAATGATTGCAATCACAAATTCTTTGGTATTATTATCTTCATTTAATTTGTCTTCAATGAAAAAACACAAAAGAGAATGAAGCAAAAAGCAAAACATTGATCATTTCACACACAACTCCAAAAATGGGCCGGACAAAAGTATTGGCACCCTCAGTCTAGTACTTGGTTGCACAACCTTTAGCCAAAATAACTGCGATCAACCGCTTCCGGTAACCATCAATGAGTTTCTTACAATGCTCTACAATGCTTTTAGACCATTCTTCTTTGGCAAACTGCTCCAGGTCCCTGATATTTGAAGGGTGCCTTCTCCAAACTGCCATTTTTAGATCTCTCCACAGGTGTTCTATGGGATTCAGGTCTGGACTCATTGCTGGCCACCTTAGAAGTCTCCAGTGCTTTCTCTCAAACCATTTTCTAGTGCTATTTGAAGTGTGTTTTGGGTCATTGTCCTGCTTGAAGACCCATGACCTCTGAGGGAGACCCAGCTTTCTCACACTGGGCCCTACATTATGCTGCAAAATTTGTTAGTAGTCTTCAGACCTCATAAAGCCATGCACACGGTCAAGCAGTCCAGTGCTAGAGGCAGCAAAGCAACCCCAAAACATCAGGGAACCTCCGCCATGTTTGACTGAAGGGACCGTGTTCTTTTCTTTGAATGCCTCTTTTTTTCTCCTGTAAACTCTGTTGATGCCTTTGCCCAAAAAGAGAGAACATTCTTCCAAAACGTTTTAGGCTTTCTCAGGTAAGTTTTGGCAAACTCCAGCCTGGCTTTTTTATGTCTCGGGGTAAGAAGTGGGGTCTTTCTGGGTCTCCTACCATACAGTCCCTTTTCATTCAGACGCCGACGGATAGTACGGGTTGATACTGTTGTACCCTCTGACTGCAGGGCAGCTTGAACTTGTTTGGATGTTAGTCGAGGTTCTTTATCCACCATCCGCACAATGTTGCGTTGAAATCTCTTGCCAATTTTTCTTTACCGTCCACATCTAGGGAAGTTAGCCACAGTGCCATGGGCTTTAAACTATTGATGACACTGTGCACGGTATACACAGGAACATTCAGGTCTTTGGAGATGGACTTGTAGCTTAGAGATTGCTCATGCTTCCTCACAATTTGGTTTCTCAAGTCCTCAGACAGTTCTTTGGTCTTCTTTCTTTTCTCTATGCTCAATGTGGTACACACAAGGACACAGGACAGA
Organism: Allobates femoralis; assembly: GCA_033576535.1. Taxonomy (NCBI): domain Eukaryota; kingdom Metazoa; phylum Chordata; class Amphibia; order Anura; family Aromobatidae; genus Allobates; species Allobates femoralis. Next base: position 121,260,679 of record JARQOC010000006.1, read on the forward strand.
GGTTGAGTCAACTTTAATTCATGTCAACTGGCTGCAAGTGTGATTTTGTTATTGCCAACCCCTGTTAGGTGCCACAGGTAAGTTACAGGTGCTGTTAATTACACAAATTAGAGAAGCATCACATGATTTTTCTAAGGATGCCAATAGTTTTGTCCACCCCCTTTTTTATGTTTGGTGTGGAATTAGATCCAATTTGGCTTTAGGACAATTCTTTTTGTGTTTTTTTTCATTGAAGACAAATTAAATGAAGATAATAATACTAAAGAATTTCTGATTGCAATCATTTTCACGAAGAAACTGAGTATTATCTGACAGAATTGCAGGGGTGTCAATACTTTTGGCCAACACTGTATGCACAATGCTATCTGTGACTAAACACACTGTGATAATCAAAATACATGCTCAAAATAATTCAATATGCACAAGGTGTATATAAGGGAATACCTGCACTCAAGGGTTAAAATGTTGGCTGTGCTTGTCTTAAACTATCTGTATGCCATATAATATTTAATTTTACAAGCAAATATGTGTATATAACCATGTGATGAAACAAACAAACAAACAGGGAACACCTAATTCTCTTAACTCCCTTTAAAACAGGGAGTTCTATACAGAAGGTTACTGCATATAATGCAGCAAAAAACTTTCCCAAGACCACTTCACCACCCCTAGATATCTAGTGCAGGTATTCCCTTCTATACACCTTGTGCATATTGAATTATTTTGAGCACGAATTTTGATTATCACAGTGTGTTTAGTCACAGATAGCATTGTGCATATATACATGCATTGTACATGCACATTATGTATATGTGACCTATTTTGTGCATGTTATCTCACCATTCTGTTTAATTATCACAGTTGTGTTTAGTCGCAGTTAACATTTAATTCTCTCAGTGTCAATCACACACGTTTTATTTTACATATTAGAGTTTTTAATCACTAGCATCACATAAATTGGGCCAGGCTTACACCAATATATAGAACAAACTATACAGAAGTACTTTCAACCACAACATACCCCTATGGTCATTTAAGTTTGCTGGAATGGTATCCATTATTAGAACTTAATACAGCACTTTATGAGACCGTTGCATCAACCATTTTGACCCTATTAACTATTTATTTATTTGGTTCTCTCCCCCTCCTATAGTAGGTTGATATTAATTAGATGCTTACAATCATGGTGTATTTCATCCCAGTTGTTATTATGTGGTATAGGTTTATTCTAAGTCACAGCAGTAGACCTTACTACTACATTGCTAACAGTCACCTACTCCATTAAAGGAGTATTTTCATGTTATTAAATTGCTTTACTTAGACAGCACGAAAATAAGTAAATGTGCAAATCTCTTCTATGAAAAATACAGCACGCGTACGTGAAAAAAATGCCGTCTAAAATGAGTTTTCGGTGTACCAAGACAGCGTACAGTTCAATTGAGAATATTTGTAGTTAGTAGTTCTCATTTCATGATAATGTTGCAGTCTAAACAGGCAGCTGATCACCCTGCGAACAGGCAAAGTGATACTGGAGTGATGTCCGATTTTTATTATTATTTTTTTTCATTGACCCATAGACTGCATGGCTGATTTTAATCCACCACTCGGATCGAAATCAGACGTCTCTGCGATTTTCTGTGGACCTGTGTATAGCCACATAGACTGATATGAGATCATTGGACATTAAATAGCCCCAGCTCGTAAATAAGTTATGTTCACCCTGAAGACCCTTTTTCACAGATCCTGAGACATATGGAGAACTCATTCTGCTTCATCACTCAAAGCTAAAAGCAGCAGTGCTCTCACTTCTCCCACACACATCTCAGCTGTCTGGTGTGTGCACAGCTATATGTGACACCTATCATCCTTCATAACATCCACATGCAGATCAGCCTCCTAGTGGTAGCAGAACACAACTTGTATGACCCCTCACAATCTCACAAGAGTTCTTCAGCCTCTTTCAGACGGCCGTATTGCACCAACTTGTTCTATTTGTGTGTTCATGAATAAAACACACAACTATTAAAATCTATGCTTCTATTCACATCTTTTTTTTTTTTCCAGCCGCATGGATGGACTATCTGTGGGGGTTTGTGAAATATATGATCAGCCCAAGGATGGGATTGGTGTGCTGTCATATTTAACCCCTTCATGACCAAGAGCGTATATATTCGCTCTTAACCGTGTCCCTCCTTCTGATGCGAGCTCACGCGCTGGGCTTGCATCCTCCCCCACACATCTCAGCTGATATGATCAGCTGAGATATGTAGCTAAGAGCGCCGATTAAATCAGTGATCCAATCAATGCTCTTAACACTTTAGATCATGTTGCCAATGACTGACAGCGCAATCCAAAACAGCCTGGCAGGGATGGTGCTTTTCCCCGCTAGTATCGGAGGTGCTGTGATGTGATCATGGGACCACCACTGTCACCTTGACAGCCCGGGGTAAGTGATGACCCTGGATGCTGTTTGCAATCACTTCCTGGATGCCTGGCAAGCACCTGCATCCACAGAAAGTGATGATTTCTGCTATGCACAGATGTGCAGCAGCTCATCTGTGCATAGCAGAAGTGTTCGGGCAGTGCAAAATAAAGAAAACATTTAAAAATTATTATTTTTTTTTAAATATGAAAAGAACTATAAGGTCAAATCACTCCCTTTTGGCCTATTGAAGATAAAACTATGAAATAAAAAAACATACTCATATTTGGTATCAGCGCATTCAGAAATGCCCATTCTTTTAAAATATAAAATTAATTCTTCTGATTTCGTAGACTGCGTAACGGAAAAAAAGTCCAAATGGCAAAATTGTTCTTTTGGTCATTGCAAAATTGCAATATAGTGCAATAACGGGCGATCAAAACAGTGCATCTACCCAAAAATGGTATAAATAGAAACGTATGCTCAGTATCCTTAGGAAAATCATCTCAAGCAACAAAAAATAAGTTGTCACACGGCCCAGATCCCAAAAAATGTAAACGCTACGGGTTGTGGAAAATGGCACAAAAGTGCAATTCATGTTGTTTAAAGAGTACCTGTCACCCCCTCTGCTGCATGGCGATCTAAATGCAGCACTGAATGCAGCATGTCTGCTGCATTCATGGAAGGGGTCCCTCGTGTCTGTGTGCTGTGTACCCCGAGACATTGCCTTAGTAAAACTCCGTTAGAGGCTATGAGGGCATTCCCTGGTGCAGGAGCCAGCTCGAAGGCAGAGGGGGAGGGAATGGCCCCCATCCAATCTGTGCTGCTTCTGCTGTGCTAGCTCTGTCCTTTTCATCTGTCACTCATCCTGCCTCACACAGCATGCATATCATTTGTTCAGCTCCAGATTCCTGCCCTGCTCTCTGAACAAAGCGTAAACAGCACAGCAGGAGGCGGCACAGACAGGCAGAGGGGGAGGGAATAGCCCCCGTCAATCGAGCTGGTTCCTGCACCATGGACTGCCCTCATGGCTTCCAACAGTGAGTTTTACTAAGGCTATATCTCGGGGTACACAGCCAACAGACACATGGGGGACCCCTTCCCTGAGTGCAGCAGACATGCTGCATTCAGTGTTGCATTTAGATTGCCATGCAGCAGGGGTTTGACAGGTCCTCATGACATGTGCGTCATAGGTTGCCTCCCACCACTTGATGCGAGTTAACACTGTGTGAGCCAGCATCCTCCACCTCACATCTCAGCTGATGTTATCAGCTGAAATGTGTATCTAATAGTGCCGATGAAATCCGCGAACTGATCGGCACTGTTAACCCTTTGGATTGTGCTTTCATTCATTGATAGCATAATCCAATGCACCCGGCGAGGATTGCGCTGATCCCTACAGAGATTGCAGGTCCTGTGAACTGAGCACGGGACCTGCATCTTGTCACCTGCACAACTCTGGGTCCTGTAATGACCCCGAAGCTGTCCTGATTCACTTCCTGCTGGTGATGACCCAGTAACATCACCAGCAGGGAGTGATCACATTTCCCTGTATTACAATGAGCAGCAGCTAATCGCAAGACAGGACAAGCGATCGGTGTGTGCAGCACTGAGGCCCTCTAGTGGCCAGTGTAAAATAGATTTAAAAAAATATGTTTTTAAAAGTATGATAACGAAAAACATAAGTTCAAATTACCCCCCTTTTACGCTATTGAAAATAAACTCTAAAAATAAGAAAAAAACACACACATTGGGCATTTCTGAACACAGTGATACCAAATCTATTAAAATGTAAAATAAATTAATTAGATCTGTAAACTGTGTAATGTAAAAAAAGTCCAAACGCCAAAATGATGTTTTTTTTTTCGTCGCTGCAACATTTCAGTAAAATGCAATAACAGGCGATCAAAATGGTGAATTTACCCAACATGATATCATTAGACACGTCAGCTCAAGACACAATAAGCCGTCCCCAGCCACAGATCCCCCAAAAATGAAAACACTACGGGTCACAGAAAATGGTGGCAAAAGTGCCTTTTTTGCATCGGGGACTGGCTTCATGCAAGACTATTTTTCTCATCCTCCTCTTGCAGATCCCATCATCGTTCTCTTGCAACCCTAATCTCCTCTCCAGCCCCCTCTCCTCTTCCAGCCCCCACCATTCTCCTCTTCCAGCCCCCACCAGTCTCCTTTTCCACCCACATTCCTCTCAGCCCCACCATTCTCCTCTTCCAGCCCCACCATTCTCCTCTTCCAGCCCCACCATTCTCCTCTTCCAGCCCCCACTATTGTCCTCTTCCAGCCCCCACTATTGTCCTCTTCCAGCCCCCACCATTGTCCTCTTCCAGCCCCACCATTCTCTCTTTCAGCCCCACCATTGTCCTCTTCCAGCCCCCACCATTGTCCTCTTCCAGCCCCCACCATTGTCCTCTTCCAGCCCCCACCATTGTCCTCTTCCAGCCCCCACCATTGTCCTCTTCCAGCCCCCACCATTGTCCTCTTCAGCCCCACCATTGTCCTCTTCAGCCCCCACCATTGTCCTCTTCCAGCCCCCACCATTGTCCTCTTCCAGCCCCCACCATTGTCCTCTTCCAGCCCCACCATTGTCCTCTTCCAGCCCCCACCATTGTCCTCTTCCAGCCCCCACCATCCTCCCCTTCCAGCCCCCACCATTGTCCTTCCAGCCCACCATCCTCCCTTCCAGCCCCACCATTGTCCTCTTCCAGCCCAGTATCCTCCTCTTCCAGTCCTCACCATCCTCCTCTTCCAGTCCCCACCATCCTCCTCTTCCAGTCCCCACCATCCTCCTCTTCCAGCCCACACCATTCTCTTCTTCCAGCCCCCAGTATTCTCCTCTTCCTGCCCCCACCATCCTCCTCTTCCAGTCCCCACCATTCTCTTCCAGCCCCTATTATCCTCTTCCAGCCCCCACAATCTCCAACACACACAAACATACCACCAGTCACCGATCCCCGCTGCACCTGCGGCATTACGTCGCCTCTCTGTTCTCTTCCACTGCTGTATGCATAGATATATGTGGGAAGCCATTGGCCAATCACAGTGCAGCAGCTGGGCCAATCACAATGCAATGGCCAGTAGCCAATCAGGGCCTGGCTGCTGCATCGTGATTGGCCCGGCTTCTGCACTGTGATGGGCTGAGAGCTTCTCCCATACATCTATGCACACAGCTGAGAAAAAACCCGAGTCAATGCAATGCTGCAGGGCGGAGGGGGAAGTTGGGCGGTGACAAAACCCCGGGAGGCGCGCAGCATCCACCGCTCTGAGCCGCCGTAGAGCTCAGCACATTGTGTGTAGTGCTGGTCTGCGGCGGTGTTGACCAGCACGCAGACCTCCGCGGCCTGGTCCCGGTCTGCGGCCTGGTGGTTGGGGACCCCTGATTTAGATAACCATAAAAGTAACATGTTTGGTATGTTCAAACTCGTTATGACCCGAGACATCATACCGACATGTCAGTTTTACAATATAGTGAACATGGTGAATAGAAAACCTAAAACCAAAAGTGTAATTGCACTTTTTTTTTTTTTTGCAATTTCAAAGGCACTTGGAATTTTTTTCCCATTTTCCTATACACTGTATGGAAAAACAAAATAGTGTCATCTGAAAGTGCAACTCATCTCGCAAACAACAAGCCCTCATATGTCTATATTGACGGAAAAATAAAAACTCACCAGTTGCAGCCGAAATAATAAAATATAATAAAAAAGTTATGGCTTTCGAAACAAGGGGAAGGAAAATTGAAAAACAGGATATCACCTGGCGGTGAATGGGTTAATTGCTTCTTTTAATTACTGGAATAAAGAAGAGGTTTTTTTTACTTGCGAAGTGCTGGCTTTCTACTACTAAAAGTATGGAGTTAACAATGAAGTGCTATCTAAGTGCCAGGAATCAAAGCCCTATCAATTTAATATTGATGGCCTATCCTAGGCAGGCAGCCAGTATTATTATCCCAAAGATACCCTTTAAATCAAAGATGGGTCTTTATTCACTTAAATTTTGTAGTTTTAGCAAAAGGCTTCAACCATCAACTTAAACGTGTCAGACTAATGCTTGTACGGATTCCAATGTTTTATGAAGAAAGCTGTGAATAGGTCTCTGATCAAAACGGCATCTACCCAAAAATTGTATCATTAAACATGTCAGCTCAAGACACAAACAATAAGCAGTTGTACAGCCTCAGATCCCAAAAAATGAGAACGCAACGGGTCAAGAAAATGGCAACAAAAGCGCAATTCTGTTTCTTTAAAGAGGACCTGTCACACCCTGGTGCTTGGCAAGCAATGTCTGCTGCATTCAGGGGAGGGGTCCACCATGTCTCCAGCCCCCCTGTAAGCTTTAAAAAAAAGACTTTAGAATCCTTAGAGTTAAGAGGTCGCCTGGGTGGGATCTTATTAAGAGGTCCTGGCTGCTGGCACAGCCCTCCCTGCCTTCTCCTTGTGTGTTCCGCCCCCTCTGTGTGTCTGCCACAGCCTCCTCTTTTTCTGGGTCTGTCCTCCTGCTCCTGACGTCGCACAGAGCAGGAGCAGAAGAGGAGAGCAGACCCAGGAGAACAGGAGGCGGCGGCAGCAAATGCATAGAGGGGGAGGAACACACAAGGAGAAGGCAGGGAGGATTGTGCAAGCAGCCAGGACCTCTTAATAAGATCCCACCCAGGCGACCTCTTAACTGTATGGGTTCTAAAAGCTTTTTAAAGCTTACAAGGGGGCAAGAGACATGGGGGACCCCTTCCCTGAATGCAGCAGACATGCTGCATTCAGTGCTGCATTCAGTTTTCAAAGCACCAGGGGGTAACAAGTCCTCTTCAAGAACGTCAGAATTTTTTTCACCACTTGGGTAACAGTAAAGGTACACATGTTTGGTATCTACAAACTCGTACCGACCCAAGGCATCATACTGACATGTCTATTTTACCATATAGTGAACATGATGAAATAAACAACCGAAAAATCAAATATGTAATTGTGTATATGGTAAAATAAATTATTTCATCTGAAAGTACAACTCGTCTCTCAAAAAACAAGCCGTTGAAGGTGTTAGGGAACTTATTTAGAGGTGGGGTGAGCACTTCGAACCCACAGGTGCTTCACAGAATTTTATAATGTTGAGCCATGAAAATAAAAAAAATACATTTTTCCCACAAATAAATTACTTTTGCCCTAAAGTTTTAATTTTCTTTAGCATGTCAGGAGAAAATAGACTACCGTATATACTCGTGTATAAGCCGACTTTTTCAGCCCAAAAATTGGGCTGAAAAGTCCCCCCTCGGCTTATACACGAGTCATATACGAGTCATATAAGTGGGGGCTGTGTCCGGGAGCAGGAGGAGGCAGGAGGAGGCTGGAGGAGGTGGGGGAAGGCTGCAATATGAGCGGCTCGTGACGTGGAGCCGCTCATAACTTATTCATGATATGCACTGCATCCCCCGCCCATCCGCGGGGGGAGCAGTGCATATCGCCTTACAGCCCCCCAGCACGGGGTATACAGTCCCCCCCCATCCCTCACAGTATGGCGTCCCCCCCTCCATGCTGCCGCTGCTTAGTGTATAATAGATATAGTGTTATTATCTCTCACCAGCCCGGTCTCCGTGCATCCTCCCTCCTCCCTGTGTGTCATGTGACCGGGGCTCACAGCGATGACGTCACCGGCCGGTCACATGGCACGCAGCCTCGCAGGGAGGAGGGAGGATGCACGGAGACCGGGCTGTATACTGTGAGGGATGGGGGGGGAGCCTGTATACTGTGAGGGATGGGGGGGGGCCTGTATACTGTGAGGGATGGGGGGGGGGCCTGTATACTGTGAGGGATGGGGGGGGGCCTGTATACTGTGAGGGATGGGGGGGGGGCCTGTATACTGTGAGGATGGGGGGGGGCCTGTATACTGTGAGGGATGGGGGGGCCTGTATACTGTGAGGATGGGGGGCCTGTATACTGTGAGGGATGGGGGGGCCTGTATACTGAGGGATGGGGGGCCTGTATACCGGTGCCTGGGGGCCTGTATACCCGTGCCTGGGGGCCTGTATACCCGGTGCCTGGGGGCCTGTATGCCCCGTGCCTGGGGCCTGTATGCCCCGTGCCTGGGGGCCTGTATACCCTGTGCCTGGGGGCCTGTATACCCTGTGCTGGGATCTGTATACCTGTGCTGGAGTCCACCCTCGGCTTATACGCGAGTCAATACGTTTTCCCAGTTTTTGGGGGCAAAAATAGGGGGGTCGGCTTATACACGGGTCGGCTTATACACGAGTATATACGGTATATAATTTGTTGTGCAACGTCTCCTGAGTATGCGGATATCTCATATGTGTGCTGCAAAACTACTTTTTGGGTGCACGGCAGAGTTCAGAAGAGCGCTGTTTGAACTTTTCAGTGTCATTTTGGCTGGAAAATGTTGTGGATGCCATGTCAATTTGAAGAGCCCCTGACTTGCCAAAACAGCAGAAACCCCCACAAGTGACCCCATTATGGAAACTTCACCTCTCAAGGAATTAATCTATGGGATTAGTGAGCATTTGTTAACCATCAAGCGATTCACAAAGCTGTATAACACTGGGCTGCGTGAAGTAAAATTTACCATTTTATCCAATAAAATGTTGCTTTGGCCCAATGTTTTTAAATTTCAAAGTGGGTAATAGGAGAAAATGAATGGTACAATTTGTTACACAATTTCTGCTGTACATGCAAATACCCTACATGTAATCGGAAACTACTTTTCAGGCACAGTGCAAAGTTCAAGCAGCAATGGATGGTAATGAGTGAAAATTGTCAACCATTGTCGGCCATTGTATTGACCAGATAATTGTAGTACCTATACATTGTACCCAGCTTGTGCTTCTGGAGACTCGCATCCAATTTAAATTAAGCGTGCTCCCTCACTACAGAACAAACATATGGATGCTAAATGTGGTAGGACACAGAGGAAAGGAAAGGTGCATTTGGATTTGGAAACACATTTTTGATGGATTTATTTTTTTGGGTGGGTGGAGAAGCCTTGGCGCTTATCAAGAGCCTTTGTGTTACATGTAAAGTGAAAACCCCCTAGATTTCCATCAAGTGATGAACCTGAGTGGAGGAGTTTTTTTTGTGGGATGAGTTGAAGGTTTTATAGGGAACATTTTGCATTACATGTTGGATCTTATTTATCTTGTGCTCTTCGCTGGAATGCCGATTAGACCAGGCTCTTGTCATGGCCTACCAAGCCACCGTAGATCTGGAGATTACTATTTTCGTTAGATCCGTTTTTATTTAACCAAAACATCAACAATTTAAACATAAGCAATGTGACACAGATATCGCAGTCAAAAGAATCTAAGACAAGTAATCAGAGAATCAAATACCGTATTTTTCCTTTTATAAGACGCACTTTTTTTCCTCCAAATTTTGGAGGAAAGTGGGGGTGCGTCTTAGAAAAGGAATATAACATTCTATCATCCTCAGTTGCTTGGGAGGGAGACAGCAGTGAAGTGGGGGCAGAAGTGGCAGGGAATGGTCCCTGCTGAAGAATCCAGGCAGCAGGAGCACCACGTGTCCCCGGCTCATTATCTACTTAGATATTCACTTCACTTGCTCCCAGTCCCCACCCACCTCTCTGCACTGAACACAGCGGCGGAGAGTGAGAGCAGGGGGAGCAGGAGAAGCTCCTTAGCCGGCACACATGGTCGCTCCTGCAGCTGCTGGGGAGATTGTGTGCTGGAGATAGTGAGAACGGAGGAGCCGGGTGCAGCTGCAGCAAGTGAATGAGCACTGAGCTCTGTGCTGCTGATTCACTGCCATGAAGACAGGGGCAGAGCAGGGAGATCGGCACCTTATCACAGGTACCTTGTCGGTGTTGTGCCTCACTCCGTCTGCTCAGTGTAATGTGTCCTGCTGAGCCCTGACACCATGCAGAAATCCAGGAAGCTTGGTCTGCAGTTCAGGAGCTTCAGTCTATTAGAGCAGGGCTGGAGCCTGCATATAATGGCAGTGTACAGCTCCCCTGGCCCTGCATACAGGTCAAGCTCTGTGGTGACTTGTAATTAGGAGACAGGGCTGGGGCATCATATTTCTGCAGTGTACAGCCCCCTCCCTGGCCCTCCCACTTACAGGACATCATATCAGAACTTGATCTGCAGACTATGGCCACTTCCTTGATTTCAGCAGGGTGATGGCAAAGCAGGACACATGAAAGTGAGTGCACATGTATATGTAACATCACCACTAATAAAGTAAAGTTAACACTACCAATACTGTGCTTAACTAGAACTCCAAGCATGCTATAGGATCTACAGTACATGCTGGGAGTTCTAGTTCTTAAAGGGATTGCTACTACATGAACAAATCCCATCTCATTCACCTTGTTGGCCCTTGTAAGAGTAATAAAGACCATACTAAGGCTATTTGCTCACGTTCGGGAGGAGCTGCATGTTGGACGCGGCTCCTCCAGACATGAGTGAAGCCGCATGTGGAGGCAGGGAGACCGCAGCCGCCCTGTACTCACCATGTTGGCGGGTGCGGGGCAGCTTCTCCCTGCAGTTCCCTGATGGGAGCCGCTTTCAACTCCACAGCATGAAATGAACATGCGGAGGAGGAGCGGACTGTCGGCAACCCACACCGCAGCTGTCAGAATGCTGCAGTCGGATGAAGCATAGTGAGTACGGGATTTCTACAAATCCCATCCACTATGCTTGTACTGTACTACGCAGCATTTTGGACACAGCAGCAAGACTCTGTGTCCAAAAGGCTGCGTATACTGATCGTGTGCACGCACCCATACCCCTGATGCTGCAGCAGTTCCAACGTTGTCAGAAGTTGCATAGTCATGTCCCATGTGACATTGATATGAGACTCAGCCCTCTGACCAGTCAGTCTGTCTCCCCACCAATAGACACTGGAGCAGAAGTCATTGGTGTTGCTCACATGCTGCACCTGCATCCGAAGGAAACAGACGCCAACACTGACTGGTCGCAGGGCCTGAGTGTCTGATCAAAGTCATTTTTTGCTACAAATATTTTTTTTCCCTATTTTCCACCTCTAAAATCTGGGTGCGTCTTATAATCCGGTGCGTCTTATAAAGCGAAAAATACGGTAATCATCAAATTGTGACTTCCCATATGGAAAGGGGAAGAACCAGACTAGGAAGCCCCATTCAAAATGGAATCTGCAATTCAGCGGAAGAGAAAATTACAATGTCTAGAACGGTTGATCTTCCGCAATACAGGAGATTTGGATTACACTTAATAGTGAGAGTAACTTGTAAACTAACAGCAGTCTAAAAACTGGTAGATCGTGAAATTAGTGAGAAGAGAAGGAACAAAGGAAAATAAAGAAACGGGAGAGAAAGAAAGAAGAGAGGGGGGGGCGGAAGAAATGAGTGGGGCTGAAACTGTTGTATCTGGTAAATTAAAGGGAAGCAACGACGTCAGGGGAGCGAATTCCTGGGGGAAAAATATCTGAGAGGGCCACAGCAATCTGCACGGTATATTAGGAAGCAATGACTATGGATCCATCCTACAGTGTCTGTTGGCACTATTATTATCCGGCATGCTGTAACTTGTGAGTTCCTCCTGGAGATTACTATTTGACCTCCTGTTGTCATGGCAATCATCGAGCCCCATGATCATGTTGGGGGGGGGGGGGGGGGGTCCTGATCTGGTGTGAGAGGCAGTTCACCCCCTCTTAATCTTCTAAAAGCCGACTCGTGTATAACCCGACCCGTGTATAAGCCGACCCCCCTACTTTTGCCCCCAAAACCTGGGAAAATCTATTGACTCGTGTATAAGCCGAGGGTGGACCCCAGCACAGGTGTACAGCACCCAGCAGTATGGTATACAGCAGCCCCAGAGGTATATACAGCAGCCCCAGTGGTAGTATACAGCAGCAGCCCCAGTGGTAGTATACAGCAGCAGCCCCAGTGGTAGTATACAGCAGCAGCCCCAGTGGTATATACAGCAGCAGCCCCAGTGGTATATACAGCCCCAGTGGTAGTATACACGCAGCCCCAGTGGTATATACAGCCCCAGTGGTATATACAGCCCCAGTGGTAGTATACACGCAGCCCCAGTAGTATATACAGCCCCAGTGCTATATACAGCCCCAGTGGTAGTATACACGCAGCCCCAGTAGTATATACAGCCCCAGTGGTATATACAGCCCCAGAGGTAGTATACAGCAGCCCCAGTGGTATATACAGCCCCAGAGGTAGTATACAGCAGCCCCAGTAGTATATACAGCCCCAGTGGTATATACAGCCCCAGTGGTATATACAGCCCCAGTGGTAGTATACACGCAGCCCCAGTAGTATATACAGCCCCAGTGGTATATACAGCCCCAGTGGTATATACAGCCCCAGTAGTATATACAGCCCCAGTAGTATATACAGCCCCAGTGGTAGTATACAGGGCCCCAGCAGGGCCCCCCTCATCGTTTGGCGCCCCCACCTCACATGATGGCCCCCCCTCTGCATGCAGCGCTGCGCATATACATTACCAGGATATCAGCTGTCACCCTCCGGTGGCGGATTGCGGCTCCTGGGCTCCGGGCTCCATCTTCCTCTGTCTTCCTGCTTGTCACGTGACAGGCCGGCGTCGCGATGACGTCATCGCGATGAGCCCAGCGGCCACAAAGCAGGAAGACAGAGGAAGATGGAGCCCGGAGCCCAGGAGCCGCGATCCACCACCGGAGGGTGACAGCTGATATCCTGGTAATGTATATGCGCAGCACTGCATGCGGGGGGGCCATCATGTGAGGTGGGGGCGGCAAACTATGAGGGGGGCCTGTATGACTCGCGTATAAGCCGAGGGGGGGACTTTTCAGCCCAATTTTTTGGCTGAAAAACTCGGCTTATACACGAGTATATACGGTAATCTCTTTGATATCATAGAAACCAGAGCACAACTATGAAGCTTCATTGCTAGATATGAATTCAGGAGCTCAAAATCATTAAGAAATAGCTCATTATATCATTGAACCGGACGACTTTTGATAATATGTAGAACCGTGCAGTGGCGTACCTTCAGGTCCAGGGGCCCGATGCGAAAGCTCCAACGGGGCCCCCAATTATTGCAAATCATTAATAGTATTAGTCTTTTTCTATGGGCCAAAGAGACTTTTGGGCCCCCCTAGGCTGCAGGGCCCGGGTGCGATCGCAACCCCTGCACCTATCGTAGTTACGCCCCTGGAACCGTGTAATCGGGGCTTCTCATCTCCAATCCTTGAGGTGCCCATCAGGTTATGATTTGAAGCTATCCTATGGGAAAAAACTGTAATCATTTCTGATTTGTAGATAATTCTATCACCTGTGTCATAGTAAGGAAATCCTGCTGAAAACATGAACTGTTATGGGGCATTGGAATTCAGAATCACTGGGCTATATAAGCAATAAACATCAGATGGAGAAGTCAGATATATACTTTTCACCATTAATACATGAGTTATTGCTTTGCCCTGACAGGCTTCGGGAATGCACAAAATGCATACAACTAGCTATGCAAGTCACTGCCCTAATGATATTTTGAGCACAGGTTCTTCATGTTACTCTACTTATTCAGTTAATGACCTATGTACCACTGTCTCCAGTTATTTTCATCTTCTAGTTAAGGGATCACTGTTAATTTAATGCTAATTGCGCTCCCATCAATAGCAAAGTCATTACTCTAAACGCTGGCCTTCTTTAATTATTCATCAGGGCTTTTGACATTTGCTTTATGACCATCAGGCACATGTATGAAATCTGTTTTGGCCACCAAGCCAAGGGGGTAAAGAGGTTAAATAGTTTAATTATGTTAAAAGGGTTCACCTGTAATAGAAAAAACTGAATAAGTTAAGGAAATGTCATTCTAAATAAATACATTTAATTAGCAAATCACAATCATTAAGTCTAGAGAGGTTATCACTATAGAATTAAAATGGCCGTCGCCTTGTTACACTGACAGAAGCTTGTCCTAGAATGTTATTACCGATGCCTGTGAGCATGTGAGGTAGGGGGCTCCACTGCTGTGACCAGGAGACAGGGCTGTGGAGTTGTTAATTCAAACTGCTGAGTCCCCGACTCCGTCTCTTCAATTTCCCTAAATCTAACTTGACGCCAACTCCAATAAAATGGACACCAACTCCATGACTCTGACTCCACAACAATGGTTGAACATTTGACTCAGACTCCTCAATTTCCCTGAATCTAACTCAACCCAAAATGGGCTCTGACTCCACAACTCCAACTCAGGTTCCACAGCCCTTCCTGGATATGTAGGAGGGGGGACGTCTTGCTGCACATGCTCACAGGCATCTGACTTAACATTGTCGGATAGGTTTATATTTATTGCCATTCCCTCCATAGACCAAATGATTGTGATTTGCTAATTAAATGTATTTAGGAACTTGGTTGTAATGAAATTTCCTTTCAGTTTTAGTTTTTTCGTCTATTCCCGGAGAATCCTTTTTTATTGATAGAACCACATTTAATGCTCTGCCTAAGTAATTTAGTCTTTGATTGAAAGTTGTCCCACATAGGAGATCCCCAAGGCGGCTACGTCAACACTTGTATACTCATCCAGTCAAAGAAGCTGACAGGCATAGACTAAATTACAATGTGGATATATGAATAATTACATGCTGCAAAGTCAATTTCCAATTTTCTGGAGACTGATCTAAAACATATTATTGTATATATTTTATGTCCAGGGGCATATGGTTGTCTTAGTATCTTCTGTTTATATGTATGTAACGATATTGCATATACCCAGCGTGCTCTAAACTCTACATATAAAGTAGGAACCCATGACCTCCTATTTACTTTTCATGCACATGTCAATGCCTGATCAGTTGTCCTTCAAATAGATGTGGAATATCTCATACATAAAATCACGGGAGTCCGTGCTAGGAGTTTTGTGACCAATCTAATTAGAATGACCTACTATCTAATCAGCAGAAAATGCCTCTACTGAAAACGTAATCAACATTGGTCCTCTTCACAAATATCTAAATACTTTGCTTAATCATCAAGTAATTGTATTGCTTCTATTTTATAATGCAAGATTTAAGGAAAACCTGTCACGTGGAAAAAATACAATTAACTTCCAGATATGTGATTAATCTGCAGGTTAATAGCACTCTGACCTTGCCTGGCACCTGTACATTAAACCCTAATGCCAGAAAGAAATGAACTTTAATCCTCCCAGCTGCTATCCAGTTTCAGTCATGGAGCCGGAGCAGGTTCTCTCACCGCTCTGTGTTTGGAGAACAGAGACTGTAACCGTTTAGATGAAAGATCATCGTACTCAGCAGCACAGCGATTTGAGTGTACAGGACCTCTGCTGCCAAAAATAATGGCTGCTTATGCTCACTGGGTAACCTATTACCCATGGTTCATTGCGTGTCTGAAATGCTGCCTAACTGTATAGACAGATTATTAAATGACCACCAATCAATAAATATTTACCAATCATTTAACACGGTAAAATTATATCATGTATGTAGATGTTAAAGGGATCCTGTCCCTCCAAAACGCCTCCTAAGCTACCAAAACACGTCCCTGCAGCATCCTATCACTAATATCACACTCCTTTTGTCTCCTAAAAGCATCCTGTGAAAGTGCATAAAAACGTTTTAATAATTACTTATTAGGGATTATAATTAGCAGGGGCTATATTCTTTAGCCCATAGGGCGTGGTGTTTTGCAGCCTGAATGATCCAGCCCTCTCTGTGCAGCTTCTGCTGTGATGTGGAGCTGAAGGCAGGACTAATGATTTGCATTCTGTGAGTGACAGAGAGGGGGGAGGTAAATGCCTGCACAAGCAAAGCAGCACAGAGAGAGAGAGGATGGATCCTGCAGCCTGTAAAAGAACACACCCTAAGAGCTAAAGAATTTGCCCCACCTAATTATAATCACTAATGAGTGAGTATTAAAACGTTTTTATGCACTTTCACAGGATGCTTTTAGGAGACAAAAGAGTGCGAGATTAGTGATGGGATGCTGCAGGGACATGTTTTGGTAGCTTAGGAGGCGTTCTGGAGGTGACAGGATCCCTTTAAGGGACCATGCCCACAATCAGGCAACACTGTGTTCTAGAAACAGCGTGTCTTCTCTTGCAGAGATGCGAATGTTCACTGTGCGAGAAAGCGCTGTCCATAAACATGATCATGATTGTGTACAGCATGTTTTTACTGTGTTCTTCCGCTAAGAACACTGGCATCACCCCAAGCATTCATTGACATACTGCGGATCAAGAAGCCTCGCCACATGTCAGTACATGGAGTGTCATGAAGAAGCACAGAGGGCGTAAATTTCTATAAATCCATCCACTATGCTCATACTGTACAACGCAGCATTTTAGACACAGCAAAAATATGCTGCATCTCAAAACGCTGCTAATCCTTATTGTGGGCACTTGCCCTTAGGATCCATTTGCACAGCTCGATAATTGGTAAACGAGCGTTCCTTGGGATACTCATTTCTTGATTCACCTTGTCTACACTGCCAAACTATTGAAGAAGCAACCACTCATTTTCCTGCTGAAATGATTTTTAAAGTTACTTAAAACTCAATGTTTTCGTCAGCACATCATCTAATGTAATGTGCTGCTCAGAACAATATTATTCTATGCAGACAGTACTATATTATCATTGTTCTCGGCACATGAAAATGCGGTTGGCTTTGACTACAGAGGCTATTAATTGACCACCAATCTGCTTGCGTATAGCCAATTGGTGTTCTTTTAAAAGGCTGTTATTGGCCAGTGTACATACACCTGAATGGGGAATATGTTGGCATAATCAGACTGGCCGATGTCTACAATAATCTTCAAGATACAAGATGTTGATTTATTAAGCCCCCTTCACATCACATTATGATTCTTTTCGTGGGAATCCTGTTTTTTGCAGGACCACACGGACAGGAACGGACAGGCCTGGATTTGTTACTCCGGATGCCATTTCTGTGTCCGGATCCGTGATATTGATGGTTCCGGACACAGAGCTTGGAGAAGCCAAGCAAGGCAAGTCGTGTCTGGTCTGACTCCCACTTTTGCAATTTATCTACATACATTGCGAAAGGGAAAGCAATGGTTAAAAAAAAAAAAAAAAAAAAAAAAAAAGCTCACCTCTCCGCGAGTGTCCCGCGAGGTGGCTCCAATAGCTGCAAGGATCTTAATCAGCTGACCGGGCGGGCGGGGCAACCCAGTCAGTTGATATCACATGACGGCATCAGCTAAGCGGTTTAAATCGCCTGCCCACGAAAACCGATCGGCTGATGCTGTCGTGTGACACATCAGCTGATCAGGTTGCTTTGCATCACGGGACACTCAGCAGAGAGGTGAGCATTTTTTTTTTTTTTTTAAACACTTCACTTACTTTAATATCACTTTAGCAGTGTATGTAGATAAACTGCTAAAGTGAAATTACAAGCATGCTCCGTACACTAAAATCGGATCTGGGAAACAATCCTGTGTTTTCCCGGATTTAAGCTTCATAGACTCCCTTATTTGAATCGGACTGTGTCGGATCCGATGCAGTCCGATTCTGTCCGATTGTGTCTGGACACAATTGGATCCTTGAACACACGGATGGTCATTAAGGACCAATCTGTGCCCAATTGTGCCCCATTGGGAACATGGGGAGCTAAATTGGATCCATATCTTTTTAGACATTATTAAAAGTCTCAGAAAAGGGGTGATTAAATTGCAATTTCCTGGACATTTCATGTTAAAAATTTCTGCAATTAAAAATGAATGCAGCAGTTGGGCTTGTTAAATTTTACCCTTCCATTTAATTTAAAAAAGAAAAAAAAGTCATACTTGAATCATTTTAACTGGTGTCAGTCAGTGGCACTGGTGTGTGGGTGTGTATTATGTTTCAATTAGTCTACGGCACCTCTGCAGACATATAATTTCCAAAGATTTCCGCACTTTGCCAGCATTCATCTAAATTAGCTGGTCCTGAATGCTGTCTGAAATGACATTTATACAGCCGGAATCCGTTTTGCTTATAATGAGTAACATTTGCATAGCAGTTGAAGCAATCTTCTTCGCACCCGTTACCAAATATCATATTAAAACTTTAGGAATATGAGGTTAACAGAGTTAATATGAAGCATGAAATGAATACGGAGAGCTCATTTAAATGGAAATAATTTTACAGATTCTGAAAAGGAGACAAACACATTAAAAAAAAAAAATGAAAACGAGTGTTCGATTTGACGCCTAATATCTGCCCCTGTCTTTTGGAACACTTGTGGGCCTAGTTCCTGTGTCAATAACTTCTGGTAAGTCGGAGATATAATTGTAAATTGATGCAAATCCCTACACTTTCCATACAGGTCCATAGTGTAATGCAGGAGAATTAGATCTAGACAGTCTCGTATGGTGGATCCTTTTGACTGATATTGTAACTGTGCTGTAACATTGTTGGGCAACTAGCAGCCGCCCACCTGCAGGCTCCATCCTGCGCAAGGCTCGCCTGCCTTGTGCACAATCTTTGTTTACTTCTCTCAAATTGTCTGCAGAGATTGGAGAATACAGCTGTATATGAAAGTAACAAGAGTCAGAGCTCGCGGAACATATTACATTTTTCTCAGAAAAAAACAGGCCAGCCCCAAAGTTACAATAATTATATAAAGATGTTACAAAATTATGACGGGAAATTCAAATTGTACGTAAATGTGCCAAAAATGCTTATTTTCCACTTAATTTCCAGTGTAGAGAAGGTAGTTTGCAGGATTACTTACACTAATTATTTGTCTATATATCGAGACAGCCAACTACGGGTAAGTGCGCTCGGCTGTTTTTTCCATTTCTTGTGACACAGAATGGTTTGTGATTGGCCATCTACTTATATAATCGGGAGTTTGGGATTCGGGCGTTGTAGCCGAATCCCAAAATCCTTTGCGGCACTGCGAGTGATGACACGTAGCGTCATCGCGAGCCGCAGCCCGCACTACCTCACACCCCCGCGTCCTCCACGCATTTTCCCCCCCCCCCGCTCCTCCTTCTGCCCCCCCCGAGGCTCCCCCTGCCCTGCCCGCGCTCCTCCCTGCTTGCGCTCCCCACGCTTCCCGCGTTCCCCCGCTCCTGTCTCATCTCTTCTTATACTTACCCTCCGCCAAGTGCTCTGTGCAGGGAGTACTAGCAGGCATTGTGGTGATAGGACCTGCCATGATGTCAGAATGACATCTGCGTTCTGCGCTCTGATTGGCCCGCTTGCGGTCATGTGATATGTGACGTACTTATCACATGACCGCGAGCGGCCCAATCACATCGCCGAACGATGATGTCATTCTGACATCATGCAAGGTCCTATCAGCACTATGCCTGCTACTACTCCCTGCACAGAGCGCTTGGCGGAGGGTAAGTATACGAATTTCACAGCCTCCTCCATCCCCTCTGCCTCCTCCATCCCCTCTGCCTCCTCCATCCCCTCTGCCTCCTCCATCCCCTCTGCCTCCTCCATCCCCTCTGCCTCCTCCATCCCCTCTGCCTCCTCCATCCCCTCTGCCTCCTCCATCCCCTCTGCCTCCTCCATCCACTCTGCCTCCTCCATCCCCTCTGCCTCCTCCATCCCCTCTGCCTCCTCCATCCCCTCTGCCTCCCCATCCCTTCAGCCTCCTCCATCCCCTCAGCCTCCTCCATCCCCTCAGCCTCCTCCATCCCCTCAGCCTCCTCCATCCCCTCAGCCTCCTCCATCCCCTCAGCCTCCTCCATCCCCTCAGCCTCCTCCATCCCCTCAGCCTCCTCCATCCCCTCAGCCTCCTCCATCCCCTCAGCCTCCTCCATCCCCTCAGCCTCCTCCATCCCCTCAGCCTCCTCCATCCCCTCAGCCTCCTCCATCCCCTCAGCCTCCTCCATCCCCTCAGCCTCCTCCATCCCCTCAGCCTCCTCCATCCCCTCAGCCTCCTCCATCCTCACAGTCTCCTCCATCCCCTCAGCCTCCTCCATCCTCACAGTCTCCTCCATCCCCTCAGCCTCCTCCATCCCCTCAGCCTCCTCCATCCCCTCAGTCTCCTCCATCCTCACAGCCTCCTCCATCCCCTCAGCCTCCTCCATCCTCACAGCCTCCTCCATCCTCACAGCCTCCTCCATCCTCACAGCCTCCTCCATCCTCACAGCCCCTCCATCCTCACAGCCTCCTCCATCCTCACAGCCTCCTCCATCCTCACAGCCTCCTCCATCCTCACAGCCTCCTCCATCCTTACAGCCTCCCCATCCTCACAGCCTCCTCCATCCCCTCAGCCTCCTCCATCCTCACAGTCTCCTCCATCCCCTCAGCCTCCTCCATCCCCTCAGCCTCCTCCATCCCCTCAGCCTCCTCCATCCTCACAGCCTCCTCCATCCTCTCAGCCTCCTCCATCCTCACAGCCTCCTCCATTCTCACAGCCTCCTCCATTCTCACAGCCTCCTCCATTCTCACAGCCGCCTCCATCCTCACAGCCTCCCCATCCTCACAGTCTCCTCCATCCCCTCATCCTCCTCCATCCTCACAGCCTCCTCCATTCTCACAGCCTCCTCCATCCTCACAGCCTCCTCCATCCTCACAGCCTCCCCATCCCCTCAGCCTCCTCCATCCCCTCAGCCTCCTCCATCCCCTCAGCCTCCTCCATCCCCTCAGCCTCCTCCATCCCCTCAGCCTCCTCCATCCCCTGAGCCTCCTCCATCCCCTGAGCCTCCTCCATCCCCTGAGCCTCCTCCATCCCCTGAGCCTCCTCCATCCCCTGAGCCTCCTCCATCCCCTGAGCCTCCTCCATCCCCTCAGCCTCCTCCATCCCCTCAGCCTCCTCCATCCCCTCAGCCTCTCTATCTTCACTGCCTCCTCCATGCTCACAGCCTCCTCCATCCCCTCTGCCTCCTCCATCCTCACAGCCAGTCCTGGACCAATCGGATGCCCATCCTGGGTTTACCACACACCGCCCAATCCGCTCCTTCCCCTCAGCTCACATGTGTGATCTGAGAGGAGGGACTGATCCCTCTCTGTAGCCCCCACCCCGCCGCAGAGGACAATGGCGTGTGACTGGGGCTGCGATCAGCCCCAGCACGTAGCGCGTCCTGCCGCCGAGTGGTCATGTCGCCGCTCCAGCCACATCTCTCCTCACCCCTCCAGTCGCACCTCTCCTCACCCCTCCATCCGCACCTCTCCTCACCCCTCCAGCCGCACCTCTCCTCACCCCTCTACCCTGACCTCTCCTCACCCCTCCACCCTGACCTCTCCTCACCCCTCCTTCTGCACCTCTCCTCACCCCTCCAGCCTCTGCTCTCCTCACCCCTCCAGCCTCTGCTCTCCTCACCCCTCCAGCCTCTGCTCTCCTCACCCCTCCAGCCTCTGCTCTCCTCACCCCTCCAGCCTCTGCTCTCCTCACCCCTCCAGCCTCTGCTCTCCTCACCCCTCCAGCCTCTGCTCCCCTCACCCCTCCAGCCTCTGCTCCCTCACCCCTCCACCCGCTCTCCACCTCAGCTCTCTCCTCACCCCTCCAGCCTCTGCTCCCCTCACCCCTCCAGCCTCTGCTCCCTCACCCCTCCAGCCTCTGCTCTCCTCACCCCTCCAGCCTCTGCTCCCTCACCCCTCCAGCCTCTGCTCTCCTCACCCCTCCAGCCTCTGCTCTCCTCACCCCTCCAGCCTCTGCTCTCCTCACCCCTCCAGCCTCTGCTCTCACCCCTCCACCTCTGCTCTCTCACCCTCCAGCCTCTGCTCTCCTCACCCCTCCAGCCTCTGCTCCCTCACCCCTCCAGCCTCTGCTCTCCTCACCCCCACCGCCTCTGCTCTCCTCACCCTCCAGCCTCTGCTCTCCTCACCCCTCCAGCCTCTGCTCCCCTCACCCCCTCCAGCCTCTGCTCCCCCACCCCTCCAGCCTCTGCTCCCCTCACCCCTCCAGCCTCTGCTCCCTCACCCCTCCAGCCTCTGCTCCTCACCCTCCAGCCTCTGCTCCCTCACCCCTCCAGCCTCTGCTCTCCTCACCCTCCAGCCTCTGCCCTACCTACCTGCTATCCCCTCCAGCCTCTGCTCTCCTCACCCCTCCAGCCTCTGCTATACTCTGCTCCCACCCCTCCAGCCTCTGCTCTCCTCACCCCTCCAGCCTTCTTCCCCTCACCCCTCCAGCCTCCCCCGCCACATCATACTCTGCTATCCACAGAGCCCCTCTATACTCTGATACCCACAGAGCCGCCTGTATACTCTGCTATCCACACAGCCGCCTGTATACTCTGCTACCCACACAGCCGCCTGTATACTCTGCTACCCACACAGCCGCCTCTATACTCTGCTACCCACAGAGCCGCCTCTATACTCTGCTACCCACAGAGCCGCCTCTATACTCTGCTACCCACAGAGCCGCCTCTATACTCTGCTACCCACAGAGCCGCCTCTATACTCTGCTACCCTCAGAGCCGTCTGTATACTCTGCTACCCACAGACCCGCCTGTATACTCTGCTACCCACAGAGCCCCCTGTATACTCTGCTACCCACTGACCCGCCTGTATACACACAATTCATTTCACCCCGCTCCCGATGCAATTGCATCGGGCCTTTTTACTAGTAGCATATAAAATAGATAAACAAAATAGCTATATATGCATATTCCTTTATTATTAGGCATTTATTAATCCAAGTTTGTTGTCCATAGTGATGTCATGTCACCACATGGCATGATGCCCACCGGAGTGTGTTATATTGCGCTGTCAGAGTTTGACAGCGCGATCTAACTACTTAAAAGGTGCAGGAGGATCGGAGATCTACCTGCACTTGTTAGCTGCACATGTTGGCTGATCAGATAAGCCAACATGTGCAGAGAATAATGTGAACTCAGCATGTAAGCTCGCATCAAAGTCAGGGACCAAACCTAGGACGTATAGGTATGGCCCGGCTTGTTAAGGGGTTACATACACATCCCCACCTGCTTTGTTTTTCCTATATCCACCCTCGTCTCTTTGACATCTCTGGCTTCATAGAGCAAGAGAAGAATAGAGCTAAATGGAAAGCCTTCATGTGGGAAGATGTATTTAAATTATTAACCCCACCTTGAATGCACAAAGTAATTGGTTTGAACAGTCATTCTGTGCAAACAGACTTTTTAAAGGAATTGTTCAGTTTAAAACAATAAGTCTGCAATCACTCTGACTGCAGATTTGTGAGTCCTCAGATGTGTGCTGTGAGGATTCTCCAATTGCAGCGCAGTGAACGGCTGTCATGTGGCCACAAGTATGCAATATGCAAACTCCTGGCCAGAATCTGACTAGAGGGGCGGGTCTTGCATAATACACTTGCATTTAGTGCATCGGAACAGTCTAGCTGTTCCTGGCACTGACACCAGAGAATACTGACAGTGCGCACAATGTGAGGATTCACAAATACTGCAAACTTGTCATTTTAGACCAAACAATCTCTTTAAGTCCTTATTCAGACAATAATGCTCTTCCATATGAAAAAAGCACTATTGTTTCATCAATGTTTTAGATCCAGTTCCCTTCCGTGTTTGGTCAGTGTCAATTTTTAACATGTTTAATCAGTGATATTCATGTATGAAAAAAATAATTGCAAATGTTCTCCTAGAACGTATCTCAAACTTTGGTTTCCACATCCTCCTCCGTCTAGATACCTCATCACTTCTCCCAGAGCGTCTCAGGTCTAACAGCGGGCACTGGAAAGCGAGATTTTCAGCCTTGTGGACAAGGCAGTCCTAGTTCGGGTACCAACCCAGGAAGAGGGGGCAGGGTATTAGGCTATGTGCACACTGGGCGCACTGGTGGGCGGGTTTGTGTCGGCGGCGGCTGGCCGGACCCGACAGGAAGCTCCAGAGCCGCCCACCGGCTTCCTGTCGGGTATGTGCGGCTGTGTGCGTCGGCTTTGCGGCGGGTGCACAGCGGGTTAGCCGCGTCGGTTCTGCAGCGGCTGGAAGCAGCACATGATTCTGCTTGCAGCCGCTGCAGAACCGATCGGTTTATAGAACATGCTCATTCTTCGCTAACCCGCTGGGAACCCAGCGGGTTAGCAACGGATGAGCATGTGGAAACCGCGGTGTGTGCACACCGGGGGTCGGTTTCCATAGGTTTTTATGTTAACCCAAAAGCCGCTTTTGGATTAACATAAATTAGCATAAGCCTCATGGAAACCGACCGGCGGTTTCCGCTGCTAAAACGGCCCTAAACCTCCCTGTGTGCACATAGCCTTACTCTCCCCTCTTCTTGGTAAAAAAAAAACGGATGTTTCTTTCATGACTATTTTGAACTTGAAAAGCCTAAACAATTACTTGGAGGTTCCAACTTTCAAGATGAGTCGATTGGGTCTGCAGTCAAAATGCTCTTTCCAGGTTGCCACATGGCAGTCCTGGATTGAGAAGACACATATCATGTTCGTATATGTGTCCAGTCCCAACAGTACCTCCAGGTGGCAGTTCAGGTGAATTCCCAAGTTCAACAATTTCAGTATCAAACCCTTCCATTCGGCATAGCATTTGCTCCTTGAGTGTTTCACCAAGATAATATCAGAAGTGTCGGCCCACCTCAGGGAGCAGAGTGTCCTCATTGTACCATACCTGGACGATTTTCTGATAATCGGGAAATTAGCTCAACAAGGTCCTCAGCATGTTGAAAAATCTAGGTTGGCTAATCAACATGGACAAATCCAAACTGACCCCATCAACGTCTCAGATTTTACTAGGTCTCGTATTGGACTCAACCAGACAGGAGTGTCGTCTACCACCAGACAAGGCGAAGATCATCCAGATGCTGGTTTTAAACACCATAGACTCACCAACCATGACTCCAAAACGGGCCATGTCGCTACTGGGCTCCCTCACTGCTTGCTGGGCCCAGGCCCATACCAGGACCCTGCAGTGAGACATTCTCAAACATCAAGAAGCCCTAGGTCAGAATCTAGAGGGCAAACTGACTCTGTAAACAGCTACTCTTCAATCTCTCCATTGGTGGTTGGAGGATTTGATACTGGTCCCCAGGTGGTCCCCCGCTACAAATGTGGTCACAACCAATGCCAGTCCATCGGGGGTAGGGAGCCTATTTAGATCAGGAGATACTTCTGGGGGATTGGACAGGGTTTCTGAAGGACGGTTCCTCCAACATGAGAGAGTTGGTTGCTGTAGAACGTGCCTTAGCAGGGTTTCTACTAGCATTAAAGGGTCATCACGTCAAATTTCTGTCAGGCAATCAGGTGTCAGTTGCCTATATAAACCACCAAGGGGAGACACGGTCCAAAGCACTCATGGGGGTGGCGGAATTTATCCTCTTATTAGCAGAGACACACCTAACCTCCATATCGGCAGTACATATAAGGGGGGAAGGACAATGACAAAGCAGATTTCCTCAGCTGAATAAACCTTCACCAGGGCGAGTGGACTCTGAATCAGACAGTGTTTTGCTAGATCACAAACATGTGATGAACCCCCAACATAGATTTGTTCATGACTAGGTCCAACCAGCAAGTGGATCGGTTTTACTCCCTGGATCCCAGAGATCATCCATTTGCAGTGGATGCATTCCTGTTCAACTGGGACTTCAGGCTGGCTTGTGCATTTCCCCCACTAATTCTAATACCGACAGTCCTGCTCAAAATTTGGGTAGACCGGGCACGAGTAATCTTAATAGTCGCCTTCTGGCCCAGGAGGTCATGGTTATTCTGGCTCCACCAAATGTCAGTCTCCGATCCTTGGGTCCTTCCGGATCTTCCATCCCTCCTCTCCCAGGGGCCGGTTCATTACCCTTAGGCAGACAGATTGCTCCTGACTGCCTTCAACTTGAGAGCCGGCTTTTGAGTAAAAAGGGGTTCTCTGCTGAAGTATCAGAAACTCTCTTTAATGCTTGAAAACCTGTAACTTCCCGGATTTATCATAAGACCTGAACAAAATTCCTGTTGACATGGTCTTCGCATTTTACATTCTATAAGCGCTATCAATTAGATCTCTCTGGTGCTGATATCATGTTTGGGAGTAGGGTACTACAGGCTGTGGTCCCTCCCTAATTCTACATTTCTATGTAATTCTCTCATTTGGGTGCTGTCATGTACAACCTATGAACATGTAATTATTTACCGGTAATGTGTTTTTTTTTCAGAGTCCATGACGGCACCCTCATATTCCCTCTCATTGTTGAGGGTTTATCACTTTTTTTTCTTCTTATCCTCTTGGTGTTTGTTTTACACGTGGTGTTCGGGGTTGTGGTGGACTAACGATATTCCGGAGGTGCATTTTTCAGACTCTGTAACCAACTGACATGGGGAGAGGAAGCGCCCCTTTTAAAGCCCCATGGTTCCCTGTCCTTGGAGGGCGGATCTCTCTCTCATTTGAATGCTGTCACAGACTCTGAAAAAACACATTACTGGTAAGAAATTACATGTTTCATGGACCCATAGACTTAGGCTGGATTCACACTTGTTTTTTTTTCAAATCAGGCAAGATCAGGTACATCAGCAAGAACCTGATCCTTTCAGGTCTCAGTTTTCTCCAGGCCCCTTCCACGACAGCATAGGAGGTTGCCTCTCCATGCCCTATTAGGGACAGGAAGCACAAGAGAGGTTAAAAGGACCCTCCCACCTCCCCTTAGCCAGTGTCTTTCCTGTCCCCATGGGGCATGGAGAGGTTTCTCCTAGGCTGTAGGGGGCCGGCAACCTACAGCTTACCATGGAGCTGCCGGACAGCTTTGGTCGGGCCTCGGTTCCTCCTCTGCTGGTCCCATGGCTGGAGCTGTGGGCCCTCCGCCTGGCCCTTCGGATCCCGGTGGGGTGATGCGGGCCATGGCGTCCCCCAGCTGGCGGCCTCACTCTGTGCAGCCCGCCGGCTGCTTCCCGCGCACTGCGCGCTGCCCCGTGACCGGAAGTGACGCCGTGAGGGCGGGACTTCCGGTCGTGCGCGTCTCTTCCGGATTCCGGCGGTGGAGTCCTGCGGGGCAGCGTGCGGGCACGTCTCCTATGGCGGCCTGCCCTGGACCGAGTGCGGGAGGCTGGGGTCGTAATTTTCCGCTGGGTGTGGGCACCCTTTCTGCTTAAAGGCTGCCCTGAAGTCTGCAACTGGTAAGGTTACTGTATGCCTGTATTACCATGTCTTCTCCCGCATCTGCGGAGCCCAGTGGTCCCCCTGCCCCTGTAAGTGTGGTGTACAGGGGGGGGGTCCTTTTTCTGCGAGGGTGGCTTTGTGGCTGATGGCTCCTGGTCCTGTGTTTGTGTTTCCAGGACAAGCCAGCCCCTAAGAAGTCTCTTAAATGCCCTGTCTGCAGTAAGAAGCTCCCTACTGGATGGGATAAGAAGCTGTGCCAGACTTGCACAATAAAGTGGTTAGGGCTGAGCACCCTAGCCTGGTGGATGACTTGAGGGCCATGGTCAAGCAGGAGATTCAGGCTTCCCTGGCCTCTCTTTCACCTGTGTCTTCAGTGGCTGGACCTCCCTCCCCTAAGAGAAGGAAGCTTCAGACTACCCCGACAGACTTGAAGGACCCGACCCCTAACCCTGACTCCGACTCTGAGGACCCCGAGGACTACGCTGCTGCTTCTCCGGCGGATCTCCGTAGATTCTTGTTCCCCTCTGATGACCTAGGGGATCTTATTGGGGCAGTCCGGAATACTATGGGGTTAGAGGAAGTTCTTAAAACCCTCATCCATACAGGATGACATGTTTGCGGGCCTCCGATCAGCTTAAGCAGACGGGGTTTCCAGTACATTCTACTCTCCTGGACCTCATCTCCCAGGAATGGGAATTCCCTGAGAGGAGAGTCAAAAGTGATCTCTCTCGCCGGTTTCCATTGGAACCTTGTGAGATCCAATGGGATGTGCCGAAGGTAGACGTGCAGGTTGCCAAAGTGGCCAAAAAACTGCACTTCCCTTTGAAGACACATCCCAGCTCAAGGATCAGCTTGACCGGAAGATTGAGGGCTTTATGAAGCGCTCCTGGGAGGCGTCCTCAGCCTCTATGCAGGCGAATATTGCCTCCACATGTGTGTCCAGGTCACTTCTTAAGTGGATGGACCAGCTGGAGGCTCATATTTCGCAGGGTACCCCTAGGGAGGATCTCCTGGAGTCTCTTCCGTTGCTTCGGAAAGCGGCTTGTTTCCTCGCAGATGCTTCTGCGGATTCGGTCCGTTTAGCAGCCAGGACGTCTGTCCTCTCTAACTCTGCTAGACAGGCTTTGTGGTTAAGGTTGTGGAGTGGGGATTCCACTTCAAAACTGAAGCTGTGCTCCCTCCCGTTTAAAGGGGGGATGGTGTTTGGTCCTGCCTTGGAGGAGATCCTAGAAAAGGCGACCGACCGCAAGGCACTCCCTGAGCAAAAGCCCGTCCGCCAACGGCCTTTTCGTTCCTCGGTGCCTCAAGCCTCCCAGCCCAAAGGCAAGGGCAAGACGGGTCGCTGGAGTTACCAGAAGGGGAGAGGGAAGAATATTCTTGTCCCCTCCCATAGGTCCCAGCCCTCCGATAGGCAATGACGCGATCCCAGTGGGGGGTCGCCTGGCGGCCTTCCTCCCGCAGTGGAGAGAGGTCACCACTTCCCAGTGGGTGTTGAACATCATCTCCAGGGGTCTCCTCATCGAGTTTGTGTCGGAACCCCCCTCGGGTCTTCAGGTCACTACACTGCCTTCCAGGGCGGCTCAGGATGTCCTGTACTCCAAAGTGCAGGACGTGCTGCTTGCCAAAGTGGTCTCTCCCGTTCCGGGGTCGGACACGGGATTGGGTCACTACTCCCGCCTCTTCCTAGTAAAAAAGCCGTCGGGCGATGTTCGGGTGATAATCAACCTGAAACGCCTCAATCGACATGTCCGTTACCGGCGTTTCAAGATGGAGTCTGTCAGGTCGGCGATTCCTTTAATCGGCCATCATCATCAACTGGCTACCATCGATCTGCGGGATGCTTACTTCCATGTTCCTATTCATCCTTGCCACCGCCGGTTCCTCAGGTTTGCGATGTGTGGCAACGGGGAGATTCTCCATTTCCAATTCAATGTCCTTCCCTTCGGCATCTCCTCAGCTCCCAGGGTCTTCTCGAAGATCATGGCGGAGGTAGTGGCCTTCCTGAGGGGTCGGGGCATTTGTCTGGTGCCATATCTGGACGACTTTCTTCTTGTCGCTCCATCCGTGTTGACCCTCCAGGGGGGTGTGGCGGAGTCCCTCAGGGTACTGCAATCATTGGGCTGGATCCCCAATCTTCAGAAGTCCCAGCTCCAGGCATCGACCAAACGGAGGTTTCTCGGGGTCCTGTTGGACTCCGACGCTCAGGCTTCTTTTCTC
The DNA here is from genome assembly GCA_033576535.1 of Allobates femoralis. Classification (NCBI taxonomy): domain Eukaryota; kingdom Metazoa; phylum Chordata; class Amphibia; order Anura; family Aromobatidae; genus Allobates; species Allobates femoralis. The sequence continues at coordinate 121,290,282 of JARQOC010000006.1, forward strand.
CCGGAGGACCACCGGTTGCTGCTGCAGACCAAGGTTTCCGCTCTGTGTCGGATGTCCGCTCCCACGCTGCGGACGACGATGTCGGTGCTGGGGTCTATGACCTCTTGCATCCCCTCGGTCATGTGGGCTCAAGCTCACTCCCGCTCGCTTCAAGCCCATGTCCTTTCCCTCTGGGACGGCCTGCCTTCGTCCCTCAACAGGAGGGTTCGTCTTTCGGGTCTTGCCTCCTCGTCCCTCCGCTGGTGGCTGGATTGCCGGAACTTGCGGAAAGGGGTGGCCTGGGATCAGTTCCCGGTTGTCACTCTCACTACGGACGCCAGCCAGAGGGGGTGGGGGGCTGTCGTTGCCCGCACCCCGTTTCAAGGGCTGTGGCCTCGGTTGATCAGGGCTCGCTCGTCCAATTACAGGGAGTTGCGCCCTCCTGGCCGCTGCCGATCTGCTACAGGGTTCCCACGTTATGGTATATTCGGACAACGTCTCCACGGTGGCTCACCTTCGTCATCAAGGAGGGACTCGATCCAGGGCTCTGGGGTCGGTGTCCTCTCGAATATTTTCCTGGGCAGAACGGTGCCTCCTGTCTCTTTCCGCGGTCCACCTGAAGGGGTCTTTGAACGTTCAGGCGGACTTTCTCAGCCGCACAGACCTTCATCCGGGCGAATGGAGTCTGGATCAGGCCGTTTTTTGCTCCCTGGTGGCCCGATGGGGTGTTCCGGATGTCGACCTCTTCGCCTCCAGCTCCAATCGCAAGGTCGCAGCATACTTCTCCCTGGATCCTCGGGACGACGCTGTGGGGGTGGATGCCTTTTCTCAGCCGTGGGACTTCCATCTGGCGTATGCCTTCCCTCCGATTCCCCTCCTGGCCAAGGCTTTACGGAAGGTCAGAACGGACGGGGTTCCGACGATCCTGGTAGCTCCATTATGGCCAAGGCGGAGCTGGTACAATTTAATTGTGTCTCTTCGGGTCGACGGTCCTGTGGTTTTTGGAGCGGATCCCAGTCTGCTGTCGCAGGGTCCGCTGTTTCATCCAGATCCCCGGAGGCTCAGCTTAGCTGCTTGGCTTCTGAGGCCCGTGTGTTGAAGTCACAGGGCTTGTCTGCCAAGGTGGTGGCGACCTTGCAACAGAATCGTAAACCGGTCACCAATGCTATCTACAATAAGATCTGGAAGAGATTCTCCTCCTGGTGTGGTTCTCAACCTCCTGATCCCCTCCATCCTAATGTGTCTCGGATTTTGGATTTCCTCCAGGCGGGGTTGGACCTTGGACTTCGGCCTAGCACGTTGAAGGTCCAGGTTTCCGCTCTTAGCTCTGTTTTTGATGCGGATTTGGCCGCCCATCGCTGGATTCGCAGGTTCATTGTGTCCGCCTCGAGGATTCGTCCACGGATTAAGGTTCTTGCTCCCGCCTGGGATCTCAATGTGGTCTTGACTGGGTTGTCCCGTCCCCCATACGAACCTTTGTTGTCCTGTGATCTTCGGCTGCTGTCTCATAAGGCAGCTTTTCTGGTGGCTATTACGACCGCCCGCCGGGTGGGAGAACTCCAGGCTCTGTCCATTAGGGAGCCTTATTTGACGGTCCGTGACGACTGCATCGTCCTTCAGCTGGACCCTTCTTTTCTCCCCAAGGTGGTCTCGGATTTTCACTGCTCCCAGTCCATTGTCCTGCCCTCTTTTTGTCAGTCTCCTCGTTCTCCTAAAGAGGAGGAGTTCCATTCGTTGGACGTTCGCAGGATCGTGCTTCGCAAACCTGGAGGTTACGGCGCCCTGGCGGGTTGATCACAACCTTTTTGTCCAGCCCTTTGGTCCCCATAAGGGCAGGAAGGTGGCAAAGTACACCATTGCAAGCTGGATAAAGCGGGCCATTGCCGCGTCCTACCTGTCTCAACATCTGCCGATTCCTTCTGGCAGGGGGCTTCTCCGGAGCAGATCTGTACTGCTGCTACATGGTCCTCCCTGTATACGTTCACTAAACATTATCGTTTGGACCTGGGTTCTACCAGGTATTTGGCCTTGGCAGGAAAGTCCTGCAGGCTGTGGTCCCGCCCTAGGTTTGTATTCGTTGGTATTCCTCCTATGCTGTCGTGGAAGGGGCCTGGAGAAAATAGAATTATTCTTACCGTTAATTCGGTTTCTAGGGCCCTTCCACGACAGCACCTAATTCCCTCCCTTTATTTCCTTGGTTTTTCATGGAATGCTATGTCTTGCTTTGGTCATGCTATGGTTCTTGGTAAGACACTGGCTAAGGGGAGGTGGGAGGGTCCTTTTAACCTCTCTTGTGCTTCCTGTCCCTAATAGGGTGTGGAGAGGCAACCTCCTATGCTGTCGTGGAAGGGCCCTAGAAACCGAATTAACGGTAAGAATAATTCTATTTTTTGCCTATTCACTTTAATGATATCCTGTAGAATCCTGTTGCTTCAGGTTACTTCCTGACACCATTAAAGTGAATGGGCAAAAAACTGAATCCTGAAAGGATCAGGTTTTTGCTGATATACCCGATTTTGCCTGATTTGAAAAAAACAAACAAAACGCAAGTGTGAAACCAGTCAAGGCTGCTTTCACATCAGCGGTTTTCGCTGATCGCGGCAGTTGCGGTGAAAAAAACGCAACTGCAGCGATTACCGCATAACGGCCGCACTTGTGGTAAGCCCCATACAATGTCTATGGGGCTTGCGGTAAGTGTGCGGCAAGTGCGTTTTTTTTCGCGGCCGCACCTGCCGCAAGTGCCGAAACCGCTGCTGCCGCAAGCCCCATAGACATTGTATGGGGCTTGCCGCAAGTGAACCGCAAGTGCGGCCGTTATGCGGTAATCGCAGCAGTTGCAGTTTTTTCACCGCAACTGCCACGATCAACGAAAACCGCTGATGTGAAAGCAGCCTTAGGGCCCTTTCACATCAGCGTTTTTTTTAAATCGCGGCAGATGCGGTGAAAAAAACGCATCTGCCGCGATTACCGCATACCGGCTGCACTTGCGGCGCGGTTGCGGTTTTTTCCATGCAAAGTATAGGCGGACTTGCGGCAGGTGCGGCAAGTGCGGTTTTGCACTTGCGGCAGGTGCGGCCGCGAAAAAAACCGCGGCTGACCGCGGTTTTTTTCACTGCCGCACCTGCCGCAAGTGCAAAACCGCACTTGCCGCGTCTGCCGCAAGTCCCCCTATACTTTGTATGGGAAAAACCGCAACCGCGCCGCAAGTGGAACGGTTATGCGGCAAACGCGGCAGATGCGGTTTTTTCACCGCATCTGCCGCGAATTACGAAAAACGCTGATGTGAAAGGGCCCTTATATGGATTACCATGACTCAATATGGATTACCATAATTCTGTTACTCAAATCAAAAACAGACTTGCTTTTTGTAATAATTTTTTTTTTACGACACATAGTCCATGAAATAAAGACCTGGATGTGTAAAAAAAAACTTCATAGCCTATAATTGGTACTTGTTCTATCCGTGGCAATCGTAGCTAGATCACATACGTGATTCATGGATTTCCAAATGAGGCTTATTACTAAGCATGGTTCAGTGCATCTTCTATAGCAAATAATCAAGATTCTTGTATTTTACAGATTTCTGCTTTCCTTTGTCAATCTTTCCTGAGCTACTCCTTTCATGGCAGAAAGAATATATAAGTTACTATATAACCCCTTTGCACAAACATATATGCAATTACTTCCTGTATGTGGTCAATAGGATTTAAAGGGAACCTGTCACCAGAAAAATGCAGTGCAATCTGCAGGCACTATGTTATAGAGCCAGGAGAACTGAGCAGATAGATATATAGTTTTGTGAGAAAAGATTCAGTATAAGGGTGCTTTCACACCACGATTTTTGCATTTCCGATGCTGTCCGATAAAAATCGGACAGCATCGGACCGATTTTCGGATCCCATGTATCCCTATGGGGATCGGACCGAATCGGATGTGCACTAAATGCCATCCGATTTGGTCCGATCCGATTCTGCCCGATTTTGACCGCTTTTTTTCAGGAGAAAAAAATCGTTGCCTGCAACGATTTATTCATCCGATTACAAAATCTGACAGACTCGGATCGGACCAAATCGGATGGCATTTAGTGCACATCCGATCTGACCCGATCCCTAACATGGGGCCCTATGGAGAAGGGTCCGAGAAAACATGTGATGTCTCCTCGGACCCTATTTTACTGTACTGAGCATGCTCAGTACAGTAAAACTGCTCCTGGGAGCACAAGGGTTAAAAAGAAAAAAAAAAAAAAGTTTATTCTCACCTCTCCCCGAGCCCCCGCCGTCTTCCGCCATCTTCCTCTAGGCTCCCGGTGGCTTGCGCAGGCTGCCGCAGGCTCCGGTGTCAGCAGAGGTGTACCTCTGCTGTTCAGGACCTGCGGTGATGTCACAGTCATGTGACCGCTGGTTCACCATGGTGAACTCGCGGTCACGTGACTATGACATCACCGCAGGTCCTGTGTACAACAGAGGTACACCTCTGCTGACACCGGCAGCCTGCGGGAGCCACCGGGAGCCTAGAGGAAGATGGCGGAAGACGGGCTCGGGGAGAGGTGAGAATAAACTTTTTTATTTTTCTTTTTTTGCAGCCCGGCGCCGATTTTATGCCGGAATCGGGTGCCTATTTGGCACCCGATTCCAGGCATCAGAAGGGAGCCGATGCTGTCCGATTTATATCGGACAGCATCGGCTCCCTAAAAATCGTGGTGTGAACGCACCCTAACCTGTGATTTCCTCATTTAAATCTCTTTTTTCTTATGGGGTTATGGGTCCTGTGGGCGGTCATATCAGTTAGTGACAGCTGTTTCTGTATGCACACTTATACAAGGATAGCTGCCAGTCACTGATAGGACCGCCCTCTGGACCCAAAATCCCACAAAGAGCAGAGGGTTTAAATGATGAAGTCACAGGTTATACTGAATCTTTTCGCACAAAACTATATATCTATCTACTCCGTTCCACCTGCTCTGTAACATGGTGCCTGCAGATTGCACTGCATTTTCATGGTGATAGGTTCTCTCTAATAATATACTCCAAATCTAGCCATATAAAATAGATGGCTGTTGGCTGAATCAGGCCCGGCGTCAGCACCCGGTGCACCCGGGCAAGTGCCGGGGCCCGAATGCTTGGAGGGGGCCCACCGGGCCCCTGAGGGCTAGGGTCACACTTGTGTTGTGACCCTAGCCTGAAGCAAGTATTGTCTGCTGCAGCGCAGAGCGTTTAATGCTGTGCGCTGCCAGCAACCAGCCCATAGAAACCCTATGTTTACATTGCCAATCAGTGGTTGGCAAGGTAAACATCGGTTTCTATGGGCTCCAGCGCATAGCATTAAACGCTATGCGCTGCAGCCGAAAATACTTGTGTCAGGCTAAGGTCACAACACAAGTGTGACCCTAGCCTCAGGGGCCCCTGAGCACTGCCCCCTCAGCCAGGGCCATATCCACGGGGCAGCTGGGGGGCTCATTTGTATGGAGGTCATGTGCAGCCTCCTGCAGCTCCGGAGGTCTCCCTCTGTGGGAGCCGACAGAGCTGTACATTCTGTGCTGAGTGCTGACAGGACCTGACTGGGTCACAACACAAGTGTGACCCTAGCCTCAGGGGCCCCTGAGCACTGCCCCCATAGCCAGGGCCATATCCAGGGGGCAGCTGGGGGGCTCATTTGTATGGAGGTCATGTGCAACCTCCTGCAGCTCCGGAGGTCTCCCTCTGTGGGAGCCAACAGAGCTGCACATTCTGTGCTGAGTGCTGACAGGACCTGTGATGATGTCACATGGAGGGGAGGAGTCAGGGCTCACATGATCAGCTCCTCTGTGTATGCAGGATTCTGCTGTGCTGGCCACCATGTCCATGATGCTCAATTAGGTGAAGTTTATGTGTGGGGTCAGGAGGGATTTACAGTGTGAATGTAGCAGAGGTGAGTGTGTACTAGGTGTATGGAGCAGAGCCATGTGGGTACTAGGTGTACGGAGCGTAGCCGTGTGTGTACGAGGTGTACGGAGCAGAGCCGAGTGTGTACGAGGTGTACGGAGCAGAGCCGAGTGTGTATGAGGTGTACGGAGCAGAGCCGAGTGTGTACGAGGTGTACGGAGCAGAGCCGTGTGTATGAGGTGTACAAAGGGGAACCGAGTGTGTACGAGGTGTATGGAGCGGAGCTGAGTGTGTACGAGGTATACGGAGTGAAGTCGTGTGTACGAAGCGTACAGAGTGGAGCTGAGAGTGTGCAAGGATAACGGAGCGTAGCTCAGAGTGTACGAGGTGTACGGAGCAGAGCCGTGTGTGTACAAGGTGTACAGAGCAGAACTGAATGCTTACAAGGTGTCCGGAGCGGAACTGCATGTGTACGAGGTGTACGGAACGGTACTGCATGTGTACGGAGCGGAGCTGTATCTGTATGAGGTGTGTGGAGCGTAGCTGCGTGCGTACGAGGTGTATGGAGCGGAGCCGCGTGCATACGAGGTATGTGTACCAGTGGTAGCCCCCCGCGGATTCCACTCCCGCTCCTATTGTCCCAGCCGCCTTTGCCAGCAGCATTCTTCTCCAGAGTCTCTTCTGCCACTGTCTGCATTCTGCAGCACAGCATGGAGGGGCACCATGTTGTCATCACTGTGCTGATATGTGCAAAGTGACCGGAGGAGACCAGAGCAGCGAGAAGAGAGGTGAGGAGAAAGAGAGATCTGGATGGCCAGACACTCCGCTTGGCTGCGGTGCCACCCATATTGCATTGCAACTCCATTGAGCTGCTTGCATTATTTGTGCGCTTCAGGATGCTTGCGTATATACCAAGAATCCTCAGACGCACAAAAATACAACATGTTGCATTTGCAGGGGACTTTTAAAAAGCGCAAGGGAACGCAAACGCACCTTAGCCGGCTCCTAACAACGTGTAATATGCTCACTGTCAGAAACAACTGGTTTCAGCAGTCACTGTTCCTGTAAGGGCCCTTTCACATCAGCGTTTTTTTTCAAATCTCGGCAGATGCGGTGAAAAAACTGCATCTGCCGCGATTACTGCATACCGGCTGCACTTGCGGCGCGGTTGCGGTTTTTGCCATGCAAAGTATAGGCGGACTTGCGGCAGGTGCGGCAAGTGCGGTTTTGCACTTGCGGCAGGTGCGGCCGCGAAAAAAACCGCGGTCAGCCGCGGGTTTTTTCGCGGCCGCACCTGCCGCAAGTGCAAAACCGCATTTGCCGCACCTGCCGCAAGTCTGCCTATACTTTGCATGGCAAAAACCGCAACCGCGCCGCAAGTGCAGCCGGTATGCGGTAATCGCGGCAGATGCGGTTTTTTCACCGCATCTGCCGCGATTTGAAAAAAACGCTGATGTGAAAGGGCCCTAAGGCTGATTTCACATAGGCGTTTTTTGAAAAATGCGTCAGTTGCGGTAAAACCCCCCGCATCTGCTGCATTTTCCGCCTAGCGACTGCACTTGCTATGCATTTGCGGCAAGCCCCATGTATTGTCTATGGGGCTTGCGGTAAGTGTGCGTCAATATATATATATTATAGTCTGCGATATGTACTAAAGGGGGCCCACTGAGACTTTTTCGCCCGGGGCCCACAGAAACCTGGAGCCGGCCCTGGGCTGAATGGCGCTTTCACCAATCATTTGTCTGACAGCTATATCTGCTGAATGTCACATACACAGTAGCGCTCGGTCAAATGCACCTGTGCTCTCTTAAGAAATCCACCGGCTTACACGTCAGCTGGCGGCTTATTCCTGGGATAACAATGCGATTAGCAAGATCGATATCTTTCCTGGACGTTAGTCGGCCTTCTCCCCCATGCACATTATACCATCGTCCAAAACCGTAGTGATTAATGGGTTGGCCACCAGTCTCATGTATTGTTTCACAACTCCGTTTCTTGGGGCCCAGCAACAGATCATTCTATCAAGATTTCTCCTTCGCCTCATTGGGGGACACAGACCGTGGGTGTTATGCTGCTGTCCACTAGGAGGCGACACTAGGCAGAATCTGCAAAAGAGTTAAATGCTCCGCCTCTGCAGCATTACACCCCTGGAAGCAGGAAGTGATTCTCCAGTTTTTGCTTAGTGTCTGAAAGGAGGCACACGATCTTACTCTCTCTCCATTATTTTTACTTTTTGAAGCTGCATTTTTACGTTTGAAGGGACATGTCGACCACAGATACCTCCCCAGACCCCACAGTTGTGACTCTGGGTCGAGCTATTTTGTCTGATATGGGCTATTCCTTCCTCGGCCCTCCACTGTTGGAGGTGCTGGGTTAAAGCGATTTCCAGACCTGCCGGTTCTGAGGCCCACATTCCTCCCCAGTCCCCACAGTTGGGGCTCTGGGTTGCAGTAATGCTCCATGTCCCCACCGCAAGCAGCAAGATAGAGGGAAAAAGAAAACCGGCAAAGACGACCTCCACCTCAGCTCCCCACGTTTGGGGTGCTGGGTTACAGCAGAAGTGACCTCTGAATGTGGATGACAGCATTTCTCCCTAATTCCCCCTTCGGGGCTCTTAGGTCGAGACACCGCAAGGTATGGGGAGCAGCGGCACTAGTTGCACTGAAAAACGCTGCAGCATGCCTCGAGGGGTCCCCCCAAAACCAGCTCTGCTGCGTGAAGGCAAAAATGAGCTGCAGCATGCTTCCCAGGCAAAGATGCTGCAGCACATCTCAATGCTGCAGCACACACAGCCAGCTCAACTGCGTGCCCCCCCCCCCAAAATGCCGCAGCACATCTTAATGCTGCGGCACACTTCATGAGCACAACTCTGCTGCATACTGGGGCCGGCACAGGTTGGACAGCAGGCATAGCCTACATGTCCAACGCTATTGCAATTGAGCACCAGGCCCTCAGCAGCCAATGCTTGCCCTTACAGGGGCCCTCACCGTAGCCTGTCGGGACGCAGCGTCCGGGAAGCGATCACTGTGCCTGGGGGGGGCCTCCGCTGTTCCCGGCCGCGGACCTCCGCGCCGGGCCTCCACCGCTCCCGGGCCCGCGAATCACGCGAGGCCCCGGCTTCGGCCTAGCCGCACATCGAGTGCTTCCCCACCTCCCCGCCCGCCTCCGCCTGACGTCAGCACAAGAGGCGGGACAAGGCTACAGAAAGGGCGCCATTCAGCATTGCTTGGCGCGTCCCTTTCAGCTCCGCCCCCCTTCTCCTTGCCCGCAGCCATTACAGATTCAGCGCTGTCGCCACTGTATAGCAGTGGCAGACAGCGCTTACATATGTGGGGGCACAGGCTGCCCAAAGGGTCACACAGCCTAAAGAGCAGAGTTTGCACACGTGGGGGCACTCTGCCAGGCGGAGGATCTGTTAAGGCACTCACACACAAATGTGCAGAAGCCTGCAGACACCTGCTTGACTGCAAGGCTTACACTTCAGGGGGCACAGTGTCAGGTGAATGGTGTGCTGCAGCACACACTAGAGGCCTGCAGTCACCTTGCCACAGCAGCGTGTGCGGATGTGAGCGCACTGTGACAGGCGGAGGGTCTGCTACGGCACACACTGTTGTGCAGAAGCCTGCAGACACCTGCTTATCTTCCACAGGGCTTGCACTTCAGGGAGCACAATGCCACTAGGGTACCGCAGCCTGCAGTCGCCTAGCCACTGCAGAGCGTACGCATGTGGGGGCACGGCCTCAGGTGGAATGCCTGCTGGAGCACACACTGGGGTGGCAGAGCAAACGGACTCCCTTCTCGCCCCCGCTGCGTGATCCTTTTGCCCCTGTCTTCCTGGCAGGAAGTGATAGGGATATAAGGATTATTCCTCAAGGACTGTAGCTCCGCAGCCACTATAGTCACTTCAGTGTCACAGCATCCGCTGTGCAGGGTACAAAGGGACTCCCGGAGGATAAATTCGGTACAGCCTCGCTGTGCAGCAGTCTCCAATAGCACAGGGATGTACCGTGCGGCAATTCGCCCTCCTCCCTCTGCACACCGTGCAAGGAACATCGTCATACTACACAGGGCAGTACAACACGCCATATGGTCCAGCACTGGTTTTTTTGTCCCTGCAGTAATACTGAATGTCCCTGATTCCCAATGTCGTCCACATCCCGGATCCTCGGAGTGGTACGGGCAAAGTCTCTACCGGACGTGTTAGGTTCTCCCCACCCTGCCAGATGCAGGTACCTGGAGGGAGCTGATAAGGGAAACACTAACATGTTTTTCCCTTCCGGCCCCCCAACGTTAGCAAAGCTCAGTTGTTATCAAACGTCTCAAAAAAAAAAAAAAAGGTCGTCCAATGTACCCCTCCCAGGGCCTCCACACAGTTGGCACATTTAGGTTGTGGTGGACTTCCTACGCGTTAAACCGACAGGTTCCTTCTCCGGGCCCCCACGGTGGAGAGCCCAGTCGACGGTGATGTAACCCGCAATTACCTGACAACCATAGGCATCCCAAGTCTGTTCGCCAATCCTCAGTAGACCCCACATCTGGAGCTCCGGTTGGCGGTGACGACAGCCAAGTCTCGCAAGACACAGGCTGAAACACCGTGATCCGCAGCGTCACGGGGAACTAAGCTAAGAGTCTCGGGAACCTTCAACCCATAGTATACTCCTTACTTGCCTCCCCACTGTTGAGGACTCGAGTTGAAGTTGCGACCGCACAAGGTCTACTCGACATCCATCCCCAGACTAATAAAACGAAACTCTAGGTTGCAGACTGTGGAACACAAGCCCAGCTGCCAATCTCCTCACTGCACCTAGGTACTCGGGTTAAGATAACACACCCAATGCCTCTGCTCAGTCCACTTCGAAGCAGGACCTCGCAGACTCGCGAATGCATTAACCCAATGGATGGGCCCTCCGGATCCCCGTGTGGCTGTGGTCCAAACCTTCTTCCACGCAGTCAGTCTCTTTTCGTCTCAGGAGTTAAAAGTGAAGACTGTGAGACCTAAAGCTCATAAATACAGCCTGAAGTTGGAAATGTCTATACTACATTCCAGGAGTTTCCCATATCTGGACGACTTATTCATCAATGCATGATTTTCGGAGTCTGCGAACGCTGCCGCTTCCACTGGACACGTTAAGAAGACTCGGTTGGCAGATCTTCCTCCATGAGTCTACCACATTGCCAGAACACATGTTGCAGCACAGCACACAAACTCAAGGAGTCCCAGCTCCGCTACGTATTCCTGATGGCCACATGCTGCAGCATCACATATGGAGTATCAGCCATGTTGGTTTTTCCCGGACGAGGCGCGGATCTTCGTCTGGAAATCCGCTTCAGTGATCTCCTCAATCCTTCACAACGGCTATAAGAGTTCTAGACAGGATAGTGGCAGCATGGGAGGCAGTTCCATAGCCTCAGCTGCACCTACGGCCTTTTTTCCACTATCCATGCTTAGACATGTCCCAGGATCAGGATGTGGTGCGATGTACTCCCATCACCAGGCACATGCCAATAGTCCCGCCCACACACGAGGATGCCCCTCAATCTACAAAGATTCGGCCAGTAATTGTAGTACTGAAATCAGTCACCGTCTGGCAGTCGGTCTTGCTAGGATGTAGTCAGACAATGACACGGCCGTGGCATATGTCAACCACTAGGGTGGAAACCGCAGTCTCCAAGTGATGACAGACGTTCGCCACATCCTTTACCGGGTGGAATCTTTGAACACTGTATTGTCAGCTGTTCTCATACCAGGCTAACCCGCCAAGGGACGGACTCAGGGAAGCAGGGCCTTCATCTAGATGTCCTGTGTCAAGACTGCCAGCGCCAGGAAACTACAGATGTGGACCTGACGGTCTCATGTCTCCATGCTAAGGTTCCATCCTTTCTGGCCAGGTCCTAGAACCTACAGTCATTAGGACAGACGCACTAGTCCTAGACTGGACATGTCTCAGTCTCCGCTATATTCTTCCCACTATCAGGATAGTGCGGAAGGTCAAACAAGAATGTCGCCAGATCTCCCTGTATTTTCAGACTGGCCCAGATGCGCTCGGACGGAAATTTCGCCCAACTCATACCAGTAGTACCAGGACAACTACAAAGATAGTTCAGACCTGCTCTCTCAGGGCCAGTTCTCGCTCGGAATTCCTCAACTCGAAAAATAGTTGCGTAGCCCTTAAGACCTGGAATTTAACCCATGGGGTTTTTTCCCTGGATGTTGTAGTGACCATAGTCACAGCAAGTACACAAGCCTTATCGACGATTAACCACGAGTGTAATCGTTTTTGTTTTTCTTAATCTCCGAGCACCTCCAGGGGTCATTCCCCCTGGCCTTAGTTCATGCAAAGAACTTACGTTTCTTCTACTCAGACCTAGACTCAGGTCTGTCCTTGAGGTCTCTCACACAGCAGGTTATCAGCCTGTTTCACCTTCTTCCAAAAACGTGTTGCCACCAGGTCTCTAGGAAACTCCTTCTTTCAAAGGGTCTCCCATTTAAGGTCTCCATACAACAAGACTACTCCTGGGGGACCTGATCTTCGTCCTCACGGCTCTACAAGATCCTCCCTTTGAGCTTCTATGGGATATTACCCTTAGCACTCTCATCCAAACAGTATGTCTTTTGGTGTAATTTTTCTGTACAGAGGTATCGGTATTTTCAACGCTCTCATGTAAACCATTTTTTCTAGTCTTCTACCTCAACAAGACTGTCTTACGGCTGATTCCATCCTTCTTCTTAGGCGGTATACTCCTTCCACCTCACTGAAGACCTCCTCTGTCATCGCTGCGCCCGACCCCAGTCTGTCTGGTCGTAAAGGACCTACATATGCAAGACCTTCTCAGGTCCCTACCATCTAAGTACCCACGACCAGTGCCTCTATAACTGGTCGGATTCTCTTTCTCCCTTCTTCCAAAGGGCATAAATAATGACAAGTCAGCCTCTAAGGCTCCTCTAACCAGGAGGATTAGTCTAACCATCAAAGAAGCTTATACCGTCGGAAACGCATCTCTTCCGGCGGTGTCACGGCACATTCTACAACGGCCGTGAGAGCGTCCTGGTCCATTCGGCCCAGGTGTCAGTGCAACGAGTGTGTAGACAGCAAAAAGGGGGTCAGCCTACATACATACTCAAGCCACTATAGGGCTTGAAGTGCCCTCCAGGCGGCTGCAGCCCGCCTGTCGGTGCATGGTTCTTCACTAACCATGCTCAGTGTCACTAGTTCCATTGTTCTTTCCCACCCAGGGACTGCTTTGGGACGTCCCACGGTCTGTGTCCCCCAATGAGGCGAAGGAGAAAAGGAGATTTTTGTGTACTCACCGTAAAATCCTTTTCTCTTAGCCTCTAATTGGGGGACACAGCACCCACCCTATTGCCCTTGTGGGCCTTTTTTTCTACAGTTCTCACATAGCTTCTCAGCTATTATATGGTTAACATGTTTACACATGTTTGCCTATTATCACTCCGTTAACTGTTGAATGTTTAAACTTGTGCCTGTTTAGCTCCAGGCCTTGTAGTACTGTGAGCCTGTTTAGTTACAGGACCTGTTGTACGTTTATTGCTTCGTTAACTCTTCACTGATTTTCACATGCATCTGCTTAGTTACAGGCCTTGTGGTACTGGTATTACTCTGCTAATTCTTAACGGTTTACACACGTGCCTGTTTGGCTCAGGCCTTGTTACACTGTAATTACCTTGTTAACTGTATTTGTTTGCACAGGTTACCTGCGTAGACTTCCTGTGTCACTGTTATTATCTGTTAACTCTCCTACTGCTTTAGCACAAAACTGGAGAATCACTTCCTGCTTCCAGGGGTGTAATGCTGCAGAGGAGGAGCATTTAACTCTTTTGCAGATTCTGCCTAGTGTCGCCTCCTAGTGGACAGCAGCATAACACCCACGGTCTGTGTCCCCCAATTAGAGGCTAAGAGAAAAGGATTTTACGGTGAGTACACAAAAATCTCCTTTTTCTAAGTATTAATATTATTTATTTATATAGTGCCATCTGGTTCCATGGCGCTTTACATATTAAGGGGGATACACGCACAAGTACAGTAGATCTGGACAATCAAGTTTTACAGAAACGGGAGGGGAGGGGAACCCTGTCCATGAAGGCTCACAGTCTATGCACAGGTATCACCTGTGCAATACCTCGAAAATTTTGAAAACAAGCAATTATTGAGCCTTGAAGATTAGAGTTGGGAAACATTAGTCTAGTGTGAATGGGGGGCCTTTAGACACTTGAGCTTTCTGAAGCGGAAGCCATCAAGTTCTCTTTCTGCCCCCACAAAGCTATTGAAGGGAGCCCACAGATAGTTTTGAAATTGGGAAGCATTACAAGCTGGGTTCTCGTTGTCTGCGAGAGAAGCCTTTGATGGGTCTAGAGCAGGGATTGTTGTGCTTTTCTTAATAGGATTTACATGACTGATTAAGTTAATAGCTGGAACCTTTAAACTCTGTTCATATCTGCGTATTTGACCCTACAGATTTTATCATTTTTCATGGGATGAGTAGTACAGCATGCAGCACTATTATTCTTTAAATGATTTAACCTGATTAACCATATAGTAATTTAATGGGGTTCGTGTTCCCATCAGATGGCATTGTTATCCACAGTGCAACATATTAATTTTTCAGCATTTTAGTTCTTCTGCTCCTATGACAAAGCAGAGCATTTTTATGGACAGACTAATAAAGATGCAGAGCAAGCTGCTCAGGAGGTGTTAATATCTCCCAGTCATAGATCCTGAACATAGAAAACAATTCTTCTGTCAGCTTTAGTCACTGCCTGATCTTCTATAAGTCACTTAAAGGGAACCTGCCACCTAGATTTAAGGCCCTACACTATCACTACCTGTCCCTACACCTTCCTAGCTGCCCCCTATGTATCCCTTTCTGATCTAAAGGGGCCCTATTAAACATCAGAAAACTAACTTCTAACTTACAGAAGTCCCTGAGGCTGGGGACTGGAAAGGCGGCCCCACGCTCCAGTGTTCCCTCCTCGATTGTGTAGAGCACGCCCCGCTGGGCAGCATTATTCTTTATTTCTCGCCCCTTCCACCATTTGGAATCTTCCGCCCTCTGTCACGTAGTATGCACTTGCCGCAATGTCACATCCGACGCGGTGCATTATGGGGCCGGTCATGTGATCGGCCCCAATGCATTCTGGGCGTAATCACGTGATCGGCCCATCTCCGCGCATGCGCAATGCGCTTATTGAAGTCGGGCCGATCACATGATCGGCCCCATAATGCACTAGGGCCAATCACGTGACCGGCCCCATAATGCACTGCGCCGGATGTGACATCGCGGACGGTGCATACTACGTGACAGAGGGTGGGAGATTCCAAATCGTGGAGGGGGCAAGGAATAAAGAATAATGCCGCCCAGCGGGGCGTGCTCTACACCGTCGAGGAGGGAACACTGGAGCGTGGGGCCGCCTTTCCAGTCCCCAGCCTCAGGGACTTCTGTAAATAAAAGTTAGTTTTCTGATGTTGAATAGGGCCCCTTTAGATCAGAAAGGGATAGATAGGGAGTGGCTAGGAAGGTGTAGGGACAGGTAGTGATAGTGTAGGGCCTTAAATCTAGGTGACAGGTTCCCTTTAACCTCTCATGCCTTAATGCCCATGTGATTGTTTCCAGTTTATTTTGTTCTCCAGATTTTTACTGCAGCTACTCTGCAATGTTGGGTTGAAACCCAAGTGCCCTAAAGAAGAAATAAATCCTGCTGTACAATTATGATGGTTATTTAGTATTAGCAATGTTATTACCACTATAACATTTATTAAGCTGGGGCAACACGTGGAAACATTGAAGTCATTATTGGGTTTTACAGCAATTGCCATTAAATGAAAGTCCTTGTGTAGTCTGAACCTTTCCCTTAAACCCGAGGCTGGCTTTCCTTGTCCATGATCAACCTTCAATTTCCAGACCAATTGCGGGTCTCCTCATCTGAACGAACAGTCTACGAGGCTGTTAGTTTGGGTCAGTAGACCTGTACTTTTTTCTTGAATGGACTGTGAAACTTATATGTGTGATACTAGCCTTACTAGTTAAATCATTTCAATAACATTTTCATTAGCGGAACATTGCAGTATGTTTTTTTCCTTTATCTTTTTCCTTCTATCTTGTCCATCACTAATGTTTGTGCAGTGTTCTTTTTTTCCATAAGAACCTCATCGTGGACCTCTCAGACTTACATTAGTAAAGTGACTCTGGGTCCATACAGAAGACGCTGTGTAAGCTGACTGGTCACAACTGCAGGCACAGAATCAGGGCTTTAGAGTCGGAAGGCCAAACCTCCGACTCAGACTTCACAATTTCCTGAATCCCAACTTCACGAAATTGGAAATCGCTCCACGACTCAGGCTCCACAGCCCTGCACATAAAACAGTAGAGGAGCGGAGCATCACTTGAAACAGCAGATAACAATGCTGGCAAGAATTCGAATATGCATACTACACACATTATTGATAGCTAATGGAGGAAAGAATAAAAAAAGAAAAAAAATGCTGGAGTTGTTTGTAAAATATATCAGCAGTATTAAAGAGATTGTCTGCGTTAAGAAAATCAATCCCCTATCCCCAACAGCTGTGCCTATATTGTCTGCTATTGCACCTTAGCCACGTTCATTCTTTCATATCTTGGAATTGTTTCATCATTTTTTCTAATATCAGACACCTACTTTATTGAATATTTTTCTCTATGCCAATTTTGCTGGTTGAGAATATGAACAGACACTACGCAAGTCGATTACTGGACTTGAGCTGCAGGCAAAACTAAAGCAATAACCTGAGGGGGCTCAGCAGGTTAATTTTTATTTAATTTAAAGTATGGAGTTCCAGGCTGGTGAGTTTTCAAAAGTATAATCAATGAAAAAATTTCATAATGCCCCCCCCCCCCCCGAAATGGCCTGACTTTCTGCCAAACGTAGCAAACATGTAGCTCGTTCACTAACCCCATCACTGCCATGTTCTTCACTCCTTTAATATTGTTACCATTCGGTAACTGTTTTATTAGTAGTATTGGCCATCTTTGTAGTTGGAAAACCTCTTTAATAAATTTGTCACATTTTATTATGGTGAGATTTTTATGAAAGAGGTGTTTCACTGTTCTGATATTGATGACTCTATCCAGGAGATCATCATTGAGATCGGTAGGGGTCTGACACTTGGCACCCACATCAATCAGCTGTTCTACGGGTATGTTCATCTTGCATTTTAACCTCACATCACTGGGTGCATCAACGTTTACTATGAAGCCCTGGAAAACAATATTGGGTATATGTGCTGACTGGCTATTAAAGGTAATGATTCACATGGAATTACTGTGTGTTCTATTGGACTGTATACAGTTAGGGCCAGAAATATTTGGACAGTGACACAATTTTCGCGAGTTGGGCTCTGCATGCCACCACATTGGATTTGAAATGAAACCTCTTCAACAGAATTCAAGTGCAGATTGCTAACGTTTAATTTGAAGGGTTGAACAAAAATATCTGATAGAGAATGTAGGAATTGTACACATTTCTTTACAAACACTTCACATTTTAGGAGGTCAAAAGTAATTGCACAAATAAACATAACCCAAACAAAATATTTTATTTTCAATATTTTGTTGTGAATCCTTTGGAGGCAATCACTGCCTTAAGTCTGGAACCCATGGACATCACCAAACGCTGGGTTTCCTCCTTCTTAATGCTTTGCCAGGCCTTTACAGCCGCAGCCTTCAGGTCTTGCTTGTTTGTAGGTCTTTCCGTCTTAAGTCTGGATTTAGCAAGTGAAATGCATGCTCAATTGGGTTAAGATCTGGTGATTGACTTGGCCATTGCAGAATGTTCCACTTTTTTGCACTCATGAACTCCTGGGTAGCTTTGGCTGTATGCTTGGGGTCATTGTCCATCTGTACTATGAAGCGCCGTCCAATCAACTTTGCAGCATTTGGCTGAATCTGGGCTGAAAGTATATCCCGGTACACTTCAGAATTCATCCGGCTACTCTTGTCTGCTGTTATGTCATCAATAAACACAAGTGACCCAGTGCCATTGAAAGCCATGCATGCCCATGCCATCACGTTGCCTCCACCATGTTTTACAGAGGATGTGGTGTGCCTTGGATCGTGTGCCGTTCCCTTTCTTCTCCAAACTTTTTTCTTCCCATCATTCTGGTACAGGTTGATCTTTGTTCATCTGTCCATAGAATACTTTTCCAGAACTGAGCTGGCTTCTTGAGGTGTTTTTCAGCAAATTTAACTCTGGCCTGTCTATTTTTGGAATTGATGAATGGTTTGCATCTAGATGTGAACCCTTTGTATTTACTGTCATGGAGTCTTCTCTTTACTGTTGACTTAGAGACAGATACACCTACTTCACTGAGAGTGTTCTGGACTTCAGTTGATGTTGTGAACGGGTTCTTCTTCACCAAATAAAGTATGCGGCGATCATCCACCACTGTTGTCATCCGTGGACGCCCAGGCCTTTTAGAGTTCCCAAGCTCACCAGTCAATTCCTTTTTTCTCAGAATGTACCCAACTGTTGATTTTGCTACTCCAAGCATGTCTGCTATCTCTCTGATGGATTTTTTCTTTTTTTTCAGCCTCAGGATGTTCTGCTTCACCTCAATTGAGAGTTCCTTTGACCGCATGTTGTCTGGTCACAGCAACAGCTTCCAAATGCAAAACCACACACCTGGAATCCACCCCTGACCTTTTAACTACTTCATTGATTACAGGTTAACGAGGGAGACGCCTTCAGAGTTAATTGCAGCCCTTAGAGTCCATTGTCCAATTACTTTTGGTCCCTTGAAAAAGAGGAGGCTATGCATTACAGAGCTATGATTCCTAAACCCTTTCTCCGATTTTGAATGTGGAAACTCTCATATTGCAGCTGGGAGTGTGCACTTTCAGCCCATATTATATATATATAATTGTATTTCTGAACATGTTTTTGTAAACAGCTAAAATAACAAAACTTGTGTCACTGTCCAAATATTTCTGGCCCTAACTGTATGTCTATTTGAGGGGGTTTCAAGACGTGGTCCTGTTGGTGCATGCGCTTGACTTACATTTTCCAGGGCTTCGGACATAAATCTCATAACGATGTGAGTAAACATTAGCCTGAGATTAACAGAAAGCATTTCAGTTCCTATTACAAATTAATTTACATTGCTCCGCTCCCAGAGCTGATAAGTTTTTATTAGATTTGATGTCGGCTGTAGGACTCTTTTTGATCAGCCAATGATGGCACGTCAGTAGGATAGTAGTGAACACCTCCCTAATTCTACAGTCATATGACCGTAGATTCTCTCATCCGATAGGGGAGTCTTGTCCACTTACGGTAATAATAATTTTTATTTACCGTATATAGTGCCAACATATTCCGCAGCACTTTACAATTCAGAGGGAATACGATACAATACAAAATAACACAATATAATAATACAATACTATACCATAATATGATCAAATAAAATACAGACAATATGAGTCAATAAAAAAAGGACAGAAAGGGAATAATTAGACATATACTTTTATATTTAATCTCTGTTTATTTAGAGCAAGTAAGAAACAAAATATACCAAGGTAACAAAAGCGTTACAAAGCCAATCGACATGTCAGAATAGAAAGATCAGAAATACAAATACTGAGCTCCATGTCAAAGGCATCTAGCGATATATATAGCCCCGTATAGCAGGAAAAAAAGGAGGGAATCTCATACAGAAGGACCACCCACAAATTCTAAAATAATAAGGCTTGTCATAAAGAGGGTGGAAAGAAAACCAAGAATGAATACTAGGAGGTGAAAAGGAACTGGCAATGAGCGCCATTTAGAAAGGCGAAGCATACTTTGACGGGAGAAGAGGATGAGAAGTAAAAGAGGTTGAGCTAAAGGAGCAAGGAAGGTGGACAGGAATCAGGTGGGGGGGGGGGGAGAGAGGGAGAGGGCCTGACAAGAAGCTCCTCCTGGGTATGAGAGAAAAGCATTCAGACACACAGCTTATGGAAAGAATTCCCAAACCCCACCTCTCGTGCAAAGAGCTCGGAGAATTTTTGGGTGTCCCTGAACAGGATCCATTCATTCCAAGTAAGGGTGAATTTGTCCCTAGAATCTGAACAATCTGCTGAGAGTTCCTCCATCCTGTATATCTCGGCCATTTTGGCGTACCATTCAGAGATTGGGGGTGAGAAAGGAGATTTTCAATATCTCGGAATAATGGCCCTGAGGCTGTGAGGCAGAAGCGGAGAATATCCTTCTTATGAAGGCTGAGGTGGCTTGGCAGTATAGAAAGCAAGGCCATCTCCAGGCTTCCCAACAGGTCCCGACCAGTAACCATGATGTAATTTTGAAATACCCGGTCCCAGAATGTTTTAAGTTTTTCGCAGCTCCACCAAATGTGAAGCATGGCACCATTCTCAGATCCACAATGCCAGCAATTCTTAGAGACTGAAGGGAAGACCCTGTGTAACCGAGAAGGATACAAATTCCATCTTGTCAAGATCTTGTAATTTTTTTTCTGCGGCGCACAAGTGGCCCCAAATTTGTGGCTAAAAATGAAGCTTTTCTACCAGTCACTCTCAGGAATGCCCCTGCCCAGCTCCCTCTCCCAAGCCTCCTCGAAATCATGTCACCATGGTCTCCCTTCCTCAATAAGAATTTTGTGTAGCATAGAGATCGTATGGGCAGGAGTGGAATCGAACATGAACATTCTCTCTAAAGGGACTGGGTCACGGCTGACGAGCTTTCTAGTGTTGCCTTCACATAGAAAAGATCAAATTTGGAGGTACTCAAACCACTTCCAAGCCTGGGATGGGGACCGATCCCGTAGAGCGTTAAAAGTAGGGAGATCATTGTCTACAAGTATCTGTCCCAGTCGGACATCCTCTCCGCTCCACCAGTATAGAAAGACCCATCTGTTTGCACCAGGTGGAAAGGCTGGATTGGAGAAAAGGGGAGAAAGAGGGCCTATCCTGATGCGTCCATATAGCCTGCTGTATACCCAATGCCAGATCCTAAAAGTGGCCTCCGTAATGTACAGAAGGGGGCCCGAATGTGAAATGTCTCTAGGGTGAAGCCAAGGAAGATGCCTCAATGAGCAATTTAAACCCTCCGGCTCCAATGAGACCCATTGCTTGTCTCGGACTCTGTATTGGCAAGCTACCATATGGGCAACCACTGAGGCGTGAAAATATGTCTTGAGGCTCGGCAGTCCCGTGCCTCCATTGATTTGGGCAAGATGAGCGTGTTCATCTTAATTCTAGGTTTGAGCTTCCTCCATATAAAGTGGGTTAATGCAGATTATAGTTTGTTAAAAAAGCCAGGTGGAGGGACCACTGGGACAGTCCAAAAGAGATACAGGAAGCAGGGCAACATGTCCATCTTTACTACATTCATCCTGCTAAACCAGGACAGTCTCAATCCCCCGTAGGCAGCCAAATTTTTAGCCTAAAGAGATATGTTTTTAATGTTCGCTTAAAACTATGGATGTTTGGAATTTATTGAATTGTTCTTGGTAGTCCATTCCAGAGAATTGGCGCTGCTCGTGAGATGTCTTAAAGACGAGAGTGGGAGGTTCGGATTGTAGCTGGTGTCAGTTTTAGGTCACTTGCGGAATGGAGGGCGCGTGTAGGGCGATAGAGATGAGGAAGGAGTTGTAGTGTGGTGCAGAACTGTGGAGGGCTTTGTGGGTCAGAATGATCATTTTATGTTTCACTCTGTAGCAGATGGGCAATCAGTGCAATGACTGGCACAGGATAGAGGCATCAATGAAGCGGTTGGAGAGGAAAAAATTATCCTGGCTGCTGCATTCAGGAAGGATTGGAGAGAGTTGAGTAAGAAGAACACCAATTAGCAGAGAATTGCAGTAATCCAGATGAGAATAAATAAGGGCAGCAGTTAACGGTTTTGCAGAGTCAATGGTAAGAAAAGGTCGAATTCTAGAGATATTTTTGAGGTATAGGTGACACGAGCAAGTGAGTGATCGGATGTGCGGAGTGAAGGAGAGGTCTGAGTCAAATATAACCCCAAGACATCAGGCATGCTGCTGGGGAGTAATGGTAGAACCACATACAGAAATTACAATATTAGATTTCGGAAATTAGTAGAGGGAGGAAATGCGAGAAGTTCAGTTTTTGACAAGTTCAGTTTAAGGCAGAGAGAGGACATTATGTAAGAGACAGCGGACAGACAATCACTGGTATTTTGTAGTAATGCAGGAGTGATGTCAGGAGACGATGTACATAATTGGGTATCGTCAGCATTGAGATAGTACTGAAAACCAAATCTGATGGTTTGTCCAATGGGGGCAGTGTATAGAGAGAAATGAAGGGTACCTAGGACTGAACCCTGAGGAACCTCTACCATGAGGGGAAGAGGAGCCTGAGAAAGATACAGCGAAGGAATGGTCAGAGAGGTTGGAGGAGAACCAGAAGAAAGTGGTGTCCTTGAGGCCAATAGAGCGAAGCATATAGAGGAGTAGCTGGTGATCCACAGTATGGAATGCAGCGGAGAGATCCAGGAGGATCAGTAGGAAGTAGTGACCATTAGATTTAGCTGTTAATAGATCATTAGAGACTTTAATGGGGGCAGATTCAGTAGAGTATGAGGTGTGGAAGCCGGATTGTAGAGGGTGAAGAAGTGAATTATCTGAGAGCTACTGGATCAGACAGGAGTGGACCAAGCATTCCAGGAGTTTAGAGATGAAGGGGAGATTAGAGACTGGTCTGTAATTGGCAGTAGAGTTCTAGTCAAGGGATTTTTTTTTTTAGTAATGGGTGAATGATGGTGTGTGTGAAGAAGGAGGGGAAAATTCCAGATGAAAGGGACAGATTAAATATTTTAGGTGAGTGGCGACAGCTGGGGAATAGGGTCACTGGTGCAGGTAGTACGGTGAGATGCAAGGAGCCGGGTAACTTCTTCCTCAGTGACCGGATCAAACACCAAAAGTGAGTTGGAGGAGAATGCATGATGATCTGAGGCTGTAAGGAAATTCCCTGTCGTATGAGGTCAATTTTGTCTTTAAAATAGTTGGCCAGTTTAGTCAGCTGTGAGGCTGGTGGTTGGGGTCTGCACTCTTGGACTGAGGAGGGAATGGAAAGTGTTGTAGAGTGGTTTAGCATTGTTGGCTAGTGATGTGATAAGGGTGTTTAAGTAAGCTTGTTTGGAGAGGTTAAGGGCAGTGTTATACATTTTGAGCATGAATTAATGAAATCTTCGGCCAGATTGGATTTTCTCTATAGACTTCAGCGCACCTTGAGCACCGCTGGAGAAACCATATTTGAAGTTTGTGCCAGGGTTGCCACTGTCTGTGCCGAGTTGGTCTAAGTGTAGGAGGTGCCGCTTTATCCAAGGCACTTTGCAGTATTTCATTATAGAGTTTTAGAGCAGACTTAGGACAAGAAAGGGAGGAGATCGGGGCTAGTTAAGACTGTAAATTCTTTATTAGATGCTGGGTGTTAATAGCATGTATATTTCTAAAAGTGTAGGAGTTGGGGTGTGCTTGATGGGTTGACAATTCTTTACCGAGAATGAAAGATGATTATGGTCAGAAAGCGGAAGAGGGGAATAGGTAAAATCAGGCACTGAGCAGAGCCGAGTAAAGATCCGGTCCAGAGTATTCTCGTCTTCGTGTGCGGCAGAGTTGGTAAGTTATAAGAGGCCGAGAGAAGAGATTAGAGTTAAAAGATGAGAAGCCGATAAATAGATGGGATTGTGAATCGGGATGTTAAAGTCCCCCATGATGAGAGTGGGAAGATCACAGGTTAGAAAGTATGGAAGCCACGTGGCAAAGTGATCAAGGAACTGATGTGGGGGACCTGGAGGGTGATACACCACTGCCACTCACAGGGAGAAGAGACACTGTAGAATCTGTGTGTACCTCAAAAGGAGGAAAAAAGTGAGGGGACAGGTGGGATAACCTGAAAAGCACAATTTGTTGGAAGAAGTAGACCAACACCTCCACCTGGTCTGTTCTCAGGTCTAGGGGTATGAGAAAATTACAGGCCACCATATAAGAGAGCAGCAGCAGCGCCAGTGGTGTCCGTTTGCTGTATCCAGGTCTCAGTGGGTGCTAGAAGGTTAAGAGAATGTGAAAGGAAAAGGTTATGGATGTAGGAGAGTTTGTTACATGCTGAGCAAGAGTTCCAAATGACACAGTTAAAGGAGACAGAAGGCATGCAGATAAAGAGTAGGGCTTACTATAATGAGAAGGACCTGGGTTAGGTTCAATATCCCCTGCAACTAGGAGAAGGAGAATTAGAAAAATGAGTAGATTGTTAATTGATTTGTGAGGGTGACTCTTATGTTGTAAGGAGGACGTGAATGGAACTGAGTGGTTTAAGATTCCAGAAAGAGCATGAGAGCTGTACATAAGAGAGTAGAGTAGAGAGGGACTAATATGGATGGGGCACACAGAGTGTGTGAAAGGGCAGTAAATATGAAGGAATGAAGCAGCTAGCACAAAAATTATGCAACTACACATAGTGAATACACATTACCTATCTGTTTGTCTTGTATGACTAACGCCCCTTTCACATCAGCGTTTCTCGCTGTATGCAGCAGAGCCGGCAGATTTGCTGCATCTGCCACCTAATGGCCTACTTGGCTACACTTGCGGCAAGCCCCCATTCATTCTCTATGAGATTTGTGGCAGGTGCGGCAAGTGCGGTGTTGCCACAATCCGGCAGTTGCGGCCGGGCAAGAAACAGCACTTAGCTTCATTTTTTTTGCGTGGCCTTAAGTGCTGCAAGTGCCGCATCGCGGCAAGAGTGCACTTGCCTCACCTGCCGCAAGCCCCATAGAGAATGAATGGGGGCTTGCCGCAGGTGCATCACAAGCCGGCCGTTAGGCGGCAGATGCAGTAAATCTGCTGGATCTGCCGTATTCCGCGAAAAATGCTGATGTGAAAAGGGGCCTTAACCTTTTCCTGTCTGGTGTAACTGCATGACACTTCTACATTTGGCACTTACGCAGTTTGCATGAATGCCTTGGCTGACTCTAAATATATAGTGAGTATCTACTTAAATCTGGGTCAATTACACTCGTCAATTAATCATATTAACTTAGGACAGCAGGAGGCAATGAATGCAAGGTAAATAGAGTTCCAGTCCAACATGGATCATAAAACCTCTGAAACAAAGATGACCATGACCTGAAAACATCCCACATCAAACACAGTAAGATGAGTTAAATATATTATTAGTAAAATACAACAAGGTTGTGATAAAAGTTGCAGATGGATATCTATACCTATTGCTAGGAGTGACAGTTAGGAAAGTTGGATGAATGGAAGTTGCAGATGGAAGTATACCTGTATGAAGAGAGGAGTGAAGATTTGACTTGTTTGTCCAATCACACCATGCTGCAATTTTTTCCTCTGGCTTAATTGACATGAGAAAAAATGTTAATAAGCTTTGACACTTTGGACAATATTGGTCTGAGTGCTATCTGATAACAAAAAAATCTTATGATTTATATGGTGGATTTGATCAAGTTCTAAGACTGGTATCTGAAATCCTGGCCTACCTACATGTCCCCTGTGTATGTAGTGTTTCGTTATCTGTTGTGCGTCCTTACAGGTGGGATTAGGACATTTACATTCAGGAGGTGCAGGGATTTCCTGTAACCCCTGGTACCAGATTTTGGGTTCTGAGTTTTTGCTTTTCAGTGTACATGGAAATATTTAACTGATATAAATCCAGGCTGCGGATTTTCAGTTAAAACCAGACGTCTGCTAAAAAGATGATTTGTCATGAAAACAAATCCTTTCATAAATGTACTGTTCTTATTTCTCAGTGTTTTGACGGCTGACAACATTTGCTTAGAAAATAGATTTGTGATCCATAGCCATCAATCAGTCACGGCTCACACCTATGACTCGCTTCAGAGACCATCCATCTCGCCAGTAAAACATAAACATACAAATCAGTTCTCAGATTTCTTAGAGTAATGTGAAAAGAAATAATATCTAGGAAAATAGCACAAGCTGGAATGCTAATACAAAATAAAGCTAGGAACAGTAAATGTCAACGTTACAGATATAGAAGAGCCTAGTACACAAGGTGACTGCATAGAAAATGAGACTTGTACTTAGAAATGCTGTTGACCACTGTCGGGGTATGTCCTCTAGGGTCCCATACTCAGTCTTGCGTCTTAGGCCCCTTTCACACTAGTGTTTTTTGCAAGTTGCGGCAGATCCAGCAGATTTACTGCATCTGCTGCCTAACGGCCGCACTTACGGCATGCCCCATGCATTGTCTATGGGGCTTGCGGCAGGTGTGCCAAGTGCGGTATAGCCATGGTTCCGGCAGTTGTGGCCGTGAAAAAAAACGCTAGTGTGAAAGGGGCCTTACACAGACGTTCGTGATTTTTTCTTGTACATAATAATGCTCACCGTTGTTCATCTATGTTTTGGATATAGGATTCATCAGTGTTTGGTCAGTGTTAATTTTTACTATAAGTGTTTAATTGGCTGCGTTCAGTGGAAATAGAATGGAAAAAATAAATCGTAAAGTTTCTCATAACCGTTACCATATTAATCACAGACAGCACACAAACTGTACATTGATGCCATCCATATGATGTCTGTGATTTTCACAAACTCTTAGACTTGTATGGTTATTTTGATTCGTGACTTGGATCAAAAACAGTCATGTCTCCGTGAATTTCTGCAGAGTCTGCAAAAAAAGGTTTAGTAGATCATGTGAATTGTTCTATAAACTACTGGTTACGTGTTCAATCCATGTGAAAAACATTGATAGAATATTTTAAAGCTGCTTTCACATCTGTGATTGTTGTAATTCGAGGCAGATGCGGAACTTGCTTTCACTACAAGTGGCGCACATGCAGGATCCGGCAAAACCGCACTTGCCACACCCACCTGCAAGCCCCAGAGAGAATGAATGGTGCTTGCCGGATTGGTGCCGCAAGTTGGCCATTACGGGCAGATTCGGCAGATGCGGAGACATCTGCCGGATCTGCCACGAATTACAATAATTGCAGATGTGAAAGCAGCCTTTCTCAGACATTTGTATGAGGTAATGTAATACCTGCATTGTAGATGACATTTTACCAAATTTCAACTGTATTCGATGGAGAAAAAATAGCTTGAAACTGTGGATTTGAGAGCTGAAGCCTGTCAATTTATAATGTGACTTCTCATCTCGGATTTCACCTCTGTGAATACAAATTGACACTGTAGTTGCTCATTAATTAGCACTGAAGCTTTGTTGCACCAGGTTTCAGCATTAAAGGGTTTGTCCAGTCTAAATTGATAATTTTGCAGTCACTCTGTGACTGCAGATTTACCAATCCTCTCAACACATGCATTGTGCATAGTTAGGATTTGTTGGTTTCTAAGCTGGAAATGGACCGCAATTATGCAGTATAAATGTCTACTACAACAATACGACTAGTGGGCACAGCCTCGCTCAATACAAGTGTATGGAGTGGGCATGTCCGGCTGGTGGGTGCAGCCTTGCTGCATACACCTGTATTAAGCAAAGCTGCGCCCACTATTCGAGGGTTCTGGTCTGGGACATGCTTACCGCATAATTACAGCCCATTCATGATTTAGAAACTATGATTCCTCGCAGCGCACAGTATAGGGATGTTTAAAAATTCAGCAATCACATAGAGTGAACTGCAGAATTATCTTTTTTAGATCAAACAACCCCTTTAAGAAGTCAAAAACTAGTATATAAAAACAAATAGAAACATTAAAAATTGTGCATATTGCCTAGAAACTGTCCTTGCTCAAATATGGGCACTGGGATATTTAGATAACTGGCATGATAACCAATAGTTTTCACACTTCCTCCTACCAGTGTATCTGGTTGCAGTTAGTTACAGTTCAGCTGTCCAATCAGAGACAGGGCCATGCTGAACTGGTTATAGACTGTTCAGACATCCAATCAGGTCAGAGGTGTGCAAGGTTTCATGCATGTGTCTCTTGTTTGCAATGATTACCTTGCTCTTTAGCTACCTTCAATTACTACCAGTCGTAGCTTTCGCTCAGTGGTGTATGAAAGCCTGTTATTCCTGTGCTCAGTCAGATCTATTGTTTGTTCAACCTTGAACCTTGCTTCTGACTATCGATTTGCCTAGCCCCTTTATCTTTATTCGCTACCTTCCTGCAATTTTGATTTTGTGACCTGACTACACCTTTCAATATAAAGGATGGTCAGGCAGCACCCATAGTGGATAGCAAAGGTTTCTTATTTACCCCAATTGTGGCTCATGTCACCTCCAAGAAGTCCTCTTGGCATCAGGTCAATATAATGAAATAATGGCAGCGTCTCACAGGTTGGTGATAATGTAAGGTACAAAAACATACACAAATAAATAGTTAATTAGTTCTAAAATACACCAAAATATAAGTAGCCAATAGAGCGTAACAATTCATCTCAAAACTGCCATCATCAATCGCTTTCTAGGTCAGATTGATATAGATCATCCATAAACTTATCCTGCAGTAAGACCTTAGTAAACATATCTGCACCAAATTCAGTGTCACGGCGTCTCCATTGCGGGGGAACGAAATCCCCACGCGTCATCCAGTTCCACCTCCCCATTTCGCAAATCCTATCAGCACTGTTTTGTGCAAGCCAATACGCTTTTTGAGTAAGCAATCGAGTGTGGTTACGTTAACCAATAACATGAGAACATTGGAGCATGTGCTGATACTAATGGTGGCGTGCCTATTAAAGGAGGACACTGGGGCATCTAATTGGATTTGAGCAATGGAAAGTCTTAACTGGATGACATGTGAGGACTTGGTTCCCTCGCCGTGACGCTGATTGTTGTGGATATGTTTTCTAAAGACTGGTTGCAGGATAAGTTTATGGATGATCTAGATAGATTACTCTGACCTATCTAGAAAGCGATCAATGATGGTGGTTTGAGATTAATTGTTACGCTCTATTGGCTAGTTATATTTTGGTGTATTTACATTTTGCATTGTGATTGGCTGATTGTAATGAGGGGGTGCTGTGTTTTTTCTGTGCTTGCTATTTAAAGGCCACTTCACACGCAAGGATATCCTGAACGATATCCTTGAAACGTCACGAATTTGTGATCGTTCAAAATACATCGTTCGGTCGTTGTTGCGTGTAAACGAACGATATAGGAAGATAAAATCCTTGGATCGTTCATCCAAAAAATGAGATCCTGACCTCAAATCTATCGTTCGTCGTCCAATTAACGCTGCTGGAAGAAGCAACATTGTTCCTGTGACACCTTTTTGAACGATCTCGTTCAAAATTCTCCTATTCCTGCTGCTTTAAAAGATCGTTCAGTCCTTGCTCTCCTATTTAACTGGTGCGAATGGGATATCGTTAACGATATCCTTGTGTGTGACCACACACTAACGATGTCGGAACGATCACTGTCACGTGATCGTTCTAAGGATATCGTTGACGATATCCTTGCTTGTGAAGCGGCCTTAAGAGGGGCTTTTGTGATGGGTTAATGTGCTTGATAAAGATCCTTATGGATAGAAACGTTGTAGATGGTGGAATAAAGGAGGCCTTTTTTGAATCACCAACCTAAGGGTGCCATCACACTTGGCAAAGTTCCAGCGATCCCGACAACGATACGATCTGGTAAGGATCGCTGGAATGCCGCTACGTAGTCGCTGGTGAGATGTCATACAGTCAGATTTGCTGAACGACGCAGAAACAATACAGTGACCTGTATAAAGACTTTGGCGGTCGTTGGGACCCTGTCACACAGCAGCTAGTCTGACGACTCAGAGGTACGTGTTTGAGTTCTGAGTCGCCAACGGGGTCGTTGTTAAGGCGTCAAACACACCGATGCATGCTGCCCAGCGGAAACCCAACAATCAAAAAATGGTCCAGGCTATTCCAACACGATCGGCGATGTCACAGTGGGGGCCCGGTCGCTGCTACGTGTCAAACATAGCGAGATCGCTAGTGAGGTCGCTGTTGCACCACAAAACCTGTGGCGCAACAGCGATCTCGCTATGTGTGACGGGGGCTTTAGTCTCACACCGTTGTTTATTGTTTATTGCTTGGTATCTGACCCCAGATCTCTTGACTACCCAGCCAGCCTCATGGCTAGCCCATGAGTAGTGACTTGCATGTGCTACGTAAACCTGGTGGATATTTGAGATCAGTATGAATGGACACTGCCTCTAAGTGACAATATGTAGGATTTCGCAAAGAATAAAGGTAAAATGCACATGTATAGAACATAAATAATGCTGTATAAAATATCTATATATAAAAGTAAGTAAACAGTAACTATGTTCAATAAAGTGCAATGTGCATAGTCACTAGGTAAATTGGTCATAGTAAAAGCATCATATCGGAATGAGGACCCCACAGGAGATGGCTTCCTCAGGGGACACATATAATGTTATATTCACTGGATGTCAATTTCTACCTGTAAATTGAAAATTCTGAGAATAAATGATCAGTCCAGTAGGTGAAAGAAGTTGATTTCTCTAATAAGATAAAGTCCAAAGTTGCTCATGTAGTAATTATTAAAATAATGGTTATTTATTCAAAGTATTACAAATGTTCCATTCTAGAAATGGCAATGTCGTGGAAAGATAAAAGGTAATTTATCAACCATACTGTTATGCAGTCCCTCATTTACTTGGCGACTTTTTTTCCCTGACAGTTTATTGTTGTTCATAAAAATGAAACACTGTAAGTTCCTTTGATCTTTGTGTAATGCAGAATAATCAAGAATTACGTTGTGTTGAATTATTGTAAAACCTTTAAAACTCCAGCAAAATCAAAGAAATAAGCCAGCACTCATGTAGGTATAAGTACAATGTGTAGGTGCACATTCACACTGTGGCCATTGAACTGGCAAAACCAAATGAGCAAAACAAACTAAATGGATAAAAGAAAATTGAGCAAATACCCTGCACTAAGTAAATAGTAATAGTACATGTAAATAATATGGGGTACTCAGTGGACAATATTTTGATCAAGTGTATAAAAGCCATACCACCGTGTCCAGGCGTACCCAATCAGGATGGTCCCTAACTCTTGATGTTTACTTCGCTATATGGCATATAGGTTTTAAAACTCCATAAATGATCTCCAACCCTCGTTCACATAAAATGTAAAGTGTATGGAAATCTTGTTGAAATGTCTAAAGCTTTTACACTTGCCAACTGTGACTTCAAAGATTGACTTATAATGTTAATATATATAAGAAATTAATCTGGCTACAAAGAGTAAGAATCAGTTTACTTCCAAGAATCAATAGTACATGTGCAAGTATGAAACTTTGAGATGTATTTTATCAGATTATTTCTTTTTCTCCTGATGTCATTATGAAAATTCTCAATTCAAGGTGAAAATCTGCCTTAAGTGAATAAAGACTTTCCCATTAAGGAGATAGGATATGAAAGTTGGTTCTCGTAAAGTTCTATTGAGAACTGTTAGGCTATGTTCACACAGGGAGTTTTTGTTGTGTTTTTCCTGGAGTAAAAATGCAGCAAAAATTGGGGAACTTATCAACAAATTCCCTGGCAGGCAATTTCCAGTGTTTACCTCCCAGATTCTATTGCGTTTGTGTCCAGAGGCTTTACAGTGTGCTTGGTGAGATTAGACATAGTTCTCACAGCTGGTTGATACTCCTCCCTCCTCCCCACATATTCTACATTCTCCCATAGACAATATAAGCTTATGGAAAAATGTAGCCCTGTGTTTTTCAAAGTATTAGCTGTTCTCCTTATGGAGATCAAACTGCCTGCCGGCATAATGAGGAGACTTATAGCCGCAATGCTCCTCTGGGAAATATGCAAATTGTCACTTCAGTGAGGTAGTGAGTAACTCTAGTGCCACCTGTTTAAGGTAGCAATCCTATAAGTCATAATTTGCATATTTCCCAGAGGAGCATTGCGGCTATAAGTTCTCCTCATTATGCCAGCATGCAGTTTCATCTCCATAAGGAGAACAGCTGATCCCCCAGACCTCGTTTTAGCCTCTCATACAGCCAGATCAGATCCCACACACTGCATAGATAAGTGTCAGTCACCCTGAAATGCAGCATCTGCAAATTGGGGCTCTGATCTGGCACAAATCCTACATCATATTAAAAGGCTTGGTAAAGAGTCAATTATGACTTATAGGATTGCTACCTACAGGTGGTGCTAGAGTTTGTCTACTTCCTCCCTGAAGTGACAATTTGAAAAGTAGTGACATGCTCATTCTTTTCAACGTGCAGGAGAACCACTGTCACTTTCACTACACTTTGTAAACCAATGTGTGAGGACAGCGTTTGCTGTTTCACATCGATTTTACATTAAGTCAAAAACGCAGCTTTAGATCTAAATAAATTTAAATAAAACCATACCATAAACGCTTCACAAAAACCCCAAAACTTCTATAAAACGCCCTGCGTGAACATAAGCTAGGGCTATAGTCACACAGGGCTTTTTTTTCTGCAGCTAAACTGCACCAAAACCTGATGTTTTGTTATTAAGGGTGCCGTCACACCATCCGGCCCCGCTAGAGATGTCGGTGGCGATGGGCGGGAGCGCGCAAGTTTTTGGCACCCCGCCAGCGTCGCCGCCCCCTGTTTACACTGGGAGACATCTCCGGCGATGGGCCAGCGCGCAGGAGGCTTACATTTATAACACCACTGCAGCAGTGAAAAAACCTCTGTAGTAATGCATTTTATTTCTTGGGTGTCATTACTTCCATTTGTTCTTTTTGTTACAACTTGACAATGGTTGTCCTATCTTATGTATAATACAAGTGTTAAGGTACACAAATATGATATATTTATAATCCCCTAACAATTCGATTTCTTCATCTCACCAGAGCCAATGCAGAAGCACAGTCTTCAGTGAAGCACAACTTGAGAGAGGAGAACAATGCCAAAGCAAAGGAGTCCGAAGACCAAGAGAACAGTGATGACCAGGCTGTGGAGTCAAGTGAGGAAGACCAGCAACCGGAAGGAAAAAAGAAAAAGCAACGTGTAGGATTTAGAGATCGGAAGGTATGTGGATTTGTAAATTATAGACAAATGATGGGATTTTCAGGTTAACTGTTTAATTTATCAGCGTTATTTTATACAATCCCAATTTGATGCCTTTTGCAAGTACTACCCTGGTTTTGTGGCTAAGTAACTCAAAAACTGCAGTGAGATCTGGTTCCTTATAGGTTCCCTAATGCTGTGATTTTCATCCTGGTTTAAATGTAATCTATTATATAATCATGAATGGGTTTTTTGCCCCTTTTGAGGTCATGTGGATACGCCCGAAGCATTGGCCGCGCAGCGGCCATTGCGAGCAGCTCTAAGGCGACTCGCTATGCCGCGCAGCGGGCATGGCGAGTCGCCTTAGCAGCGCGAAGCATTGGCCGCGCAGCGGCCATTGCGAGTCAGAGACTCGCACTGCTAGAATCCCGATGCATGTGCATCGGGCACCCAGCTAGTTAATTTAATATTGTAGCAGGGAATGCATCTTTGGTAGCGGTCATGCCTTTCAAGTGATTATGATAATTTAGACTACTTTATGCACATATCATTATGTCTGCTTTGGTAGTCTGGCTAACTCTGTCAGGCTACCTGACAATTCTGTTGATGTTAGCAAAATGTGTTAATTTATGAGTAAGGGTACGGCAGCCTGAGACCAGATCAGACGTTTTGCTGCAGAAGGCCTAAGTTTGTGTTTGAGATTGGATTCGGGAAGACTTTTCTGATTTTTACCTTTTCTGTTTACGCTTGTACACATTCGGAGGGGAAAAAAGTATTTAGTCAGCCACCAGTTGTGCAAGTTCTCCCAATTAAAAAGATGAGGTCGGCCTGTAATTGACATCATAGTTAGACCTCAACTATGAGAGACAAAATGAGAAAACAAATCCTGAAAATCACATTGTTTGATTTGGAATGGATTTTTTTTTTTTAATTTTGGTGGAAAATAAGTATTTAGTCAATAACAAAAGTTCATCTCAATACTTTGTTATATATCCTTTGTTGGCAATGGTCAGAGGTTTTCTGTAAGTCTTCACAAGGTTGGCACACACTGTTGCTGGTATGCTGGCCCATTCCTCCATACAGACCTCTAGAGCAGTGATGTTTTGGGGCTGTCACTGGGTAACACAGACTTTCAACTCCCTCCAAGGAATTTGTATTAGGGTTTAGAGCTAGAGACTGGCCAGGCCACTCCAGAACCTTGAAATGCTTTTTACGAAGCCATTCAACCGTTGCCCTGGTGGTGTTCTTGGGATCATTGTCATCCTGAAAGATGTTTCATCTTCAATGCCTTTGCTGATGGAAGGAGGTTTGCACTCAAAATCTCACGATACATGGCCCAATTCATTCTTTCATGAACACAGATCAGTTGTCTTGGTCCTTTGGCAGATAAACAGCACCAAAGCATGATATTGCCACCCTCATGCGTCACAGTAGGTATGGTGTTCTATGGATGCAACTCGGCATTCATTCTCCTCCAAACACGAGGAGTTGTGTTTCTACCAAACAGTTCTATTTTTGTTTCATCTGACCATATGATATTCTCCCAATGCTTTTCTGGATCATCCAAATGACTTTGCATTAAAAAGACTGTTTCTGATAAAAATGGTGAATGCATATGACAGGACCTGTCGGCAGGTATAAAAATATTTTGCGTTATTCCACATCAAAAGCAAAGATCCAAATGAAAGATGTCAATATTCTACAATCTACGGTATTGGTAGTAAACTCTAGTTATCAATTTATATTGTATAACTATCTTTTAAGTTCACCACCAAAGACAAAAATGAGTCCTCTACTTGTCCCCATCTTCTCACTATCCTCCAGCTCTGATATGTGTCCTATGCACTTAACCAGGACATTTGTAGAGGGTTTAATGGAAGGTGTAGATAAATTATTTATATCTTAAAGGCTTAGCCAGGTATGTCACCCTCAAAAACAACTCCAGCTTACTGCAACCTACTTGTATTTATTGGAAGCCAAACTGTGAGGTAAAGGGGTGCCCGAGTGGAAGATATGGAAAAAAAATGCACAATTAAGCAGGTATTAACAAGGTTTTAGAGAGTCAAAGGTTCTGTAGTAGTGATGAGCGAGCACTAAAATGCTCGGGTGCTCGGTGCTCTGGCCGATCATCTCAAGATACTAGTGTACTCGGCCGAGCACCGAGCCCAATGTAAGTCAATGAGTGACAGGCTCTGCCCACAGACTTCCGGTTATAAAACGAGTATTGCTGGGAAAGGGCGGGAGGGGGGGCTTTTTGAAATTGCTGCAACATACAACACCTTGCTGTGGCCCCCAGAGGGATCCTAACAATGAATCTGCTCTCTGTGAGGTGCCAGCTCACTGTGTGCACTGAAGGGAGCTGTGTACGTGTGTCAGATCGCTTATTATTACCGAGCAGTCCGAGCATCTCGGCGGTACTCGATGCTCGCCGAGCATCCCGAGTACCGGGATACTCGTGCGAGTACCGAGCAGCGCAGAGCATACTCGCTCATCACTATTCTGTAGTTGAACAAGTATAAAACTAGTTAGCCCAAATACTGCAGGCCAACTCTTGCCCAATATATACTTAAGGATAAACTCTCATTAAAGCCAAACTCCATATAAAGGCATTGCTGTGTTACCCCTAAGTCTATCCACCAGTTTGCATATAATAGTTGTGATGCTAATATTATACATATGAGAAGTTGCAACACCTCTAATATCCATCGAAGCCTGCAATGTCACTAGATTGAATCTTTGAGATACGTGCTGCAAATAGAATGAGTGTAAAGTCTTACCAAGATAAGTCTGACATAAATATAGAACTTTGGGTAATTATATAATTTTTAAGATATTCTATCTAGCACTGATATTGGAAAAGAAGTTCACACCTTTTATTTTCTCAGTTTCTTTATCAAAAGGTCTAAGTTATCTGTACTGCTCTAAAATAGGGGAGATCGGAACCCCTGAAGATATTTGACCTAAAATACAAAAGGCCCATCTTAATTTGGAGGTTGTCCAAGGGAAGGTTGTGAGCCGGCATTAAAAGGGGACAATTTTTTCCAGTTAGCCATCAAGCCTGAGAATATTTCTGCACAAGATCTAACAAAGCCATCAAGAAAGGACCCATATCTGTTAGATATACTAATGTCATCTATGTAGAAAGATCTCTTTTCAGCAATGTCAACATTTTAGATCCTTACAAAACATAAAGATTGATGTGTAGAAAACCGCTAAGGACTCATTTGCCACTGCAAACAGAGGGGGAAGGGGTAGTGGGCAACCCTAATATCTCTTCCAAGGGAATGTGGTAGACATGAATTCAAGGTAATAGGTTGTACGATAGCCATATCCAATATAAAAATTTGAGCCCATTATTGATTCTTTTAAGGAGACCCAACAGGTAAGCCTACTCTACAGAATTAAAGGTATTGCCAAATCCTAAGGGGACAGCATAAACTGGGTTTTGGTGTAGATTAGCAGCAGCAAAGTCAGCATATATTAATATCTGTATTCTTGCTGGCTTGAACCTGGTCTAATCAGGTCAATAACATAGTCCGGACTACTGCTCCAGAGTACAGGAGCCCCCCCCACATTGCCATCAATTGAGGGGTCTCCTAGCTACACGAACATACTCAGTTAATCATCATAAAACAGGAGAAATTGAGTATCATGCAAATAATTTAATTTATGTTTGTGGAAATGTTTGTTAAAAATATGACATAGGTGCAAAGTTGCTGACATACAAAATTGGCAACCACTTGGACCTCTTTAAGTCATGAACATACCGTAAGTGAGTATACAACATAAGATGTCTCATATATATATATATATATCCAATAAAAATTGGGCCAAACATGCCCTATATAGATGATAGGCAGTATTCACTTATTTCAGAGTCAGCAGACCCTCTGGTCAGCTGCAATAGATTACTATGTGCCAATACAACATCTATTTCAACATGCTTAGGCAACATATAAACTGAATACAATTCTTTACAGCTGAATAATGGAGCCATCATTTACAATAAAGTGAAAATGCAATAATTATAATTCACTGCCAAACTGGCCATGTGAAACCCAATGACATTTTTTAGTATTGGTCCCCATACATTCTATAAACTGCATACAATGAACATGTGTTAACATTTTATCATAAAATAACCATACCCATTCTAAGGTCAGTCTGTAATAGTCCCAGTCTGGGGTCACCAAAAGAAGAGAAAGTGATACTCCCGAGGTGGCATTTCTCTGTAACGCTGACTCCGTCTCCACAGCCCTGGATGAAAAACATTTACCGTACTTATTTTGGAACTTGAGGATAAAAACACTAAAGTTCAAAAACTGTCTATAGCAGGAAGGAGTTTTTCTAAGGCTACCTTCACATTTGCGTTCCCCTCTGCAGCGTTCTGTGGAGGGGATCCGCAATGTGACCGCAGCACCGCAAGCCCCTATCTTTATAATGGGAGCGCACGATGCTGCGTATGACCGTGCGCACCCATTCACTGCCATATGTGATCTGGGCGCAGGCATCTGCCGCGTTCATGGTGCGGACGAGACTGGGTGATTTGTGCGCAGGCATCCGCCTGCACACAGATCACATATGGCAGTGAATGGGTGCGCACGGTCATACGCAGCATCGTGCGCTCCCATTATAAAGATAGGGGCTTGCGGTGCTGCGGTCACATTGCGGATCCCCTCCACAGAACGCTGCAGAGGGGAACGCAAGTGTGAAGGTAGCCTTAGTTTTGCAGCTTTTAGTAAATAAAAATGCTGTGTACATTTTTGAGAGCAACCATGGCTTTTTAGTTTAATACATTTACACAGTGAGTATTCTAATGTACAGCTAAATATTTGTTGCATAACAAGAGCTTGTATAATGGTATCATTTTGTTCTGATAGGTCCGCTGTATTAGTATAAGACACATTAGCTCAGAGAAGTATAGAAGGCCCTATACTCTTCCTTGCTGCCTTAGTCCCCCATCACATCAGGTTTTTTTGCCTGTTTGTGTGGATCCTTTTTTTTGAAGGATCACACGGATAGGCATAAATTCCATAGGGTAATTACATAAATTAAAAGAGAAAGGAAGCGCACATAGAGCAGTACCTCTATTTTACAGGTCCCTCAGACCCCAAATGGTTAAACTCACTAGATGTAGTTGTGAGTGTCACAACTACAATAAAAGCTCACAGGAGGTCACTGCAGGCTCCCAGCTGAACAATGTAGAATCCAGATAAGGGTGAAAAGAGCTGGGATGAGATGCCGCGCTGACCACAAAGATAAACACAGAGTTACTCACACTCTGTTTATTTATGCCTACACGTGTTTCATGGCTCATAGCCACTTCATCAGGGCAACCTCATCCCAGCTCTTTTCACCCTTATGTGAATTTGATAGATAGTAATTATGCTTCTGGATCCTGTTTTTTTTTGAAGGAGAGAGTTTTGTATCCGGCACCATAGACTCCCATGTTATGTGCTCCGGACCGTACCGGATTTGTTTTTGTCCGGTGCCCCCAAAATCGGAGCAGTCTCCAATTCTGGATACAGGAGTACAATAGGACACAAACTGATCCCGGACTGAATTTACACAAACTGATGGCCATATAGGACCAATTCGGCATCATAGGGATACATGGGAGGTAAAAATGGATTCCAGTCTATTCATTTCAAAACGGATAGACCCGGATCCCCAAAAACGTGGTGTGAAGCCAGCCTAACAAAATCATTGTATCTTCAGAATGGAGACTGAAGATTCCAGCATTCTTGTTTATGCTCATGGGTTACTTTTACATTGTAAGGCTGTTGATGGAAACAGGAATATTTCAGATAAATCTTAGGCTGAAATTACATTCTATGGAAAATACCAGCTGCAGGATTTTTGTATTCATTTGCTTCAAAGCCATTTCACTTGTTCCGTGTTTATTGCATTTTATTTTATGCTTTGTATTTGCTACACCGTGTATATGCCTTTTGATTATTTATTTCAATGTGAGAATGTAATATGCATAACATAATAAAACACTAGCATGTGTCGTGCTGTGCACATTGTACTGCATCCATTAAAATTACAATAGAACTCTCCAGAGAAAAAATAAAAATAGACTGTTCAGATTGCTGCAAAATCCAGCCACCATTTCTTGTTGATGGTAAGTTTGTTAGAGGGCATAGTCATGGAGCAGTCCTACAACTCTTATTCTGTATAGTGCATGTGCTTAGATATGTGATGCTTTATTCTCAAAATTCATGAATTTATATAACATAAAAAAGAAAAATATGTATACCGTATATTGTGGTGATGTCACCGGCATGTGCCCATGGGTCTCTGTAAACATTAGCCGGTTTTCCTGTGTGTGAATGCTGTAAACCTGTCCAGTACACAGTGGGTTAACTTCTAGAAGGGGTAGATGAGCCTAATGAGCGGCTGAACCTGTATGTGAGTGCTTTGCTGGGCTAAACCTGAATGGTGCACAGGGGGTTAATCACATCTCAGGTCTGTGTGTGAGTGAGATGTGCTGATTGACTCACTGTGTTGCAGCTGTGGGTGAGGCAGCCTGGATAAGAACCTGCCAGGTGTCTGAGTGAGGAAAGGGCGATGGGAATCGGAGCAGTCCAGACCACTGCCATGTGAGGATGTGCTGGAAGTGATCCGTCCCTGGTGGGGGAAGTGATGGGAGCCTGCCAGCTCCATGCCGGTGGCACATGATGCAGCGACTCAGGGAGAAGTCATTATTATGGGAGACTTCAACTACCCTGAAATACATTGGGGATCAGAAACCTGCAGTTCCAGCAAAGGTAATAAGTTTTTGAAAACTATGAGAGACAATTACCTTTCACAACTGGTTCAGGACCCAACAAGAAGGGGGGCACTGCTGGACCTAATATTAACCAACAGGCCAGACCGCATATCAAATATACGGGTTGGAGGTCACTTGGGTAACAGTGATCATAACTTAATAAGCTTTCAAGTATCCTTTACTAAGACGTGTAGTAGAGGGGCCACAAGGACACTAAACTTCAGGAAGGCAAATTTCCAACGGTTGAGAGATGATCTTAGTGCAATAAACTGGGACGATGTCCTGAGACATAAAAGTACACAACACAAATGGGAGATGTTTATTAGCATCCTGAATAGGACCTGTGCACAATATATACCCTATGGGAATAAGCATGCTAGAAATAGGAGGAAACCACTATGGCTAAATAAAGCGGTAAGAAGTGCAATATGTGACAAAAAGAAAGCATTTAGGGAATTAAAGCAAGTAGGTAGTGATGAAGCATTAAATAAATACAGAAAATTAAATAACATTTGTAAAAAGCAAATCAAGGCAGCAAAGATTGAAACAGAGAGACTCATTGCCAGAGAAAGTAAAAAGAATCCCAAAATATTTTTTAACTACATAAATAGTAAGAAACTAAAAAATGATGGTGTTGGCCCCTTTAAAAATAGTCTGGGTGAAATGGTGGATGAGGATGAGGAAAAAGCCAATATGCTAAATGACTTTTTTTCAACAGTATTTACACAAGAAAATCCCATGACAGACAATATGATCAGTGATAACAAAAAGTCTCAATTAAATGTCACCTGCTTAACCCAAGAGGAAGTACGGCATCGTCTAAAAATCACTAAAATTGACAAATCACCGGGCCCGGATGGGATACACCCCAGAGTGCTGCAGGAATTAAGTACTGTCATAGATAGACCATTATTTTTAATATTTAAAGATTCCATAATAACAGGGTCTGTACCACAGGACTGGCGTATAGCAAATGTGGTGCCAATATTCAAAAAGGGGACAAAAACTGAACTTGGAAATTATAGGCCAGTAAGCTTAACCTCTACTGTGGGTAAAATCCTAGAGGGTTTTCTAAGAGATGCTATACTGGAGTATCTGAACAAAAATAACCTCATGACCCATTATCAACATGGTTTTACGAGGGACCGTTCCTGTCAAACTAATCTGATAAGCTTCTATGAAGAAGTAAGTTCTGGACTGGACCAAGGAAATGCAGTGGATGTGGTATATATGGACTTTTCAAAAGCTTTTGATACGGTGCCACAAAAAAGGTTGATACATAAAATGAGGGCAATGGGGATAGAGGAAAATATGTGTAAGTGGGTTAAGAACTGGCTTAGTGATAGGAAACAAAGGGTGGTTATTAATGGAACACACTCAGAATGGGTCACAGTTAACAGTGGGGTACCACAGGGGTCAGTGTTGGGCCCGCTTCTATTTAATATATTTATTAATGACCTTGTAGGGGGCATACAGAGTAGAATCTCAATATTTGCAGATGACACTAAACTCTGCAGGGTAATCAATACAGACGAGGACAATTTTATATTACAGGAGGATTTATGTAAACTAGAAGCTTGGGCTGCTAAATGGCAAATGCGCTTTAATGGGGATAAATGTAAAGTCATGCACTTGGGCAGAGGAAACAAAAGGTATAATTATGTGCTTAATTGTAAAACACTGGGCAAAACTGTCACTGAAAAAGACCTGGGTGTATGGGTAGATGACAAACTCACATTTAGTGGCCAGTGTCAGGCAGCTGCTGAAAAGGCAAATAAAATAATGGGATGCATTAAAAGAGGCATAGATGCTCATGAGGAGAACATAATTTTACCTCTATACAAGTCACTAGTGCGACCACACTTAGAATACTGTGTACAATTCTGGTCTCCGGTGTATAAGAAAGACATAGCTGAACTAGAGCGGGTCCAGAGAAGAGCGACAAAAGTCATTAGAGGACTAAGGGGTCTGCAATACCAAGACAGGTTATTAAACTTGGGGTTATTTAGCTTGGAAAAACGAAGGCTATGGGGTGATCTTATAATAATGTATAAATATATGAGGGGACAGTACAGAGGCCTTTCTAATGATCTCTTTACTCTTAGGCCTGAGACTGGGACAAGGGGGCATCCTCTACGTCTGGAGGAAAGAAGGTTTAATCATAATCACAGACGCGGATTCTTTACTGTAAGAGCAGTGAGACTATGGAACTCTCTGCCACATGATGTTGTAATGAGTGACTCACTACTAACATTTAAGAGGGGCCTGGATGCCTTTCTTGAAAACTATAATATTACCAGTTATACATACTAGATTCTTTGATAGGGCGTTGATCCAGGGAATTAGTCTGATTGCCATATCTGGAGTCAGGAAGGAATTTTTTCCCCAATGTGGAGCTTAGTGTTGCCACATGGGTTTTTTTTTGCCTTCCTCTGGATCAACATGTTAGGCTATGGGTTGAACTAGATGGACTCAAAGTCTTCCTTCAACCTTAAAAACTATGTTACTATGTTACTATGTTACTATGTTACTATGTATGCCAGCCAGTGTCCAGGACCAAGGACAGCTCAAGGGCCAGGCGGTCAGATGTGCGGTGTGAGAGACCGAG
This sequence comes from Allobates femoralis, assembly GCA_033576535.1. Classification (NCBI taxonomy): domain Eukaryota; kingdom Metazoa; phylum Chordata; class Amphibia; order Anura; family Aromobatidae; genus Allobates; species Allobates femoralis. Next base: position 121,332,446 of record JARQOC010000006.1, read on the forward strand.
TGCGGCTCAAGGGCCAGGCGGTCACAGCCAAATTTAGGACTGACTGAGGGAGTCATGATATGGTCCCGTTAATCCAGATGTAAGTGTCCCAGATCCCGGTGGATCTGTGGAGGACTCGTGTGTAGTGAGTGACAGGGTTCCTGTTACTATTGTGGGCCCTGAGTATGTAGCATATTCGTTTATGTAAAAATGCCATGAATGCTGTTTCATGCGTGAGTTATAATGGTTCATGGAAAAAGTACCCTGTATGAGGACTCGTGTGCAATAGGATGGGGAATGATCCCTGTCAGGGTGTTAGGCGGTGGTAACTGCCATTGGGACCAACAATAACTCATGATATGGTCCCGTTGATTCTCATGTGAATGTCCTGTAATGTAATGTAATGTCATGTGATGTACTAATGTGGAAGGTATGTCAAATGAAAATGTAAATACGGTGTTATGTTTTATGTGATGAAAGCGGTTTATGAAAGAAAAACAATAAATTCGCTGGTTATGTTCCGTTAAAACGTAGTCGCTGATGTCATTTCCCGGTGCCATGCGAGTACCCCAGGGACACTACCTCACAATATATACTGTACATTTATAATACAGTTGAAACCAGAAGTTTACATACACTATATAATTATATATATTGGGAGACGGACAAGAGTGATTATAGGGTCCAAAATATGTGGTTGGACGCCATTAAGAAGGCTTTTTGCAAAAATTTGGAGTTTTTCTGTTTAAAATTTTGGCCATTCAACCAGAAAAACATTTGTTAGGACAGACACTGGTATTGAATGAGAGAATCTGGGTTGCAATCTCCGTTATAGTACATCCCAAGCAAGTTTTCCACCCCATACCCACCCAACCATGGTTTATGCACTGGGGCACAGTCATCCTGGAACAGAAAAGGACATTCCCCAAACTGTTACTACAAAGCTGTAAGCATGTAATTATCCTATAGGTCTTGGTACTGTGGCACCCCAGGGGTTAATGTGCCATAGTAACATCACAAGGGTTAACTCCCCACACCACACTGGACACTGCACTAGCACCTCTAGGCCATAAGGGGGAGCTCGAGCAGCTCCCGGATATATTCTGGTCTGAGGAGGAAGTAGTTAGTTGATAGTTGACAGTTCAGTTTAGTGCAGGGAGCACTAGGAGGAGGACCTGTAAAAGGGAGCAGTGCTGAGCTCATGACAGGGGCCGCTGACTACTTTCAGGCCTGAAGCCAGAGTCTGAGGAGAGGAGTACAAGAAACAGAGGAACATATCTGGGAGTCTGAGTTACCTCATAACTCACCCCAGAGGAGCACAGAGACCAGATGCCGGATCCGAATCTGTGACTGAAACATGCAGCACAGAAAACAGCGGGATAGTGGAGGTTGTAGATCTATCTACACTGTACCTCAGCGAAGCAACACGGCGGGGTCAGAAGCACACAAAAAGACTCAAGTTGCCTAGCAAAAGGGGTACCTGTGAGGGGAAACAGAGCCAGCAGTCTAGCTAAAGCAGCAGCAGTGGGAAGCTGAGGACCCGGACAGGGTGGGAGCAAGCTGGCCCCTGTACAGACTCCGTGGACAGTACTCTGCTACCAAAATCTGCAGTAAAGCTTTGGAAAACTTCAAAACTGTGAGTGTGTGTGATCCTTGTGCTCAAACCCCCTGCATGCCCTCACAAACTGCCATCATCTCTACTACTACCCCTATCCTGCAACATCCATAGCACCATCTATAGAATATTACTACCACTGCCCCGGGGAACCCAGCTCTACCTGCGGAGAGCCATTACATCACCAGCTGCCCAACATCATCCCTGGAGGTTCTGCAGCAGCAGTGGTCACCCTGACCACAACCCGTGGGTGGCGTCACGACAAACTCCCCTGTAAATATACCCCCCATTTATTGCGGAACCCGGGACACGGTCCGGACCATCACCCCCGTGATATCCCCAGCAGTACCCCGGTCCGGTACCGAGTACCCCGTCCCAGTGGGCTCCACAGTACGCTAAAGGATTAAGAACTAATTTTACTGGAAGTAAGGGGCCCATATCAACCCCAAAACATTGTGGAGCCCACTGGAACGGGGTACTCTGTACCGGACCGGGGTCTCACGGGGGTTATCACGGCGGTCTTGGTCCGGACCGTTTCCCGTGCCCACAAGTAAAAGTGGGTTATTTACAGGGATAGTCATGATGACACCCACGGGTTTTGGTCAGTGGGGGGACTACCGCTGCTGCTTGCTTCTGCCAGGAGGATGGATGGTGCTGCAGCCGGATGGATTAGCCCCCCATGGGGCAGGCTGCTCCTGGCAGGGTAAATAACAGTTTATCATGCAGGGAATCACTCACGAGAGACACTGGCATAGTTCACCGGGTTTTCCTTAAGCTTTCTGCAGTACAGTTTACAATTCAGCCGGTGTACAAAGCTGTTCCACACAGTTTACTCCACACAGTCAATTAACCTTCTGCAGCCAGGTTCCTGCCTTAGACCCTTCTCCTGCTTGATTCCTTTCAGGCTTTCTTCTAACTTCTCCCCGTGTGCTGTATGTTAGGTGACTCGGATCCTTGTTTGGCATCTCCCTATGTGTGGGTAGCAAGCTCTGTGTCCTATATGCCACTGTACCTCCTGCACGTTTGTTAGGAGATCAGACTTAGAATCTGAGCTCCCCGTCGGTATGTCTGTTATCCGGCTTGTAGCTACAGTCGCCTCAGAGCCGACTCTCTGGTCCCAGCCTAGCCTTTCAGTGTCCCTATGTTTCAGGGATCACCAGGCTTTTTCCTACCAGTGTGACTACGGCGTACATCGACAATTCCTTCCTTCCTTCGTCCACTGGCACCGCTGCCGTTTTCCTCGCTGGCCCAGCTATACTGGCCTAGTCCTGGTCTTTACTGTTCAGCTCACTCTGGCCTACTCCGTCTTTTCTGCTCGGCACCCTGTGGCCTACTACTGCTACCTCCTGGTTTTTTCCTTATGTACCTGGTCCGTCACCTTGTCTACCTCCCACCCACTGTGACTGGCCCAACCACCCCTTGCCCGCCTGGAGTCCTGGGCTTCGGGTTGGGTCTTGTGTCTGTGGGTGTGTTTATGAAGGTGTTTGTGCAAAACTGTCCCCACCTTTTCTGGCTGCAGTTCTTACCTGTGGCCACCCTGGTCGCAGGGGCGCCACATTCTCCTGGAGTTAAACCGGTGTGTCCCCACTCCGACCGGCATGGTTCCTCCTGAAAACATTTTTATTTTACGAAAAACATCAAGCATTACTTTTCTTCCCATTAAGGAGGCACAGTTCTTAAACGTTGCATACATTAACTATATACATTTCTAACACAGGGTTTACGTCTTAGGACTGGCTATAAGTGCTGAGGCCTTCAGGCCCTCGAGTCACCAACTTGTGGCCAAGTTGTTACTCTCCGTACCGGCATCTTAGGGTATGTGCACATCAGTCGTTTTGTGGGCTGCTTTTGGACGTTTTCCGTCGGCGTTTTCCGCTCAGTTTTATGTTAATTTATGTTAATCCTACCCTCCGGTTGGATTAACATGCTAGTCAATGGATTTTAGAAAACTCTGTCTACATTACAACGTTTTTCTTCTGGTCGTTTTCAGTCAAAACTGAGTTTTTTCACCGGTTTCCAAAAATAGAGCAAGTGACTTCTTTCCTCTGTTTTTCCACCGGTTTCAGCTGAACAAGTGCACAAAAAACTCAGTTTTTAAAACCGCCGAGAAAACCGCCGAGAAAAACGCTGTATAACCGGGCGGAAAACGAGCAAAAAACTAGCAAAAAACGAGGGACACTTCTGAGCACAGAAAACTCAGTTTCTGCCAGCGTCCACCGGTTTTAGGACGGTCTGCAGAGATGCAGAAACGTCAGATGTGCACATAGCCTTATACCACACTTTCTTTAACCCTTTCAGGACACGCGGGTTACACAATTGTACTTTCCAGTCTCAAGAGTCCTGTGGTATACCATACCGGATCTCTAACTTTTAAGCACCCGCATCAAGTGCTAAACTTCAAAAAATTCACATTTAAAAGTTACCTTACTTTCCTAAAAGTATAAAACTTCAAAAATTGGCAATAGTGTTTCAAAAAGTGCAAAAAGTCTCACAGTTCTGATTGGTTATAAAACCAGTAGAGAGCACACCAAGCACTCTAACTATATACAATGAAGGTTCGTATCACTCACTGTTCATGACATCAATGTCTTTTCAAGCACAAAGGACAAACAGGGAAAAGGCTATTCACTCATTCAGGGATGGGATGCGGTCAATCAGGAACACATCACATTCTCACTTACAGTTCTTTGATGAATCCGGGTTTCTTCATTCCTTCTTCTTTTCTTCTTTCTTCTGATCTTCTTTCTTTAGGGTACCTTTACATGCCGCAACCACGGTGAGGAATCTGTCCATCTGTAATACTATTGTATAGGTTTGAGGATTCTGATCGCTTAAGGGCAATGAAGAGCAGAGACAGGTACTTGGGTGCAAAGTATATATACACACACAGCAAACAATGTGAACTTAGTACACAGCAAATAAACATACAAAAATAACACGACCCCAAAATATACTGCCAAGCACAGTCCGTACGAAAACAGTCCGATAAACAAATAGTCCAAAATATGTAGATCCGGATGAATGTAGTCCATAGCACAAGTCCTTGTACCGGAACGACCGGATGAATATAGTCTGTGGCAAAAAGGTCCCCACACCCGGATGACCGGGTGAGGAGTTTAAAACACAGTCCCAAGAAGGAAATGTAAACACAAGTTCCAGAGAGCAAACAGTACATAAAGTAATAACCGGGAAGTTGCTTACACACACTTAAGACGTCCGAGCCTGATGATAGCAGCGGCACTACAGGGAGCACACTGCAGGAAGCTGTAGGAAGACAAAGATCTCACAGAGCTCCAGGGAAGTAAGTGGACCAAGGAGAGCAGCTGAGCAGGAGCAGACCAGGAACCAGTATACTCAAGAAATTAATGATCACCTGAGCCAGGTCTTTATGCAAACGAGACAGGAAGAAGGGCAAACAAAACAATGATCTCCATGTTGACTGAGGGCAATATTGTCAAACGGCAGGCTGGAAAACCTGGAATACTGACATCATCGATATGTCGCCCTGGCACCATCGCCGTCAAATTGCCTCGCAGTTGCGGCGTGTAATTTGGAAATTTGGCGGCGATAAAAAAACCTCTCGCCTGGTTCCGATTACAGAGCACTGCTCTAAAATCAGAGGCAATCATGAAGGCGACATTCCGGCTTTTGGCGTGTGAATGGGCGATAGTGATGGAATCTGCGTCGCCTATTGATTTCCCCTAGGCGTGCCACAGCGTGCTGGAGTCCGCGCCCCGTCAGTGATAATTGGTGGTGGCTACTGTGTTTCCATTGGCTGCCACTTCACAGGACGCCATATTTGAAAAGCTGTCCGTTCATCAACACACACATCTACAATTGCGTCATGTATTAGCCAGCCTTCCAGAGCAGGCTGACCAATCGTAACGCTGTTGCGTTGTCCAATGAGCGCGTATGGGGCGCTGTGTAAACCACTGTGTCACGCTTATCTCCTCGCAGCGCAGACCATGTACGCCCACATTGCCTTTGGGATTACGGCGTGTGAAGCGGCGAGGGAATTCCACTGGAATGGTTCCGCTGTTTGTGTGGCGATTTCCGGGGCGACATATCGCCTTATGTTGAGGGTGAAATTGTGGCGTGTAAAAGCGCCATCAGCGATGTGAGACGACCATGAAAAATTTGCACGCGCACATTAGATTGCCTCCGATCGCCACCAAAAATTGCAACGTGTAAAGGTACCCTTACTGGCACTTTCCAGGGTAAAAGCTGCTTCCAGCAAGCATACAGCTCCTCAGGTGCAGATTGTAAGTTCACTGTAACTCCAGGCTCTCTCATGGTGCAGGCAAGCTGGCAATCCACAGTCCTGTGGTTTTCCCTCCTCATGCTGAGAGCACATCAACAGCTCTGCAGCCCAGACTGAATCCTGTCCTGAAAGGGGTAATCTTCCCTTCTCCTCCAGCCTCAGTGTACATACAGAGATAAGATCTTTTCCTTCCTCAGCTCCAAGCTGCTCTGCAAACAAATCATCCAATTCATCCATGGCTGCTGCACATAGTGCTTCCTCAGACGGACAGGCAGGATCCCCTTCAGACATCAGAGCTTGCATGGGACCGGAACAATCTTCTCTCTTTTCTGCATGTTCCCTTCCAAGCCAGTCTGGCTCCATCCTGGGCAATCTCCTGTGCTTTGCCATTACAGGATCCCCCTCTGCACTCTCCTGGCTTGCTGCTGGCACTTGCACCCACCTCGCTTAGAGGCTGCAGCTCCTGTCCCAGCAGCAGGCTCCACACTGGCAGCTTCGCTTCAGGGCTCTGCTCAGCCATGCCTCGTACTTCCGTCCGGATGTCTTGTAATGCCTGCCGCACGCCGTTCCCTTGCTCGCCCCACCTCCTTTGGGTGTTTTCTTCGGCTCCCGCCACATCATCATTGGTTACTGCAGTTTGGGGCAGAGGTTCTTCTTTTGGAATGATGGCTGGCTCCCCCGGAGTTAAAGGGAGCCAGGGCGGGCCTTTCTTTTCCCGTTCTGGACTGGACTGACCCACGATGGGGGGTCTTGGCACGCCTCCTCCGCACATGGCCTCAGGCTCCTATGGTCGCCATTAAGAACAATTTTAGTAGAACAGTCCAAATCTCGAAGTTTTAGGCACACGGAGTCCAGTACTGTTGGACCGGATCCATCCTGTTCATGACGCCAAGTTGTGGAGCCCACTGGGATGGAGTACTAGGTACTGGACCGGGGTCTCATGGGGGTTATCACGGCGGTCTTGGTCCGGACCGTGTCCCGAGCCCACAAGTAAAAGGGTGTTATTTACAGGGATAGTCATGACGCTACTCAAGGGTTGTGGTCAATGGGGGACCACCACTGCTTGCTTCTGCCAGGAGGATGGATGGTGCTGCAGCCGGATGGATGAGCCCGCCGTGGGTCGGGCTGCTCCTGGCAGGGTAAATAGCAGTTTATCATGCAGGGCAGTGATTCCCAACTCCAGTCCTCAAGGCACACCAACAGTGCAGGTTTTCAGGATTTCCTTAGTATTGCACAGGTGATAATTGAACTGGGGATGATCCAATTTCTAAGGAAATCCTGAAAACCTGCACTGTTGGTGTGCCTTGAGGACTGGAGTTGGGAACCTCTGATGCAGGGAATCACTCACAGGAGTCTCTGGCAGGGTTCACCGGGTTTTACTTAAGCTTTCTGCAGTACAGCTTACAATTCAGCCGGTGTACAAAGCTGTTCCACACAGTTTACTCCACACAGTCAATTAACCCTCTGCAGTCAGGTTCCTGCCTTAGACCCTTCTCCTGCTTGATTCCTTTCAGGCTTTCTTCTAACTTCTCCCCCTGTGTGCTGTATGTTAGGTGACTCGGATCCTTGTTTGGCTTTTCCCTGTGTGGGTAGCAAGCTCTGGGTCCTGTATGCCACTGTACCTCCTGCACGTGTGTTAGGAGATCAGACTTGGAATCTGAGCTCCCCGTCGGTATGTCTGTGTTCCGGCTTGTAGCTACGGTCACCTCAGAGCCGACACTCTGGTCCCAGCCTAGCCTTCCAGTGTCCCTATGTTTCAGGGGATCACCAGGCTCTTTCCTACCCGTCTGTCCAAGGCGTACATCGGGGATTCCTTCCTTCCTTCGTCCACTGGCACCACTGCCGTTCTCCTCGCTGGCTCAGCTATACTGGCCTAGTCCTAGTCTTTACTGTTCAGCTCACTCTGGCCTACTCAGTCTTTTCTGCTCGGCACCCTCTGGCCTGATACTGCTACTTCCTGGTTTTCCCCTTAAGTACCCGGTCCCTCACCGTGCCTATTTCCCACCCACTGTGACTGGCCCTACCACCCCTTGCCCGCCTAGGGTCCCAGGCTCCGGGTTGGCTCTTGTGTCGGTGGGTGTGTTTATGAAGGTGTTTGTGAAAAACTGTTCCCACCTTCCTGGCTGCAGTTCTTACCTGTGGCCACCCTGTTCGCAGGGGTGCCACAACATTATTATTCCTGTTCCCCAAATTTTCTAGCTAGACCATGCAGGCAAGTTGGTAATGTCATCTGGGTATTAACCAAACCAAAGTTCATCCATCTATTGCCAAGAAAAGTGTTATTCATCACTCCATAGAATGTTTATTCTGATCCAGACTCCAGTGTGTTCGGTGGTTTACACCACCCCATCCATTGCTTAACATTGTACTTGGTGTAGTATAGCTTTTATGCAGCTGCTTGGCCATAAAAGCCCATGTTACGAGGATCTCGGTGCACAGGTTTTGTCCCTCAGGTAATTCTCGAGGAGATTTGGGCTCTGCAGTAACTGAGTCAGCAGGGTTGGTGACTGGTATGCACCTCGCCGATCCCGCTCTGGAACTTTACATGGTCTCCACTTTGTGGCTACATTACCCTAAACACTTCCAGTTTTCAATAATAAAATTTACTTTACGGTAAATTGAATATTAGGAGGGAAGAAAGTACACCAACTGTCCTGTTGCAGTGGTATCATCCTATTACAGGACCATACTGCTATCAGTCAGCTCCTTTTGAACAAAACCTTGTTTCACAACTACTAGTAAAGGCAGACTGCAGTGCGCGGAGCAGGATCTTATACACTTGTGATACCAAATGAATGGGAAACCTGACATCAATGATTAAGACTCATATCCCAATATTTTTGTCCATATAGTGTATCATGTGTAAACTGATGTTAACCTCGTAAACAACCTGAACATGAGGATTTTAGAAATGACTGTAGGATGTTCTACCGAACCTAAGCTTGTTATTTGAGATCTGAACTTAATGTAAGGGAGTAACTTTATAATGCAGCTTAGTATGCTAATAACTTTAATTTTCTTTCTTTTGAGTAGTCTGTACGTGCTTCGTTTATGTGCGTGAGTGATGCAGGGGCTGTTAGCACTCGTGTTTCTTTGAATGAACACAATTTAACCTTGTGGGAAACGTGAGAAGCTGGATGTGTTGTGATTCACTTTATCAATTGAATCCTTTCAGAATAAGGACATACAGTATGATCTACATTAGATTTGATTCTGGTGCACCTGCAACCCAGTTTATGCACCAAACGTGAGAGTTGTGTGTTGTAATAAATTTTTGGCATCTTAATCCAGTAGACTTATGATCCAGACTGGGCCTGACAAATTTCCCCCTTAGTGCATTATTAAGTCCAAATGTTTCCCTTTTATTATCCCAGTTATTACAGGGCCACCCTGCAGAGACACATACACGGTGTCACTATAGGTGTCCAGTCTGAGGTCTGACACCCAGCACTCTCATGTCAGCTGTTAATTGCTCCGGTAAGCATTGGATATTAACTTTTTGAATTCAGCTACAATGTGCAGCTCTATTTAATGTGTAGTGGTCACTAATGGCTATGGCAGAACAGCTCTTGGTCAAATGAATAGGAGTTGTTCTGCAGGAACAGGCAGAAGCCACTAAACATTGAATGCGTATTGTCACAGCTTTTGCATTTGGTAGTTGCTGGAGTACATGACAACTTATTGTTGGTGGTGTTGGTGTCAGACTCCCTTCGATCTGGTACTCCTGACTTATCCTCTGTGAATAGCATGGCTGTGGAGCCAAACATCTGACAATGACTCTTCAATTTCCCTGAATCTGACTTCAGGTCCACCAAAATGGACACTGACTCCAAATCTGACTGCACAACCACGGCTGCGAAGTCAGTAAGCCAAATATCTGACTCCATCTCCGACTCCTCAATTTCTCTAAATCCGACTCCACCCAAAATGGACACCGATTCCGACTCCACAGCCCTGGTGAATTGATAATCGATATGAAGTGATCAGACAATCCCTCTCTGTATGGCGCACACTTGCATATTTTGACTTTTGACTTTCTGTGCACAAATAATGAGATCTCCCAAACATATTAATGCAATATAAACAAAGCCTTTAATTATAAACTGCATAAAAAATATAGAAAACATAAAGACCGGTTTCTTATTCATCTTGTTTTTTCTCTATTAGGTGATGGAATATGAGAATCGAATTCGAGCCTATTCAACTCCAGACAAAATTTTCCGGTACTTTGCAACATTGAAAGTGATTCATGAATCTGGAGAAGTAGAAGTCTTCATGACTCCTCAAGATTTTGTGAGATCCATAACACCGAATGAGAAACAGCCAGAAAGTGAGTGCTGACCACTGATGAGTGCACTGTATCTAACCACTTCTTATTTATTCTTCAAAGGGATTTGTCTAAATCTGTATGTTGCATAATCCTCCGATTCATGACGGGAGAGTGCCCTGACCGCGCAGGTGAATGACATTTATGATTCATTCACATACACTGGAAAGTATTACACTAAAACTAATCCCTGGACAGATCTGCATGTCAACCCAGTACAAAAATCTAAAGATAATCTATGACAGTAATCCACAGATTATCTGCAAAATCTTTGTTGGGTTTACCTAGTGCAAATCCTGACCCTAACAGCCATGTCCTAAAGGGAGGAAGGTAAGTCTAGTAGTGATTAAGAGGCACAACACTGACTAAGGGCCCTTTCACATCAGCGTTTTTTTCAAATCGCGGTAGATGCGGTGAAAAAACCGCATCTGCCGCCATTACCGCATACCGGCTGCACTTGCGGCGCGGTTGCGGTAAACGCCGTACTATGTATAGGCGGACTTGCGGCAGGTGCGGCAAGTGCGGTTTTGGCACTTGCGGCAGGTGCGGCCGCGAAAAAAAACCGCGGCTGACATGGTTTTTATCTGAAGAAGGAGCATGTTGCTCCGAAATGCGTTATGAAATAAAATCAAATTCGAACAACAAAATTTGCATCATTCCTGTTGAAAGATATTGGACTCTAGCAGCATGAATTAACCCCTTCTCCGTTCATCACTACTGCTGCTTTCATTCCTCGTGGGAACTGCTGCAGCCAACGATTTTTAATCACACCCTAGGTTGTTCTTTTCAACCCGATTTATACCCGGGTAAGACCCTATCTGCGCCCCTCCTGTTTTCCAGTTTTTATTCATTTGATAACGTTGATAAACGTAGTATACATCGCTGAAGAATCAATGGCTATTCCTTTATTAAGCATTTTTATGACACTATTGGTAAGTATTTTATAGTGAACTTAACAGCAGATGCTTTTTTCAAATGACAACAGATTTGCTTTAATAAAGTTGATTCAAAATCCAAACCTATCAGTAAGGTTGAGGAGTTTCTGATTGTGGGTGGTATGAACCCTGGGGGACCCCCAGTGATCACAAGAACAGTGGTGAATGAATGGGTGGAGTACAGGCTATGCAGCTTCTTCATACAGTCCCCATAGGAGTGACCCACATGGCTGAGCACACAACACCATTGTCCTTAATTCACTTACAAACCACTGTTCACACCTCAATACTGTTTGCACATTATTATAAATGTGTGTATAGTGTTTTTATTCAAGAAATTGTCTCAAGTTCATAAGGTAAAATGGCATAGTGCATGTAAAAAATCTTTGCATTTTACCCTTTAAGATTTTTAATTTTGTAGTCAACCAGCCTCCCTGCAGTACCATCCTGGCCAGCTAGATGGGCAGGGAGCACACAGCACCAGGAGGCTGCTCTCTAAGGGTAGGTGCACACTGGTGGGCGGGTTGGTCGGCGGCGGCTGGGCGGACCCACCAGGAAGCTCCGGAGCCATCCACCAGCATCCTGGCGGGTATGTGCGGCAGGTGACGGGCGGGTGGCCAGCGGGTTAGCGCCGGCGGTGTTGCGGCGGCTGGAAGCAGTACATGATTCTGCTTGCAGCCGCTGCAGAACCGGCCGGTTTATAGAACATGCTCATTCGTTGCTAACCCGCTGGGAACCCAGCGGGTTAGCAACGGATGAGCATGTGTAAACCGCCGGTGTGTGGACACCGGGTGTCGGTTTACATAGGTTTTAATGTTAATCCAAACGCCGGTTTGGATTAACATAAATTTACATGAAATTTATGTAAACCGACCGGCGGTTTACACACCTAAACCGACCCTAACCCGGCCAGTGTGCACATACCCTTAAGCTGACTGGATCCAGCAACCTTTTAAGGGGTAATCAAGGAATATTAAGTTCTGCAATTGGATGTGTTTTAAGAAAAAATGTTCCTATGCTGGGATAATCTTATATATGTGTCCCTGCTATGTACTGTGTAATGGATGTGTCTGACCGTACAGGGACATGGTCTGATCCTACCACACCTCCTGTGCTGAGATAATCTTATATATGTGTCCCTGCTATGTACTGTGTAATGGATATGTCTGACCATACAGGGTCATGGTCTGACCATACCACATCTCCTGGACTGGGGAGGAAGTAAAAAGCATACAGACAGAACAGCATGGGATCACAAATAATTCTCTGAGGTAATGCATTAAAAAAATTATAGGCAGGGAATTGTTTTAACTAACAGAAATAATTGCATATGTGGTGGTTTTTTTACTTTGTTCCCAGCCCAGGAAATTTCGTATGATCAGACCATGTCCATGTATGGTCAGACACATCCATTATACAGTACATAGCAGGGACACATATATAAGATTATCTCAGCACAGGAGATGTAGTTTGATCAGATCATGTCCCTGTATGGTCAGACATATATACACATACATCCATACTTACATACATACACACACACACACACATACATACATACATACATACATACATATATAATCCAATAAAGGAAAAAGCAGCACCAAATAGATATCAAGTGAACCTCTATTGCCAATGGCGTGGCCACGTTTCGGACCGGAGGTCCTTTCTGGCTTGAGAAAGGACCTCCGAAACGTCGCCACGCCATTGGCAATAAAGGTTCACTTGATAACTATTTGGTGCTGCTTTTTCCTTTTTTGGATTGTTTACATGGACATTTGACCGGTGTTGAAAAAGCGCTGCACAAGTCTGGTAATATCTGCTGGTGTTCCGTTTTTTTATATATACATTACAGTACGTGTATAGCAGCACTATAGTATATGGCGGTACATTACAGTACATGTATAGCAGCGCTATGGTATATGGTGGTACATTATAGTACATGTATAGCAGCACTATGGTATATGGCGATACTCCGCACCCTGCGGCTCCCCCGCTCCTCCTGGCCCCCCGCTCCTCCATAGTAAAAGTAAAAAAAAAAAAACCTCAGTGAGGATACTCACCTGTCCCCCAACTTGCTCCACCTCCGTCTTCTAGGTCCTACAGGCCTTTAGGAACTGTCGTTACCTGGGAAACCGATCAGCTAGTCGGTCACATGGCTTCCGGGGGGGGCAGGATGGTGCCGGGGGGGCGGAATGACTGCGGGGTGAGCAGGATGGCTGCGGGGGGGGGCAGAATGGCTGTGGGGGGGGGGGGAGAGGGCAGGATGGCTGCGGGGGGGGGGAGGGGGCAGGATGGCTGCGGGGGGGGAGGGGGCAGGATGGCTGCGGGGGGGGGGGGGGAGGCAGGATGGCTGCGGGGGGGGGAAGGGGGCAGGATGGCGGGGGGGGGGACAGGATGGCTGCGGGGGGGGGGGGGGGGGCAGGATGGCTGCGGGGGGGGGGACAGGATCTCCCTCGTCCCCCTCTGTTCTCACCCGCATTGTCGCACTGTGTGTGTACAGCGAACATGTGACAGGGTGGCTGTGTGACATCATATCAGCCCGCCCTGTCACATGACCACTGTAAAACAGGTGAGAACAGCGAGAGACGAGGGTGGAGGGAGGCGAGGAGATGTGGTATGATCAGACCATGTCCCTGTACAGTCAGACACATCCATTACACAGTACATAGCAGGGACACCTATGTAAGATTATCTCAGCACAGGAACATTTTTTTAAACACGCCAAATTGTGGAAATTATTATTATTCCAAGATCCATTGATTAAAATAAACTTTGTTTGTCTGCAAGGTAGGGAGCTGAGGGGCCAGAAATGTTGCGCTCCTGAAGATTCATCCCGAGACCACTCCTTTAAATATGTTTTGCATAGACCTCCTTTACACATAATTTGAGATCAATATTATTTTTACGGAGAAACAGAATGATAAAGAGCTGATCATGTTTAGTAGTGATTTGATAGAAATTGAATTGAATGATTTTGTACATAGACAATGAAGAAACATTTCTGAGGCAGTTTAATTTTTTCTCTTGGATGTATAGCATCCCCAGGTAAGGAAACAAATGGACACAGCAGCTGCTTCATCATCAGGCAAAAAGTGACAGGTGAAACCCTTCAGAGAGAGACGGGCACAGGGAAATATAACAATTATCTCAGCCATCAGCACCGCAGAAGAGCAAACAGACAGCAATTTGTCAGCTTGTGTACATTCATCCATGCAGGCAGTGTTCCAGCAAATGGCCAACAGCTACATTTCTCACTGAGGGCTTAGCTCCCATACAATTTCTCCAGTTTATAAGCTGCTATATATATGTCTACAACAAGTGTTGGCCTCTCAGCTAAGTTACATTTACACAATATTTGGTTCATGTAAGTCATTATAGTGGAAAACACAATAAATCACATAACTTTTGAATTATTCCTGTATAAATCAATGAATACATCCGTTTTATTTCCACCTCAAGTAACTAGAGACCATTTGGATCCTGTCAAGGAGAAATGCCTGTCAAGCGCTTAGTTTGCGCTGACATCGCTGGATGCTGCTGTATGTGTTGTTTTCCTTTAAGGGCTGCATGAGGAATTGGTGTGAAGGTCCTGACTCCTGTGTTGTGCTCCATAGCTGCATTCACTATTATGTTCAGCTGCTGGTTGAGTGGTTGAAGTGTGACTCACCTGGAATCCCTTCCCCCTGGCTTTAAATAGCTTTCCCTCTCCTCTGTCAGACGCCGTTTATAGAGTTAGTTGGCTCTTAGTCATTAAGCTGAGAAGAAGTCTTGCTGCTGTGCTGAAGCCTCTCCTGGAGTTCTATTGCCGTGGTAGAAGCTATGATCTCTGACCCATGGGTAGAGGTAAGGGCTCTCAGCCTAGGGCTAATCAGGAGTTTAGGGTTCAGGGTGACGGCTCGGAACTCCTCACCATCAGAGATACCTCCAAGATCAGGGAAAGCCAGGGACCCCAGCATCAGGGTCAGATTAGGCTCTCCTGACCCCCTTTGCCCATCATACCATCAAGTTACCTGATTCCCTCACCTCCCAAGTGTGACAATACCATGCTGGCAGAAGTGTCCTCAATATGCATGTGTACACTTTTAGAATAGTATGGAGACCTGTTATAGTAATTTAGCAAGTAATGTGCTTTTTGCCAGGCAATTCATTACATTTATATAGTGTTGAAAATGACTAGGGATGAATGAGCCCGAACTATAAAGTTTGAGGTTTGTACCCAACGCCATGTTGTCTTGTGCACGACATGGTCATTTGAATGAATTGTGGACAGCCTCTTCCAAGGGAGCATGTGGCGAGACCGCACCATTTTTCATTTGTGCACTGGTACACATGGGATGGTTTCCTATTTCTCCTTCGCCTCATTGGGGGACACAGACCGTGGGTGTTATGCTGCTGTCCACTAGGAGGCGACACTAGGCAGAATCTGCAAAAGAGTTAAGTGGCTCCTCCTCTGCAGTATTACACCCCTGTAGCAGGAAGTGCTTCTCCAGTTTTTGCTTAGTGTCGATAGGAGGCACACACAAATTTTATTTCTCCTAAAATTTTTGCACTTTTTGAATTTTTACTTCAAGAAGAAGAAAAGTGGGTCTCTGACGAGCATGGTCCCTCCTCGGCCACCCACTGTTGGGGCGCCTGGTTGAGGTCGACTTTTGTTCCCCCCACATGCCGCTCCCTCCTCGGCCCACCACTGTTGGGGGTGCCTGGTTGAGGTCGAGACGACGGTCCTCCTTCCCCAGTTCCCCACTGTTGGGGACTCTGGGTTGAGGTCGAGACTACCCAGGAGTCCTCTGAAAGTGGACAGCTGCATCTCTCCCTAATCATCCCTCAGGGGTTCTTAGGTCGAGACACCGCAGGTAGGAAAACACCATGCTGCATCCAGAAGCCTCAGCTTGCTGAGTGCCTCTGATGGAGACCGGACGCAGCACTCCGTTATGCTTTGGCACCAGGAGCCCCAGCTCTGCTGTGTGCTCTCCTGAGGATGCTGGGGGACACATTAGACGCAGTGATCCTGGAGCCTCAGCTTGCTGAGTGCCTCTCATGGACACAGGACGCAGCACTCCTTACTGCTGTGGCACCAGGAGCCCCAGCTCTGCTGTGTGCGCTCCTGAAGATGCCAGATGACACAACAAATGCAGCTGGTGAACACTGCTGCACTAATACTGCTTCCAGAGGCCTCAGCTTTACTGAGTGCCTCTGAGGAACACAGGTCGCAGCACTCCTTAATGCTGCAGCCGAGGAGCCCCTGCTCCGCTGTGTGCGCTCCTGAAGGGGCCGGGGGACACATTATGCACATTGCAAGGTGCACAGGCTGCCTGTGCTCCTGCAGCAGCCGGCACCTGTATTTACAGCCGGACATCAGGAGCTCCAGCCTTCTGGATCCTCCTACGGGGGCCACCACTGTAACGGCGCTGCACGGCCCTGGGGGTCCGGGTCCACTCCGATCCCTCCCCAGACCTCCGCGCCGGCTAGGCGCCATTTGCGGCATGGGATTTGTACTACAGGCCGCGGCTTCGGCCTAGCCCGAAGCTGCTGCCTCTGGCCCGCCCCCGGTCCGCCCCCTGGCCCGCCCCGGTCCGCCCCCCTGGCCCGCCCTCCGAATGACGCGGGCCGGCGTTATAGAAGGGGCGGAACAGAGCCACAGCCCCATCATCAGTGGGGCGGGAGGCCTGTTCTTGGCGCCTTTTTTCTTGCTGGAGGCCCGCCCCTTCTCAGCAGCGGCGGCCATTGTAAAAACCTGGCACAGGGGAGACAGTAGCATCTGGGTCAGTGCGCTGGGCCCTGCATTTTTACATACAAGGCCAGGGCACACCACACAAGGGAGCCGGTGGAGCAGTGGATAATGCTCCTGTCTAGCATTACAGGTATACACTGCAGAGGAGTAAACTGTTACTCACCACCTGGGAGCCCCACTACCCTGGGAGCCCCACTACACTTGGAGACCCACATTGCTTCCTCCCGACTGCAGCATTCAGGCACACATCTGGTGCCTTGGTTTTTAAGAATCCTGCACGTACAAATCACTCCGCAGCCATTAGACATTTCAATATCACAGCATCCGCTGTGCTTAGCACGGGAGTACAATAATATAATCATATTCATTTATATAGCACTGTTGATTCCATGGTTACGTCAGTGGTGTTGTCTCTCTCTTGGAGCTCACAATCGGCACAGCTCCGCTGTGCGGCAGTCTCCAATAGCAACTGAAGGACGACAGCAACGCTAACCTGCTGCAGCTTGTCCTCCTCCCTCCGTACACCATGCAAGGTGCAATGTAATAATACACGGGGCAGTGACAACTTGTCACGTTGTACGGCACTGATGTATCCTACAGTGGTAATAACATCGCTAATTCTGATGTACAAACAAGTCTCTCTATCCAGCGCTTGTGCCACGCCACTACACGGTACACCATAACGGACAGCCGTTATGTTTGCGTCTACATCTCTTGGAAGCTCGCGGTGGCGCAGTTGATAAACAGTCTGGAAATAGCCTGATCTGCTATGTTAGCCCGGGTTTGAACCTACCCCTAGGCCTGACAGCAGGATAGCAAAGTAGTGGAAAGCGCAAGCTCCTAACCACGAAAATACTGCCAAATTTCTCAACTGACCAGATCAGTGTTTGAGGCTTCAGGGCTTTCACTAGCCCCTATATTCGCTTCAGTCTGGGCAGCGACAACCATTAATCCTAGTCCACCGATCCTACTTCGGCGGCCCATGTAACTTGAGTCGTCGCCTCAGCTGACTACCGGATGCACGTAACCCTGGACGCTGCCAATTGCTTTCAATGACCGTTTCCAATGCCATTGCCATTAGACGTCCCCTCTGGTTACGTAACGGGAAAAACGGCCGTGGCCTTCAGCAGCCCCTCACGGGTCTCCCATACCTCAGTGGATTCCCCAGCGCAACCAGGACAGCCCTTCAACCGCTCTTAGCAAGCAGAATTCCAATCTTTTCAGAATTCATTACGGTGGTCACGACCTACACCAACATACATGTCACACAAGGACCTGTCCCAGGCTACCCAGACAAGTAGCTTATCCTGGCAGAGCCAGTGCCGCCAATCCACAGGAGTCACTGTGCCCCTATACTGATTTCAGGAGGAAACGGTACGATCTGTACTGTACCTGAAACATCTGTATTCAGCTTGTCTGGATAATACATGTTCTGTATGGAATCTCCACTCTCCATACTTGCAGAAAAGGTATACCCTGTGTCCATAGATATACAGGATGATCCGTCGGCATTTTCCATCGAACAAGTACATTACCAATTCGATTTAACTACAGCTTGCTGAGTATTCACAATCGTCATGGCGGACGTCATGGCTATCCATCAATCCAGGGGTGCCGTCATCCTTCTGTACCTGGACATTCTGCTTATCAAAGCACCGATCCTTAGGGACTGCGTGCACAGTGTCTTCAGCACTGTAGATGTTATAAGAAGTGAGGAAGGCTCGTCAACCTCCACAATTCTACGAATGTTCCAACAAGTCTGATCAGCTGCATTTCAGACCGCTTTCACTTTCCATACTCAAGTCATGGAACAAGACCGTCGACCACTCAACAGGAATCTTTCTCCTGTCATCCTTAACCAGACAGTCTCCCCACTGGTGGCTTCGCCCACTCTCTCTCTCTCTTTCTCACACAGGGAATACCTTCATTCCTGCATGCTGGAGAGTTCTAACCATTACTGCGAGACTGACTGGACGGGGCGCAGTGTCCCCATCACAGAACATAGGACATATGGTCCCGCCCGGAATCAAGAATGGCCTTCAATCTTCTGGCGATTAAGGCAATACTCCTTGCACTGAAGCTCTTCAGCCTTCTTCTGGCAGGCAGCCACAGTCACATAATGCCACGGCTGTGGCATATGGGTGGACTCCACGAACCCTGTACTGTCAGCCGCTCACATAACGGGTATAGGCAATCGAAAAGCGTTATTTTCTTGAATCGCCAACAGATGGACTCAGGAGAGTACCCCTTACACCAGACGTCTCCCAACAAATCTGCCGACGCTGGGAGACCACCGCTGTGGTTTTCACAGCATTACGCCTCAATGCCAGGGTGCCAGCCTTCACGGCCAGGTCCCAGGACCCACAGTCATTTAAAGTTGACGCACTAATCCAGGACTAGACACGATTCCGTCTCACATACCTTTTTCCCTCACTACCACTGATTATCCAGGGCAGTGAGGAAGATCAAACAGAATGGCACCAGATCATCCTCAGGGATCTAGATTGTCGCAGACGCGCTTAATGCGCTGATCTCCTCCAACTCACAGCAGACGTACCAGGTCGCCTGCCTGACCGTCCAGACTTACTCTCTCAGGTCCCATTCTACCATCGGAATTCCTCTCTCTGGCTTTGAGGGAGTGATCCCTGAGACCTGGTCCTTTAACCAGGCTGATTTGTGCGCAGCACATTGTAGCGACTACAATCAGGCAAGGAAACCAGCTCCATCATAATTATACATCACTCATGGAAAATCGTTATTTCCCTGGTGCACCTCTAGAGGCCATTCGCTTTGGTCCTACTCCCTACCAAGAATTTTCGGTTTACTCCGATCAGAACTGGACGCGGGCAAGTCCTTAAGTTTTTTTCAAGTGGCAATTTTCAGCCCTTTCCTTCTTCTTCTACATACGTCTCGCTACCAGATCTAAGGAAATTCCTCCCTTCGAGGGGTTGCCATCTACTTGCTCCATAGCACAGGCCACTACACCCGTGGGGACCTGAACTTGGTCCTCACGGCACTACAAGAACCACCTCTTCAGCCTCGATGGGATGTTACCTTAAGCATCCTCATCCAAATAGTAGTATGGCTCGGTGGCATTTATTTGTCTCTGCAGAAGTATCGGTACTTGCAGCGGTCTCATGTAATTCATTTTTTTCTAGTATTCCATCTGGACAAGATTGTCCTATGGCTGGTTCCATTCTTCTTCTACGGTAGGTTTACTCCTTCCACCTACATGAAGAAATCTCTCTGCCATCGCCGCGCCGACTCCAGTCCGTCCGGTCGCGGAGGACCTACGTATGCGGGACCTTGTCAGGGACCTACACGTCTAGGTATCCAGGACGGTGCCCTTCTAAGAGGTCGGATTCTCCTTTATCCTTCTTCCAATGGGCAGACATAAAGACACGTCAGCCTCTAAAGCTCCCCTAACCAGGTGGATTCCTCTAACCATCCAAGACGCTTATACTTTCGAAAACTCATTCCTTCGGGAAGGTCACGGCACATTCTACTGCGGCCGTGGAAGCCTCCTGGACAGTTCGGTGAGAAGTATCGGCGCAACCAGTGTATAGGCAGCCAAAAGGTCAGCCTACACCCATACCCAAGCCAATATAGTGCTTGCACTCAGCCCTCGACAAACTCAGGTCCGGGTATCCATGCCCTCCAGGCGGCAGCAGCCCGCCTGTCGGTGCATAGTTCTTCACTGACCATGCTCAGTGTCACTAGTTCCATTGTTCTTTCCCCACCCAGGGACTGCTTTGGGACGTCCCACGGTCTGTGTCCCCCAATGAGGCGAAGGAGAAAAGGAGATTTTTGTGTACTCACCGTAAAATCCTTTTCTCTTAGCCTCTAATTGGGGGACACAGCACCCACCCTATTGCCCTTGTGGGCCTTTTCTACAGTTCTCACATAGCTTCTCAGCTGTTACATGGTTAACATGTTTACACGTTAGCCTATTATCTCTCTGTTAACTGTTGTTCTGTTTAAACTTGTGCCTGTTTCGCTCCAGGCCTTGTAGTACTGTGAGCCTGTTTAGTTACAGGCCTTGTTATACGATTATGCTTCGTTAACTCTTCACTGTTTTCCACATGCGCCTGCTTAGTTTCAGGCCTTGTGGTACTAGTATTACTCTGCTAACTCTTAACTGTTTACACACGTGCCTGTTTGGTTTCAGGCCTTGTTACACTGTTATTACCTTGTTAGCTATATTTGTTTACACAGGTTGCCTGCGTAGACTCCTGTGTCACTGTTACTATCTGTTAACTCTCCTACTGCTTTAGCACAAAACTGGAGAAGCACTTCCTGTTACAGGGGTGTAATACTGCAGAGGAGGAGCCACTTAACTCTTTTGCAGATTCTGCCTAGTGTCGCCTCCTAGTGGACAGCAGCATAACACCCACGGTCTGTGTTCCCCAATTAGAGGCTAAGAGAAAAGGATTTTACGGTGAGTACACAAAAATCTCCTTTTCAATAGATTTAATAAAACTTATTTATCTGTATACCTATATTGGATCCCTGCTTTAGTCAATGTCGTACACGATGTAGCATAAATCAGAGTAACAACATATGTAGTGATAATATAGCTCTCTTTACATCCATAATATATACCCACTACAGTCTCATTTTATGTAGTTTTATTTTTATATTGCGACAATCAGTTGAAAAGTCTTGTTTGCTCTTATATTTTTTTTGTCCATATAATATTATGAAATGCAGAAAATTCCCAGTAGGAATATAAATGGTTAAATCACTCATCTTGTAAAACTATTATTTAAAAAAAAATAGCCTAGTAAGTATAAACAAGACTCCTAGCTCCTGGATAGCGTGTTCGGAAAAGGTCAGACATGTTACCCTTTATGAAATGACAAGGTCATTAGTTGTTGTTCTAAGCCGGGTGCTGCTGTTCTAGTACCCTTGACAAGTGAAATGCTGCGAATCTGAGATCAAATGGGCACTCCACAATCCCTCGTCTCATTTTGTCAAGGAAGAAATGGCCATCTGTCAGTCTGATGGGCTGTCTGTGAAGGATTATTTTTATGGTTGCACATATAGTTGTTTAAAGGTTTTGTTTTTCAGGTTAGTCTCAAAACCCAGTGGGATTGATTGGTCTATTGTAGGTTCCCTCTTGTGAGTTATAGTTATAACTATTGCATGGCCCAATGAAATAGTCTAGCCCAATGTCTCTTAATAATTCACACTTACTGGTGGCCTGGAATTTGTTTAACAAAGTCCTTTTGTTTAAAACGTATTAATTACTATTGGTCAGTATGGATTTTCCTTTGCAGAATAATTGAAATTTCTGAAATAAATTAAGATTGGTTTTGGATTTCATTATTTTGTTCAGGGATGTGGAGTCTGAGTCAGATTTAGGGAAATTGAGGAGTCAGATGTTAGATTACTGACTTCACAGCCATGACGTGGAGTCGGTGTCCTTTTTGGTAAACAGGAGATCTGCTGCACACTAACACTAAGAAAAATGTGAAATAGCATACTGGCTAATGAATGCAAATGGCAAGGCCATGTGTAGAGCTAATTCAAGTGTGAATGGGGCATAAAGGCATAGCAAAAAACTGCTTCAAGATACAGAGAAAAAAAGGAAAACTTAGCTTATGTACTTGGCCATAGCATGAGAGCCCAATAACCAATCTTATTGTAGCCTAGGCCCTGGACACACCCTTATATGCAGGTTTTTAATTGCACTTAGTGGCATAGAACACCCATACATGCAATACCATACTTTAGGCATAGGCACAAAGTTAGGATCCGGCAAGATGAGACACCTTGACGTTAGTTACCAGGCTCTCATGCTATGGCCTGTGCATCAGCTAAATTCTCTTTTTTTTTTCTCTATCTTGATGCAGGGTTTTGCTATGCCTTTATGCCCCATTCACTCTTGAATTAGCTCTACACATAGCCTTGCCATTTGCATTCGTTAGCCAGTATGCTATTTCACATTTTTTCAAAAACTACTCAAAAAAGGGCGGCATCAGAAAATCTTACCATCAGCAGCGAAAAACAACACAGCACTTACAGGATGCAGTCAGACCCCATTATGTAGAGCAAGCCCAGGTGCAAGTATATAAAATCACCTCTACCTACATCAACATGTGGGAGGTGACTTGCCATGCACATATTGGGCCTGCATAGGACGCTATTCACATTGATACATATGATGCGGAGTGTCTGATCGCTACCCTCCAGTCTTGCCACTTGACCAAATGGGCCGCCCCTTACGATGTCTCCGCACCACTGGATGAATGGCGCCCCAACTTTTTGCACTTTATTATTTTTGCGCCGTGCTATTTCACATTTTTCTTAGTGTTAGTGTGCAGCAGATCTCCTTTTTGTCTTGATGTTTTTTCTAGCTAGTACTTTTCATTCAGAGGTGTCACCGGTCGTTCTTTAGTCTTGCTGTCTATTTTGGTGGCGTTGGAGTCAGAGTTTGAGTCAGGAAAATTGAGAAGTCTGACTCCGGTATTTGGCTTACGAATTCCACAGCCCTGATTTTGTTAGTGAAATAAAGTTATCAATGAAGTCCAGCTTATTTGTAAGGATGTTGTGAAACAATTGACAAGTTCTCATCTTGGGCGACAGAGGTTTTACTATCTTTTCAATTTTAAACAAAATTTAGACTGATGGCGTAGAATGACCACACTCGTTATTACAAAAGTGTTTTTATGTTTTAATTTTTTCAGTCAGGATACAGCTTTGCCTTCATAGAAAAGTCCTTCATAAATATACATGTGAATGTAAACCATAAGAAGGAAATGTCGTGAAATGATCTCAGGGTGGATAGACCTATTCTATGCAAATGATGTGGTAGAAACAGTGTTTTCAAAACTTTTTAAATTATTCAGTATAGGGTATAATCACTATGTGTAGATATATACACACTTACAACCCTTGACTGTTATAAGTGAAAATATTAATGGTTGTCTGAGAAATGATCTACTGCACTGAATACACATATCCGCAAAAATGATCAAGATCCACAGCTGGCAGCTCACTTTGCAATTGTTGACCAATGACGTCCCAGATGTGATCGATGGGAAAAAAGTTTGGAGTCTATAAATTCTCGACTTTTCGTTGTTAGTTGTAATTTTAATTTTGAGGAGTGTCTAATGTTAGAGATTCATAGATTACTAGACATAGTTTAATATACCATAATATTACAATAATGTAGTTTGTGTGTTTAATCATGAAAACATCTGGTTAAAAACTCCAAAGCTTCAATATGTGATCTGGAACATAATGCAAAATCATCGAAAAAGAGCTATGAATTTGTGACAGATGGATTAGCTTGTAATGAGGAAGATTATTGCATCATTTGGCTAATATTCCAGTGTGATAAGTGTGATGATAATTCACCAGATGTTGTCTGAAATTACGCACTCTATTCCCAGCAGTTGTTTATGTAAACTGAATATTTGTTTTACAGACATGTGAATCTCAGTTAAAGCATAATAGTTGTTTAAATTTTTATTTAATAGTCATGTAGAGGAGGTAATTCTAATCAAGTTTCACATATACTTTATTAGTGAATTGTTAAGAAAACCACTAAAAGAAACTTCCACAAGATGTCCTCAGCAGGCTGTGTGTGAAGCTCATTCTCAGTCACTGCCATCTTCAGGGGTGTAGCCTAAACTGCATTCACAGTACAGCTGATAAGACTATCAATTTACCTCATGCTGGCACCCTACTGAGCTCAAACAGCTGCTGGGAGATCTTATCTGAATCCTCGTTCACATGACCTCTGCTCTGTGATAACACCCAGCAGAGCCATGTGAATGGAGGTGACGTCATGAGGTATATTGATAGTCTTATCAGCTGTATTGTAAATGCAGGTTAGGCCACGCCCCCTGAAGACGGAGGTGACTAAGAATGAGCTTCACACACAGCCTGCTGAGGACATCTTGTGGAAGGTTTTTTAATGGTTTCCTTCCTGATTTCATTAATAAAGTATATGTGAAAGTTGATTATAATCACTTGTTCTACATTACTATTAACTCCTTCCCGACCCATGACGTAGGAGGATGTCATGAGCCGGGTCCCGGTGTTTGATATAAGCTCCGGCGCGGCGCTGACATCTCAGCTGATCTCATCGGCTGAGATGTCAGGCTTCCAGCACCTATGAGATCCTTGATCCCATCAGTGCTGTTAACCCTTTCGATCCCGCTGTCAAATACTGAAAGCAGGATCCAAAACTGCCGTGGCAGGGAATGTGCTGTTCCCTGCCTGCGCCGGAGATCCTGCTATAAGATCGTGGGATCTCCAATGCTCACGTGATAGCCCTGGGTCCTGGTGTGAACCCAGCAGCTGTCATGGAGCACTTCCTCTCAGTGGTTGGCGAGCGCGGCCAACCACTGAAAGTGAAAGCAAATGCCATGTCCCGATGTACTGCTGCTCATCGGGACATGGCAGAAGCGATCATCCACTGCAGTACTGTGGCGCCCTATGGGGCAGTGTAAAAAAAAGAATGAATTAAATAATAAAGTAGTAAAAAATTTTTTATAAAAAACCCACAAAAGTGCAAATCACCCCACTTTTCCTCCATTCAAAATAAATGTTTAAAAAAAAAAAATACACAGATTTGTTATTGCCATGTTCAGAAACGCCCGATCTTTCAATATATAAATCAATTAATGAGAGACGTAAACTGCGTAACAAAAATAAAAAATGTCCAAACGCCATAATTACGTTTTTTTTTTTGTCGCCACAACATTGCTGTAAAATTCAATAATGGGCAATCAAAACAGCGCATTCATTCTAAAATGGTATTAGAAATTTCAGCTCAAGCTGTAAAAAATGAGCCGTCACACAGCCCCAGTTCCCAAAAAATGAGTCGCAGAACATGCCAAAAAAGTGTGATTCTTATTTTTCAACCTTGTGAATTTGTTTTCACCTCTTAGATACCAGTAAAGGTATACATGTTTGGCATCTACGAACTTGTACTGACCCGAGGCATCACACCGTCACGTCTGTTTTACTATATAGTGATCATGGCGACTAAAAAACCCAAAAAACAAACGTGTAATTGCACTTTTTTTGCAATTTCACCGCATTTGGAATTTTTCCCGTTTTCCTGTACACTATTTGGTAAAATAAATGAATGCATCTGAAAGTACAACTCGTCCCGCAAAAAATGAGACCTCGTATCTCACTATTGATGGAAGTACCGTATATACTCGTGTATAAGCCGACCCGTGTATAAGCCGACCCCCCTACTTTTGCCCCAAAAATCTGGAAAAACCTATTGACTCGTGTATAAGCCGAGGGTGGACCCCAGCACAGGTATACAGCCCCCAGCAGTGTGGTATACAGGCCTCCCCAGTGGTAGTATACAGCAGCCCCAGTGGTAGTATACAGATTCCCCAGCAGCCCCAGTGGTAGTATACAGATTCCCCAGCAGCCCCAGTGGTAGTATACAGATTCCCCAACAGCCCCAGTGGTAGTATACAGATTCCCCAGCAGCCCCAGTGGTAGTATACAGGAGCCAGCAGCCCCAGTGGTAGTATACAGGAGCCCCAGCAGCCCCAGTGGTAGTATACAGGAGCCCCAGCAGCCCCAGTGGTAGTATACAGGAGCCCCAGCAGCCCCAGTGGTAGTATACAGGAGCCCCAGCAGCCCCAGTGGTAGTATACAGGAGCCCCAGCAGCCCCAGTGGTAGTATACAGGAGCCCCAGCAGCCCCAGTGGTAGTATACAGGAGCCCCAGCAGCCCCAGTGGTAGTATACAGCAGCCCCAGTGGTAGTATACAGCAGCCCCAGTGGTATACAGCAGGCCCTCAGGGGTACCCAGCAGCCCCTGGGGGTACCCAGCAGCCCCCTGGGGGTACCAACAGCCCCCTGGGGGTACCAACAGCCCCCAGGGGGTACCAACAGCCCACAGGGGGTACCCAGCAGAACCCTGGGGGTACCAACAGCCCCCAAAAGCTGGCACTGTCCCCCCTTGTAAGGCCCCCCCCCCCGCTGCTTATACATTACCATCCCGGTGTTCTGATCGGCGCCGCTCCCGGTGCTGCGTCTTCATCCTCCCGTCCTCGCTGGCTGCATCCGGGATCTCTGGCGGTTGCGCGATGACGTCATATCGCTGCGACAGCCGGAGAACCCGGATGCAGCCAGCGAGGACGGGAGGATGAAGACGCAGCACCGAGGAGCGGCGCCGATCAGAACACCGGGATGGTAATTTATAAGCAGCGGGGGGGGGGCCTTACAAGGGGGGACAGTGCCAGCTTTTGGGGGGCTATATGAACTGCTTCCCCCTGCCGCTGATTGACAGGGGGAAGCAGTGCATATTTAATGAGCGGCCCCACGTGACGGGGCCGCTCATACAGCAGCCTCCCCCCGCCTCCTCAGCCCCCACCACAGCAGGTGGTACCGTATAGACCCGTGTATAAGCCGAGGGGGGGACTTTTCAGCCCAAATTTTGGGCTGACAAACTCGGCTTATACACGAGTATATACGGTAACTAGAAAAACATTTTTTTTTTTTTTTCTGTTTCTTTTTCTGTTTTTTTCTGTATTGATGGAAGTATAAAAAACTTGTGGCTCTTAGAAGCAGGGGAGAAAAAAAACTAAAAACAAAAATGAAAAATTCCCGGGTGGTGAAGGGGTTAAATAAAAATTTAAACGACGGTTATGCTTTAAGAAAAACAAAACACTTTTTATACAAAGCTTCATTATTTTATTTTTTTTTTTTTGCTTACAATGATTAGCAATTAGGCCAGGGTTTAGAATGTTTAGCAATTCTGCAGAGGCACTTGCTTATTAATATTTTGAATGGAGTCTTTGCCTCTTGGGTCTTTTCTGCTTAGCATTTTACCCAAAGGATGATTGAAGGCAGTAAAAACACTGAAGTACGGTACTTTTGCTTAAGAGATTTTCTGGGATTTTTTTCTTAATTCTTTTTTTTTTTTTATCAATGTCTGCTTGTTGTACCCAGCGACAATGTCTGCCGGCACAGTATGGTCACAACTTCAACTGACGACATATTGACAGAGCGGTGGCTTCTTTTCTGCTCTGCTCTGTTTCACATATGTGTTGCCATCTGTTTTTTTTTTTTTTTCATGGATCCAATATGTACCCATTATAATCTATGATGTTCTTCGCATGCTCGTGTTTTTTTTTGTAAAACCTTGTATCCATGAAAACAACACAGACATATGTTGGTTTTTTCCAGTATCCTGGATGAAAAGAGGTAATACAAGTGTGAAAACACATGCAGCTCATGGATGACATCAATAAGATAGTCATGTGCTGTACTTGCTTAACATTGCAAAGATTAGGAGCACCTTTGTAATTTATTTTTCTTTATCCATCAGTTAAAAACACTGCTGATACCACATTAGTAAAAACGGACACACAGATCGTACACGGATGATGCATTGCTTCTAAACAATGATTACACAAGCATCATTTTTTCACATATGGGTTTAAACACAGATATGTGAACTGTGGGAAGGCAGTGTAAGTCGTCATCAGGCGTCATGATGCCAGCAGTCATGCTCCATCAACTGAGCAGCCTGGAAGAGGAAGAATATGTTCTGTTGACTTAGGCTGGTTTCACACTGTGTATTTTTTCCTGTCCGTGGGATCCTACTTTTTGTAGGATCCCACGAACAGGAATGGACACCACAGGGGGTGACCTACTTCTGTGTCCGGATCCGTGATTATTACGGATCAGGACACAAAATGAGCTGCGCGGGGTAATTTCACTTCCGCATTGTATATATACATTGCAGAAGTGAAATTTAAGTGAAAGCAAGTGTTAAAAATAAAAAAAAAAAAAAAAAAAAAAAGAAAAAAAATCGATCCTCACCTGTCCAGCGATTCCCCGATGTGCGGCATCTAGCTACGGATGCTGACAGGACCTGGCTGGGCGGGTCTACCCACTCAGCGTCATCGGTCACATGACCGGTTACCGCGGTAAACGGTCATATCACTGTGACGTTATGCCAGGTCCTGTACATCCTGACATGCCACACATCAGCGAATCGCTGGAGAGGTGAGAATCGATTATTTTTTTTTTTTTAACACTTGCTTTCACTTAAAAATTTCACTTCCGCAATGTATATATACATTGCGGAAGTGAAATTAGATGGTTAGGAGCGATTTTAATGTACTGAGCATGCTCCGTACACTACAATCAAGTCAGAGAAACCATCCGATGTTTTCTCAGACCCGTGCTCCATAGGCCCCCATTTTATGGGCCACGAATCATGTCGGATCTGATTCGGTCCAATTTGATCTGCTGTGCTCAAAATCAGAGCAGTCTCCGATTTTGGGTACAGCAAAAAAAATCGGATCGAATCGGATCCGACAAAATCGGATGGCAATTAGGCCAAATCCGATCCGATCTGATCCCCATAGGGATTCATGGGGGCTAAATCAGATCCGTGGCTGTCCGTTGTAAAGCGGACATCCACGGATGGTAAAAATACGCAGTGTGAAACCATCCTTGGAGCAGCTGGATCACAATCAAGTGCAGTCAGATACCACTCTCTACCGGCATTGGGTACAACAGGCAGGTAGTTGGCTCTGTTACCTGCCTGTTAGTTTTTAGTCACATAGTAAACAAAAATCATGGACAGCCTCTTCATGAAGAGTCTCCAAATCCCAGGTGGGAATGATTCCCTGTATGTGATGTATCAGAATAATGTATTTTAGTTATTTTTATGAAATTCTCAGGAGTTTTGACAACTGTTTACACATAGAATAGGGGGGGTAGGGGGGTTGAACATAATAAATCAAGATATTTTGCTTACCGGTATTTCCTTTCTATTCTGCACTATTTTCTGTCTCAGATCAGATTTGAGGTTAATTTTATATTTGCTGTGAGACAAGTTATGTTACAAATTCCACGATTCTTAGGCTGGTTTCACACTGCTGTTTTTTGGCATCCACGGAAATCCAGCTTTAACTGGATGCACCCCCATCCCTTTTCAGTCCCATTGACTTTCAATGGTACCGTAGGGATTTGCGGGTGCATCCAGTTCTTTACTTTTCCCCCTGATTTGGGTGTCCACGGTTTTTGCACTGAGACCAAAATTGCAAAATGTTGCGGTTTTGGTGTCTGTGTCAAAAGCCATAAACACCAGAATCCGGGGCACAACGGGTTAAAGACAAGTAGAATGTTTCTGTATAGTACCCGCATCCGGTGGAATCCATATCCTCCTGCTGAATCTGGGTTCCGGATCTGGGTTTTTGGTGTGAGCATACCCAGAACCAAGTTTGGAATGACAAGTTCCCTAGGGGGCTTGTCATTTACACCCGGATCCTGCAAAAAAAAGATAATCAACCGGAAGCAACTGTCTGCTCCCACATTGGTAAAATCCCTGATCCATGAGTCGGATCCATGATAATTCTAGTGCAGGTGCAGACAGTCTGTCTTGTGGGGGGGATCCTGGGAGAATCTGGGGGATGCAGGTTTTGCCTGCATTCCCCTGGATTAAAAAAAAAAAAAACCTGCAGTGTGAAAGTAATCTTAAACACAGTTTCACATGAGCTGGTGGAATAAATACTGAATCTGTTGACAAACTCTGCTGCAGGACATCGTCTTCGTCAATGTCTTTAATAAGATTAATAAAGGGAGAGCCATAGCGGCTGAACTGTCTTATTTTTACAGTAATTTGTGGGAAAAAAAACATCAAAATGCCTTGTTTCTCAGTTTTTACAGCATCACATAGAATGCTATATCAGTTTATTTCTTTACCAGATATTAACAGAAAACAAGTCAATTTCATTACTGTCAAGTGTCAATCGTGTCCATTAAAGTATAACGATAACAGGGTTATGCATGACAGTTTTTATCTTTATCTTTAAAGTATGTTGGCTTTTTCTTAATACATCTTCTTTTATTTTGACAGATTTGGGCTTGGATCAGTTTATCGTAAAACGATATGATGGAAAGGTGGGTAAAATCTGTGTACTTTACCAGTTCATATGATTATTGATCATTTACAACAATGCTGAATGTAATAACTGTGCTTATAAAATACTATGGATCCGTTAGAAGGCAATTTATCACATATTTATTTTTATTTATTATTATTTATTTATATAGCGCCATTAGGTTCCATAGCGCTTTACATGAGGATAAGTCTGTTAGAATCACTGCACACACACACTTCTAGTCTTTTTGCTTATTGGTGAATGTTTATTCGGAAGGTGCTCTTGTTAGAACTGTGACAGTATGACGTTTCGGACGATTAGGTCCTTCATCATAAATATCGCTGGAAAGATAGAAATATATACAATCAGGTGCTCAATCTTTACAAGTGTTACATATTTACATTATATTTACAAAGAATATACACGTAATGTCCAGTACATCTAATGTCTAGTTACTGGAGACGTCCTTAGCAAGGATGCCAAGAGAAGTCCAGAGCTACTTATGGTCTGGAAAATCCAAAAGATGAGAGATAGGGTAGAAAGGTACTGATGGGTTAGGGGTAAGAGTCAGTAGTACATAAAGCATAGGTAGAGATAGAAGCAAAACAAATAAAAGAGCAAGCCTACCCTTAGAATAGTTTGAGTTTCAATAGCACGATGTATCACTTATGGTCCCGTACAGGGTACAGAGTATGCCTAGCAGAGAAGATTGTATGTTAGACCAAATGAGGGATAGCGGACAATGGTAGGAGCAGGATAGTGTTATGGGGGATATAGTACTCTATGTTGAGTGTAGTTGTTATACAGATAAAGTGTACAGTGCAACTATAATCCATTGCTACAAAGAAAGCTGTTTATATAGCCTGGTAGAGCCCTATAGGTGAGGTACTGGTGAATAGTGTACAATATAGACATTACCCTGAGAGATACTGTACTTGAATGTAGCCTCTTTTGGCTGAGTATTGGTCACAGTGCCTATGGCAGTCAGGAGCGGTCGCTCTGTGGACCTGGTATGAGCAACACAGCGTATCAATTGATATATCAAGTATAGCAGTATAATGGTACTTAGCTTGTTAGTCAGGTCATGGATAGGCACTCACGGTGGTGGCACAGCAGTGGGTGTGTACACACCCAGGGAGATGCAGGAGGAATGACACCGGGCGGTGTATTTTGCTCCTTTTATCTCAATCCTGCACTCCTGCTGGACAGGAAGTTACGTTCCACACATGCTCAGAAGGAGCAGCGGACATGTTGTTTGTGAATGGTACCCTAGCAATAAAGATCATGTGAAAAAAAAAAAAATCATATGATAGGTATGTTTAAGTGCAGAAGCTAAGTGTTTCAACCGTGGGTTTCAACTAGGATAGAAGAAAGATGTTTAATGGGATATTATCCACAGTAGTAGCGGTAGTGAAGCACCTGACTAAGTTAATATACCAAATGTATGCACCATAAGGACGTTAAATAGAGAGGATAGATATTTTGAAGGAGTGTTATGTGATGCTATGTAGGGAATGTCTGTGTATTGCCAATCTCCACAATGGATATATATGAA
This sequence comes from Allobates femoralis, assembly GCA_033576535.1. Classification (NCBI taxonomy): domain Eukaryota; kingdom Metazoa; phylum Chordata; class Amphibia; order Anura; family Aromobatidae; genus Allobates; species Allobates femoralis. The sequence continues at coordinate 121,364,734 of JARQOC010000006.1, forward strand.
TGTTGGTAGGTGTTGCAGTGTGATTGGAGACATTAACCTAGCATGATGTTTGAATGGAGGTACATATCAATGCAATGACATAGATTAATAACACATCACAAACAAAATGAAGTAAGTAGGAGTCCAAACATAAAAAAAGGGAAATAAAAATAATATTGGGGGTGGGAAACTTATGGCTAACATATCAAAAGGAAGGCTGGTTGGGTTCCTACCAGAGGCTTATGGCTTACCCTGTTGCTTATATCGATTAGGTGGTGACCTAGGGATAAATGTCAATTATTAGTTATGCCATTCTATTTCACGGTTCAGACCCTTTGGTGCTAGAGTGTCCAGCGTATATATCCAGTAAGTTTCGCGCTCTTTCAAGAGTTTGATTTGGTTCCCCCCTCTCCTCGGTCTATGTACCCTCTCTAGGACCTGGAAGCGCAGCTGAGAGACGTTGTGTCTTGCTTCTTTGAAATTGGCCGGGAGAGGAACCAGGTGTATTCGCATCTGATGGCTGATTTGTGGCTTGAGATCTTCCTTCTGATTGCTTGGGTAGTTTCACCCACGTATAGCAATCCACAAGGGCATTTGATCACGTAAACCACAAAGCTAGAATCATAGGTATAGAGATCTTTGATGGGATAGATTTCCTGTCCGAGGGTGTGTAACTACATTTCCCTTGATCACGTTAGAGCATGACATACATCCCGGGCACGGGAAAGTACCTGTTCGTCTGTGACCTGTAAGGGTACGTTGATTGGTGTTGGTTTTTGTTCCTATGTCCGCATGTACTAGTCTGTCACGTATATTGGGAGGTCTTCTCAAACACATGAGTGGTGGGTTTTTGAAGGATTCGACATTGGGATATGATCTGGTCAGCAATGGCCAATATTTACGGATCAGATTATGTACTCTTAATATGGATGATGGTAGTGAACAAAGGGTAATCTTACAGGTTTTGTCACGACACTTGGTGGAGTAGTTGTTTCAGTGTGGGCTCTATGTAGTTCAGCACTAAGGAGTTTTCTGGGGTAGTGTCGTGTAGCGAACTTATTGGACATCTCCAGTAGGCGTGTGTCTCTAGTGGAAGGGTCTGTGACTATCCTATTGACTCTTTTAAACTGAGACCTTGGTAAACTATTTCTGGTATCTATATACTTCCCAAAATCCACAAGGATCTCCACAACCCACCAGGATGCCCCATTGTTGCCTCTACAGACTCAATCCTTAGTCCCTTTGTTCACTACCATCATCCATCCATATTAAGAGTACATAATCTGATCCGTAAATATTGGCCATTGCTGACCAGATCATATCCCAATGTCGAATCCTTCAAAAACCCACCACTCGTGTTTGAGAAGACCTCCCAATATACGTGACAGACTAGTATGTGCGGACATAGGAACAAAAACCAACACCAATCAGCGTACCCTTACAGGTCACAGACGAACAGGTACTTTCCCGTGCCTGGGATGTATGTCATGCTCTAACGTGATTAAGGGAAATGTAGTTACACACCCTCGGACAGGGAAATCCTATCCCATCAAAGATCTCTATACCTGTCATTCTAGCTTTGTGGTTTACGTGATCAAATGCCCTTGTGGATTGCTATACGTGGGTGAAACTACCCAAGCAATCAGAAGGAGGATCTCAAGCCACAAATCAGCCATCAGATGCGAATACACCTGGTTGCCTCTCCTGGCCCATTTCAAAGAAGCAAAACACAACGTCTCTCAGCTGCACTTCCAGGTCCTAGAGAGGGTACATAGACCGAGGAGAGGGGGGAATCAAATTAAACTCTTGAAATAGCATGAAACTTACTGGATATATACGCTGGACACTCTAGCACCAAAGGGTCTGAACCGTGAAATAGAATGGCATAACTAATAATTGACATTTATACCTAGGTCACCACCTAATCGATATAAGCAACAGGGTAAGCTATAAGCCTCTGGTAGGAACCCAACCAGCCTTCCTTTTGATATGTTAGCCATAAGTTTCCCACCCCCAATATTATTTTTATTTCCCTTTTTTATGTTTGGACTTCTACTTACTTTATTTTGATTGTGATGTGTTATTAATCTATGTCATTGCATTACTATGTACCTCCATTCAAACATCATGCTAGGTTTATGTCTCCAATCACACTGCAACACCTACCAACATTCATATACATCCATTGTGGAGATTGGCAATACACAGACATTCCCTACATAGCATCACATAACACTCCTTCAAAATATCTATCCTCTCTTTTTAACATCCTTATGGCACATACATTTGGTATATTAACATAGTCAGGTGCTTCACTACAGCTACTACTGTGGATAATATCCCATTAAACATCCTTCTTCTATCCTAGTTGAACCCCACGGTTGAAACACTTAGCTTCTGCATTTAAACATACCTATCATATGATTTTTTTTTTTTTCACATGATCTTTATTGCTAGGGTACCATTCACAAACAACATGTCCGCTGCTCCTTCTGAGCATGTGCGGAACGTAACTTCCTGTCCAGCACTCAGGCGAGGCCACTTCCTGTAAGGAGTGCAGGATTGAGATAAAAGGAGCAAAATACACCGCCCGTTGTCACTCCTCCTGCATCTCCCTGGGTGTGTACACATCCCATTGCTGTGCCACCACCGTGAGTGCCTATCCATGACCTGACTAACAAGCTAAGTACCATTATACTACTATACTTGATATATCAATTGATACGCTGTGCTGCTCATACCAAGTCCACAGAGCGACCGCTCCTGACTGCCATAGGCACTGTGACCAATACTCAGCCAAAAGAGGCTACATTCAAGTACAGTATCTCTCAGGGTAATATGTATATTGTACACTATTCACCAGTACCTCACCTATAGGGGCTCTACCAGGCTATATAAACAGCTTTCTTTGTAGCAATGGATTATAGTTGCACTGTACACTTTATCTGTATAACAACTACACTCAACATAGAGTACTATATCCCCCCATAACACAATCCTGCTCCTACCATCGTCTGCTATCCCTCATTTGGTCTAACATACAATCTTCTCTGCTAGGCATACTCTGTACCCTGTACGGGACCATAAGGGATACATCGTGCTATTGAAACTCAAACTATTCTAAGGGTAGGCTTGCTCTTTTATTTGTTTTGCTCTATCTCTACCTATGCTCTATGTACTACTGACTCTTACCCCTAACCCATCAGTACCTTTCTACCCTATCTCTCATCTTTTGGATTTTCCAGACCATAAGTAGCTCTGGATTTCTCTTGGCATCCTTGCTAAGGACGTCTCCAGTAACTAGACATTAGATGTACTGGACATTACATGTATATTCTTTGTAAATATAATGTAAATATGTAACACTTGTAAAGATTGAGCACCTGATTGCATATATTTCTATCCTTCCAGCGATATTTGTGATCAAGGACCTAATCGTCCGAAACGTCATACTGTCGCAGTTCTAACAAGAGCACCTTCCGAATACACATTCACCAATAAGCAAAAAGACTAGAAGTGTGTGTGTGCAGTGATTCTAACAGACTTGAATACGGGACTCAAGAGGCCCCTTCACTGGCACCACACCCCCTCATATGCCGTGTGCTAACCATTGAATCAGATATTACATGAGGATAAGGGAGACAAGAACAAGTACACTAAATCTAGGCGATCGGAACGTACAGGTACAGGTAGGGCAGGAGGGCTCACCGTCTACGAGATAGATATATTCTGTAAAGGCTTCTGCAGTGGTTACAGTGGGGCCAGGTAGAGAAAGTCCTAACTTAGGCAGTCCCCAACACCTTCTTCATGGCCAGTGGGAATCTCCAGGGCTGTTGGTTGGGGGAATGGAGGCCATTTTTATCTTCTTTACTGCAGTGGATGGGTAGATAAGATGTTTACTTCTATGGTGTTCACTTTTATGGAATCACATGGAATGTTCCTATGTTTATTAATGGTTCCCAAATCAATGCTAATTACATATACTGATATGTTGTGTTCTATTCATACAATTGTAAACGTTAAATCTCAAAAACACTTGGAGCTCCCTGAACTGTGAGTGCTAAAGGTGAACCAGTAATATTGCACATACAAGTATGATATTAAAATACATTTATTTCTTTTATCAATAAAAACATATACATAGAAAAGATAATTTAAGAATATATCAAGAGAACATCACTGAATCCTGATTTGGCCACCAATATGTTTCGAAAACCAATGGCATGAACTCACTTTTACATGCCAAGTTGACTCATCCACCATCTCCGATACGGGGTAGGCTCGGCCAGTTTGAGGATTTGCTCAGTGACTTTTGGTGACCAAATTTAAAGCGTATTATTTGATTGTTTTTATTTTTTTAAGTGTAAACTTAAGTCTATTAATGGGATTCCATAGTGTGTGCACTATGCTGATGACACCAGACGTTGGGCATATATTTCACCCATATCACTACTTCAGACACACATTTTGCTCATAGAACTTTGCTTACTTTTTTCCCCAACTTCCTTTATACAGATATTGCAGTTATCACATAGTGTGTTCTCATCTGTTAATTGCATTACAGTTGTTGATAGGACGAAGGCTGACATCTTCCAGCCTTTTATAAATGATGCCTATTTTGTTTCTTTTCCTATTTATATTTTCTATCTCTATGATGCAGGGTAGGATTTCTCTTGAGCGCCTTCAGCTGTCATCTGTGTAAATGCGGTGGCTAGTGGTGAATGATTAAACTCCACGGATCCTGCAGATGATTTGTCCCTGTGGGGTGTTACACAGAATCGGATAAATCTATTAACATGGCTACAGTGTAAATAAAAGCTGATGACAAAATGTTGAAAGCTGTTTATTAATTTGGAAAAGATGGATTAGCTTCTCAGTTAAGCAATTATGTGGAGTCTCTCAATTAAAGGAGCAGCATTAGTTAAGGAACTATCAATTGTGATCAGATTATACATACATACAGAGGGGTTGTCCTAGTTTAAAAGAAAAAGGTCAAAGCAGAAAATGTGTTAAAATAGCAAAACTGTTCCTGATGACCGCTAGTCGGGTAGTAATCACATGTTGCACATTGTTCACGTAACTGCTGCAACCAATCATTAGCCTCAGCAGCCATGAGCCATCCTTGCTCACCGCTAAGGCTAACGATTGCTCGATCGTGGGGATTGTGGTCACATGAGTGATGGAGGTGATGTGATCTCTGTAGGACCAGAGAAGATCATGGGATTAATGGAGTTTTTTCTTATTTAAACACATTCTCTAATGTCCATTTAAATAAAAAAAAACAATTTCTTTGAAATCACTGACTTAATTTGTCTATCTGAAATCATGATTTTTGGAATTAGAGGTTATAAAATTGTTATGAATACCTCATCCATCATTATGTTAAGAAACCTTAACATTTCTTATAGAAAATGATGAAAAATGTCCTTAAGATGACATCACTGGGATTCCCACCATTTGACAGAGTAGATAATATTTTTGTAAATTGTAAGGCTACGTTCACACACAGCATAATTGCTGCGTTTTGTGAAGATCCCTTTTTGGTGCGGATCCTCACAGAACACCGTGTTCTGTGTGTGAACACCACTGCACTATTCCTAACCTGGCCGCGCTCCCCCGGTGACCACCGGTGCTCTCCTATCATCCCCGCCGGGCTACAGCGAGTGCGGCCTCTAGGACCCCGCAGCATCATGTGATCGGGTGACATCCGGTCACATGGTGCAGTCTCTGGTCCTCCAAAGGTCCTGTGCCGTGGCAATGAAGAGCAATCACCGGGAAGCGCGGCAAGGTGAATAAAGCACAGCGAAAAAGCGCAATAAGAATGAACATGTTCATTCTTTTTACGCATCCATTTTTCAGCCCAAAAGTGGATGCGAAAAAAGCGCTGCGTGTGAATGGAAAACAGTGAAACTCATTGACTTGGCAGTGCGTACATGCAGAATTACACTGTGTGTGATTGTAGACTAGTAATTATACGCCTCAGCCAATCTCAGTATCTTCATGGAACAGCCATGTTATTGGCCAGCAGCTCTTAATTGTCTCATGAAGACCAACCATTTCTACGAATGCCACTGGTTTCTCTACATCTTAGCTGTAATTGTCAGGCAGAGCATTATCTCACTATACTGTACTACATAGCAGTCTTTTTATGAATCATTAACGATGAGTGAATACATTTGAGTTGAATTGAGTCATCTCAAATTGAACAAAAATCTGCATTTACTAAAATGCAGCTTTATTTTCTTTTAATGTCACTTCCACTTGCTGCCATTTTTGTAAACTGTAAAAAGGCCATCAGAATGTAAAAAAAAAAAAAAAATCGTTGTACTGTTCTTACAGCTCACCTCTCTCGTCTGTCCTGTCTTTCCTGCAGCTTTAGATATCTTCCGCTTGCCCTGAAATCCCTGGACCTCTGATGCTGGGCTGGAACATATGTGCAAGAACACAAAAGGCCACAGTGTCACTATGTCATGTCATGCACGGTCTGTAGGGGGTGAGACAATGTGCAAATAGGGTCTTATCTCCTTACAGATATCAGCAAAAACCTTATTGAAAGCAGCTCACCTGGAAAGTTGTGTTACACACAACAAGTATGCATGCCTGGATACAGCTGTCATGCACTGTGACCTTTGTGCATAAGTAGAGTACTCTTGGGTACTCATCAAAAGCTAGAAGTCCCAACCCAATGTTCCCTCCCCTTCTTCCAAGAGCCATAACATTTTTTTATTTTTCTGTCAATATAGACATATAGAAATCAGGAAAAAAACGGGAATTAACTCCGCACTGACCATAAGGCTTGCTAGAGGAGCATTTTATTCAACAGCACTCTATACACAGTTAAAACACACATCATAAATACAGACATATGACAGCTTGTTTTTTTGCGGGAAGAGTTGTACTTTTAGATGACAACATTTATTTTACCATGTAGTGTACAGGAAAACAGGCAAATAATTCCAAGTGGAGTGAAATTGCTAAAAAAGTGCAATTGCATGTTTGTTTTTGGGTTTTTATTCACCATGTACACGTTATGATAAAACTGACATGCCATTATGATGCCTCGGATTGATATGATATTGTAGATACCAAACATGTATACTTTTACTGTTATCTAAGTGGTGAAAAAAATAATCAAAGGTCTTTAAAGAAAAAGAATTGCACTTTTGTCGCCATTTTCTGTGACCCATAGCGTTCTCATGTTCCGGGATCTGGGGTTGTGTGATGGCTTTTTTTGTGTGTCTTGATCCGATGTTTCTAACAATACAATTTTTCGGTAGATGTGATGTTTTGATCGCTTGTTATTGCATTTTATTGCAATGTTTCGGTGACCAAAATTATTACTTTTTTTCTGTTACACAAATTACTGATCTGATTAATTGATTTTATATTTTGATAGATCAGGTATTCCTGAATGCAGCAACACCAAATGTGTATTTTTTTCTCTTCATTTTTTTAATAGTTTTCTTTTTAATGGAGTAAAAGGTGGGTGATTTGAACTTTTAGTTTGTTTTTCTCATAATTTTTAAAAACATTTTTTTACTTTCTCTTTTTTTTTTACACTGGCCTTTAGAGGGCCTCAGTGTTGCACAGTCTGATCACTATTCCTATGTACTGATGAGCTGGAGCACTTCAGTATATAGGGAAAGTGATCAGTGTCTGTGGATGCCGACCCTCGCTATCCACCCACCCACCCACCCACCCACAGGAAGTGATCCCAGATGGCTTCCAAGGTCATTACAGGACTCTGCAGGTGACTGATCGAGATCTGTCCGATCAAGGTGGGTAACAGTGCGATCCCCTACGCTTGGCTTTGGATCACGCTGTCAATCATTGACAGTGCGATCCAAATGACTAACAGCGGATCTGATCACTGCTGTTAGATACATATCTCAGCAGAGATATAGAGGGAGGATGCGAGCTCCCAGCGTCAGCTTGCATCAAAGTGTGGGAGGCAACGTATAATGCACATGTGTATCATAGATCGTGAAGGGGTTAAGCCATGAGAGTGACAGTCAAACTGGATAGGGATAAATTGAAAAGCTCAATTTACATATAGCTGGATACTAGACACTTCACACACACACACTAGATTTTCAGCCTGTCATTTTTATGTACATGCTGCTTTCACATACTTCATGTATAATAAATTATTATTTATTATGCAGAAATAAAGAAAGCCATGAATTTCAGGACTTGGGTTGCAACAATAACCTCCACAATTAAGAGCAATTTAACTTAAATGTCTTGCTCACATGTGCACTCATGGCTGATTGGAAAGGAGCATACATTAAGTAAATTTATATTAAAACTTAAAAAAATAGTGCAATGAGCTTGGAAACGTCTTAGTTGTGATAATAAATCGTCAGCTGAGCTTTATTCCAAGTGCTGTAGTCACGTAGTTTCAAGTTTGAAGATCTGTGGGTGGATTTGCAGCACATAAAACAAGGATTTTTCACTATGACAATAAGCAGCCCAGTAAGTAAAACATCCCTAGAAAAGGGGGCTATGCCCCTACATTATGTTGCTTGCAGATGGGGTAACAAAAACCTGGTATCAGAATACCTTTAATTTGGAGTTTTAGCAGAACAGTTTCAAAATCCACATTTGAAAACTGTCTGAGCATAGCTTTATGGCTGCTTTTACACGTCCCGATATCGTCCCGATATTGTATACAACGGCACGGGAGCGCACAAATTTTTGGCAGTAATCCAAGATCGCATAGGAGATGTTACACAGCGAATATCGGCAGGCAACACAACTGCGATGTATACCCCCCTTGTATGAGCAAGCCAGGGAACGACCATTTAACATGGGAGTGAATAGGGGAATTGTGCTTCAAATCTTTGTTGGGCTTGTCACACAGCACGATCCTGCCAGATCGTCTATCCAATATCGGGCAGTTGGAGAGCCTGCACAATCCTTCCCCGATATCGTTTTGGCATCGTTCTTGCATCGAATTGGTCATTTACACCATACAACGCATGAACGATATTGGCGCCAACGGCCGAACCACATGACTTTTTATCGTTGTTGGACAACGATATCGGGACGTGTAAAGCGGCCAATACTGTGCCCTCTGTGTAATTGAGGTGTGCTACCTCACCCATCCCATAGATACAACTCATCACAGCATCCTGTCATTTTTTAACGAGTGAAGTAAATGTGGCAGGTCCATATGTCATCTTTTGGCCACTATCACATATAAAACTGTATTGAATCAGAGCTCTCTGGTACCCTACTACCTTCTAGCTGTTGTTAATGGCATCTATTATTTAATTGTGTATATAAAGTACAAGTCTGCTCTTTATTAATGGTCAAAAGTTTGGACACACCTTTTCATGCAATGGTTTTCCTTGTTATTAGAGATGTGCACACTGTAGACCCAGTCTACAGGCAGCAAAACCATAAGGAGATTGGTATGGAAACAGGGAGTAAAGGAATCACTTGTGAAATAAAATAGGATATGTTTTAAACATCAGATCTCCAAAAGTACCCATTTTACTTTTATGATAGCTTTATATACTTTTGTCATTCTCCCAAGCAGCAGCATCCGTCAGTCACCAGGAAAGTCTTCTGATGAACAGGTATGTCTTGTTCAGAGTTCATTTGTGGAGTCCCTGTTCTTCAGGAAGTGTTTGTGACCATCAGATGTGATTTTCAGAGGCAGTGTTGATACACAATATTGAGCCCTATTCCACAACTGTTCTAAGACAGAATATGAAAGAAACACACAACTAAATAAAGGGAAAAAATATCCTATCATCACTTTAAAACATCAAAGTCAACTATCCGGAATATTGCTAGACCACTGAAGGTATCCTCAAGTGCAGTCATAAAAACCATAAACTATAATGATTAAACTTGTTCAAGAAACGAATCCTAAGGGCTGTGGCCGGACAGCGATGTGAGAGGACATGCTCCTGTGAGCTCTGTGCAGAGAATTTTCTCTTGTCCCCTTTTAGTATGGGTTTAACAGCTCAGACATGCGAAGTGCATGTTCTGGCATTACAAGAAGTTCCTGTTGTATTAAGAGGAGAGGTGCACATTTTGATGAGTGGGAGGATGGATAACAGTCCCGAGGTTGAGGCACAAGCCGACTCTGATGAAAGCTCATCAACGAGAACCAGTAGGGCAGGAGAATGCCAAAGGTAAGCCACGGCTCAGCTTGAAATGTTTGCTAGCATGGGGAAGAGGGAGAGATAGAGATAAAAGGATCCTGGTTATTAAAAGTCTTTGGGAAGGACACCCTGAGTCCACCCTTTCTGGTAAAGAGAGCAAATTAGAAACAGACAAGGACCCTACTTCTAAAAGTCTTCCTCGGCCAATTACATAAATCGTGATACTATCCTAAGAAACTCCAGATTACTCTTTGAAGGTGCAGAAGACAAGAGCACAATTCTTGACATTTAAAGGCACTTGAGATTATTGGGCACCTCATACCTCATGTCGTATCTGGCACGCTTCAAGATTGCTGCAAAGATCATGACATTCATCTTTGATTCATTGACTGTGATGGAAATGTTAATTTGCTAACTAAACTCAGTAATATCAAGCACATATGATGGTCATTCTCCAATATTTCGATGATGGTTGTCCCTCACTCTTCCCCCGACCTTCTTTTTTTTTTCTCTCCCCTTTTTTCTCGCTCATTTTTTCTTACTTTTTTTTTTATTTCTCTCCTCTCTTTTAAAGGGCATATTATTATTGCACACGAATAATCATTGATATTGAAGGAAAATATACATAAGGTTCTGAAAGTTTTCACAAAGTTGGAGGTTTGAGAGACATTTGGCCACTCCACCAACACTGTGTACTATCACAACATCTATTATTGTGATAATAGTTCTGGTCCCTTTGGCAGAAATGATATGGAGGAGACTGCAAGAAGTAGGCCTTTATGTTCTCATTGCTGCACGTAAGCCGCTATTAAGTACTACAAGCTAGAAGAGAAGAGGAGACTGATTCTGTTGAAGCAACATAAAGATTAGCTTAGTGGAATTCTGTACTGAGGTCTGATGAGTCAAAATGTGAGATCTTTTATACTAAACGTTAGCTTTTCTGTGTCTCACAAAGACATAAGTGGCTAGTTTCTTTATGTTTACTGCTCATTGTAAAGCATGGAGGGGGAGGTGTATTGGTTTGGGGAGTGCTTTGCTGGTTACCTTGTTGGTGATTTCCAATTATTATTATCAAGGCTTACTTGGTCAGTATGGCTACCACTACGCTTTAACTACATGCCATCCCATCTTGCTTAAATGCAAAGGGAACCTGTCACCAGTTTTTTGCTTATAAATCCTGCCCATCACTGTTAAGATCATGTGAGTAGGTTTCCTGCAACCTCTTTTTATTGTAATACGTGCCAATGCATACCTCAGAAAAAGCGTTTTCTACTTGTCACGTCCTACATGTAAATTGTGCTGTCCGATCTGATGGTTGTTTCCAAATTATGACAAGCACCACTCCACACTTTAAGGAATCCAAGGTTTACCACACATTCTGGTTTGCTTCACGAGTGTTTCTTTACACCTTATTTCAAAATGTGTCTCTCAGTGATTTTGATGTCTTTACTTTGAATCTACAATGTAAACATTCCAATACAAACAAGTAAGACTATCGCATGAACTGGTGCATCTAAACTTTTGACTGATACTGTAAGAAAGGAAAAGTCCACAAAATCTAAAGCCTGTCATGATCCTACATGCAGCGTATCTAGAACAATATAGAGATTAGGCTGTGACTGGTACCTGGGTCTCCTGGCACGTAAGTATGCTAATTTTCAGCGCAGTCCTCCATTTGGTTCTGGGAGGCGCTCGGTTGCTTAGTGTTCCAGTGATTGTTCTGCTACTTTACTGAACACCTTCTCCTAGAACTCTAAGAATCCAGGGAAATCGGTGTTGTTCGGTCCGCGCTGCCAGGTTCATTAACATCAAAGAAAAGCCAGTAATCGATATTTGATCCAAACCTTCCTTTATTCTCCTCCTACGTGTTTCAGTGCCCACCTGGCACCTTCATCAGGAGAGTCCTGCAGCAGCCATCAGGATATTATTCTATGAGCCTTCAAACCATTGCGGGTCACACAACTGGAATAGTGAGTGAATTGCCTTTTTCACCACTTTACGTGTTAGTGTCGAGTGATAAGGACACTATTGCGCCTCTTCCCCCCCCCCCCCTTTTTTCTTGTCTCCTAGAACTCTGACAGTTGTACATTGTGTGTGAGCTATGCTGTTGGCCTGCATACCAATGTCTTTCTAGGTCTGATCATTCTTTGCTGACCTCGGACTATTGTTTGACCTCCCCGCTGCTTGCTCCCTGATCTCCTGGTATTTCAACTTTGGATTGTTAACTTACCACCTCTCAGTTGATTCCCTTTGTTTACTACATGCCTTCCTGGAAACCTTACCCCAGACCAAGTCTCAATTGACTACTTTTATTCTAAGTGTCTTCCTGGAAACCAGAACCCAGACCACTACCTGACTATCCCTCTGTAAACTCATGGACTCCACTGCGAATCCCCCTGGTACCTGACTACGGTCCTCTGAATTACCTGTTAGATGTGACTAGCATTCAAAATCCTTAAAGTTTCGTTCCCTTTAAATTTCTAGTCTTTGCAAGGACATAAATGCCATTTTGTACAGGATCGGCCATACACAGTAGGTGGAAATGGATTTTCTTATAAATGCTGATTGATCTTTTTTTTTTTTTTTTTTTTGCTAATGAAGACTTTGAGCCATTTATATCTCTAGCCCACATTTTACAATGCAGTGCCATGCAGAGTGTCCTTGAACTAATGCTGCTTCTTCTGCAGTCCTCATTAACATGTACATGCATCTCTTCCCTTGAGCTAGTAGGAGAGCCTCAGGTTTCCTATTAGAAATGTACGCTGCATCCTCTTTATCGGAGTGTATTACAGGCTAATTACTGAACTTGCTGTCTGTTCTACTCAGTTTTCTTTGTGTTCTGTTTTTTTTTTTTTTTTTTTACTGTATTTTGTGAACCTGGCACCAAAAATATAACCATGACAGAGGAAAATAAAAAAAATTACAACATTTGTATTCAAATACCTTTTGTAGAGAGCAGAAGAATGACTAATTCCAAGTTTTGCAAATTATTCAGTACAATCAGCTTTCTCTTGAGCAAAACAAATTTTACATTTAGATTGGAGCTAGATATGTGCAGGCATACACACAGAGTGAACCAAAGGCAGCCCGTCTTGTATTGCTGTATTATAATTTACATTTTGGTCTCTCACAAGATAGAAACATTTGTATTCAATGCAGATGTTTTCTACCTAGTTTGAGTCTTCCCTCTTAGATCACCGTATTACCGCAGCTAGACTTGGTCTACTTGAAAACTGTTTGGGTCAAATTAAAGTTTTCTAAGTTTTTACTCCTAATAATAAAATCATTTTCTCTTTCTAAAATGCTAATTTTAATATCAGGCAGGAATACTTAAAAAAAGCCATTCTGACTAGGGGTTTGCAAAGTGCGCCTGTCTTGGCAGGTGTAAGAGAGTAATGCAGCCTGTATTGTGAAGATGGTGGGCGATGCACATAAACATTAATGTAGCTGGCACCTCGGGACTAAGTTATAGAGAATAATTTGGTCACAGTCACTTTCATATTTCCACCTTAAGGAATTGACATCTATTCATCAGGATAATTTAAGGTGATCCTGCTCAGTGATTACTTCTGCGTAGTCTGAACCTTTGAAAATCCCGGAGGACATTCTCAATTATTGCATGCTAAAGACTACTAATTTCTTAAGAGAAAAACTAAATTAATTCTGTATTTATTTTCCAAGACTTAAGTAGGTTAACCACCTCTTCCTCTGACACTGAACACAATATATAAAAGTTAATATATGCAATTACCTTTGTCCCAAATCTTATTACTATTCCTCAAGGTCTCCAGCATCTGGTAATTATTCCTTGATTATACATTTTACTTTTGGACCTATGTGACATATTAATTTGAGTAATTTCCTTATAATAATCTTTGTCCTAGGTCGGACTACATCAAAGTCACAATGTACGAGAACAGCAATTCCAAATAGAAGTGTTGGTAATGGCACGTAATATAAAACAATGACAATGCAATCCAATGTTTCATATGCAAGTCTTCTACTTATGACAAATATTAGCTCTTTAGTAAAGAGAAGGAAAAACGTAGCACTACTTTATCTTTAGGACAACAATCTTAGATCAATCACATGATTGCTACATCCAAGTTTGGGCTTGATCGTCATGTTCGAGGACGGTATTTGACTGAGGCCTGTGATTAGCTACAGTGGTCTTGTAAGCAATATACTCGTTCATACAGCTATCACTGCAGGGCTAGTGGGGACAGAAGCAGAAAGACATTTGTTGGATGAGCCATGAGTTGTTTTTTTTGATATTTTATACTGCATCTAGGCTGAGGGCAACTTGTATTTAATTTCTTCCTATAAAAGTGCACTTGGGTTACATTGGGAGTTTTCTAAGCGAGTTTGAAAAATAAACTTGGTAATCAAGGTTTTTCACTACTAATGTTATCCTGTTTCTTTTGTCTTAAATATTCTTAACTAACACTTTCCCAATATACTCTTGCTACCTGCCCTGCTCCTGTAATCTTATATCTTTGCAGCACATAAATACCTTTATTGTTGTTCTAGCTTTGATCCTTCTGGGGACGGACTTGAACCAGCTGAGCAGGGCACGTCACTGGCGTGGGCTGAGAGGAGAGTGAAGCATGATCTGGTCATGCATGCACATACAATCACTCAGAGAGGCAGCCCTGCCTCCACAAGTGAGTGCCATGCTCATTTGGTCCAATTCCGGCCTAAGGACCGGAAGGATCAAAGCTAGAACAGCAATAACGGTATTTCTCAATACTGGTAATAACGGTAAGCCTCAGAGAGATAATCTTACAGGATCAGGGTAGATAGCAGAAGTATATTAGGAAAATGTTAGTTAGGATAAAAGAAAGGGGATCACATTAGAACTGGAAAACCTCTTTAAATCAATCTGTAGTACTATAGTCAAGTAATCTACCTACAAACCAGGAATATGATGTTTAACAGTACAGATTGTCTGACAGTGCTTAAGAGTTTTGCGCTTTACATGAGTCTTACATTTTACCTGATCACTAAAGGGAATGTGTCACCAGAAAATTACCTAATGTCGAAGTCAGATTTTTAAGTTAAATGTAAACAAAGTAAAAAACAAATCTTGCAATTTTTTACACTAACCACTAAGCTTAATATTAGACTTCGGGTTCTTTTCAGCAGCCACATGGACAATAACAGCAACAGACTATTGATTTGTTTAGAGGTATTTACTGGGCAAAAGTAATTGTGAAGAATAATGGCTGTGACCATAACCCACTGTGAATGTTATTGCCCTTTAATTATATCCCTGTCTGTGATGATAATTATATCCCTGTCTGTGATGATAATGAGTCTGCTGACAAGTCTTCTGTACAGACCAGGAGTGTGACACTCAAATAAGTTATGGCCACTTTTGACCTTGGTTTTTTTTCTGGCTATACATTACCTTACTACTATCATCTGTAAGCAAACATTAAATATATAAAAACAGAAAGCAGTTACATTTTTATCTCTTTTTATGTGTCAAGGATAAACCCCAATGAGCGCACAAAGAATTAAACAAAGTTCCCTGGGGGACATCTACCAGCACTAATATGTCTACTGCAAACATTTCAGTCACTCCTGATGACGGGTAGCACACACATACAATGCCTGCAGAAACAAAGGCCACATGTAAATAATTTAGTATCGCCAAATATAAGAACGCCAGTGAACCAAGTAGCTTTTTTTCTGCCCATTGTCCTCGGGCAAATAAATATTATTGAATTTCAATATAAGCATCCCCATGGGACAGTGCTCTGCACATGAAGTGTAATAATCCTGAGTGTTTCCTCCAGCCTTTTATTATACTGTATTTCCATTGGCACGCACCCAGAGAACAGCTGTATGCATAATCAATGGTTTATCAGCTAATTGTTTTCCCGATAAACCATTCCTTCAGCGTTATTAGTTCTTCCCATTGGCCAGAGAGGCCGAGCTATAGACAACCAGCTATCCGTCTTCCTCTAGCTGCAGGGAAGTTGAAATGTTATTGATTCTGTCTGTGGCCCATTACCCATCTTTAATCTGCTTTGACATTGCACTTCTGCAGCCTGTGCAGTTACTGTGCCCACGCTCCGAAAGGGCACAGATAGAGTGGAAGAGATACTTTTTCTTTTTTTTCCCTGGCATTCTCTGCCAAGTATTTTTAATAACCTCAGCTTTGGGCTTTACAGAAATTAAACAGGATTATTGCAGTGTAGGAAATTACATTTTGTTGAAGGGCTAACCACTTATATATGGTGTATTTTCTTCCAAGAACTCTCAGGCAAATTAAAGGCTAGTTTGCTGGAAGACATTTCTAGTATTTTATAAATGCTACTCTAATGCTCTGTATGGATAAGAGGTGCCTTCATGCTCCCATCTCCTTTTTCTCTAATCATATTAATTTTAATGGTTTTCAAGTTTGTTTACAGAAATATAAAAACTTATGTCTAGTTCCCACAATCTGTGTTTGCAGCGTTTTGGACATAGCTTGTTGTTATTACATCCAAACTGCTACGTTGTACAGAACAAGCACAGTGGATGAGATTTCTCTAAATCCCATGGGTACTGCTTGTTTTTTCCACAGCGCAAACTCACCTGCAGGGCGGCTTCCTGACTAGAAGCATGTCAAAATTTTGTTGCAGAGTTGGAGGCGATCTCAGCAGGTGAATGCAGGGAAAAGACGCCGTGCCCAGAACACTGACCGTGGGCACTGGTGGCTGTGTTCGTCCGCGGAGATCCCCAGCTTCCTCACAAGATGGGAGACACTATGCCCAGGACGCAATATCTCTGGATCTCCTAGACATAACCTTAGGCCAGAGGTTCCCAAACTTTCTGACGTTGAAAGCCACATTCAGCTCTGAGAGAGGGTCGCGAGCCACATCCAGTTCCCATCCTCTCACAGTGATCACACCCAGAGTCCCCATTACTGTATAATGACAGCCAAAGCTTTTGGTCAGAAATCCTACTAAGGCAGTATACCAAGACCCAAGGGCTCTAATCCAACCCCATTCAGATCTGCTTTTCCACATAAGGCTACTCTCAAATGTCACTATCTTGAGCCCTGCTCTTTGAAGCGGTTTGCTAGACCTGGTGTTTATGTTGGAAGACAGTCATGAGCCACACATCCATAGGCTTGTGAGCCACATGAGGCTCCCGAGCTACAGAATGGGGAACCCTACCTTAGGTTGTATGCACACACTGTGTTTTTCAAACTTTCAAATGCACATTACCACTTGCTTTGGAAGCAAAAGTGGTCTCCTGAGCTGAGGGGCTGGACAGGTGGGCAGTGAGGTGGGTACTTTTTTTTTTAAACTTATTTCTATTATGCTGTGGGATCTGGAGAGACCCCATAGCATAAAATTGAATATTCACATCCAATTTCTGTAGAATAACTTTGCCATGTATTGAATTTCCTGAGAAAATTTGCACCGTTTGACAAACTAGAATCTTGTCAGATATTCTGCATCCCAACACATCCGATTATCAGATCCTTCAGGCACAATTTAAAAACTCATCACTTTAGGAAAGCCTACAGCCTGCAATGATCACCCAGCCACCTCACCACCACGGAAGCGGCCACCTCACCACCACCGGAGCTGCTGCAACCCCAGCCTCTTGTCTCCTCCCCATCAACCTGTAGAATGTAACCTCATAAGTGCAGGGCCCTCTCTCCTTTGTATCTGTCTGACATTAATTTGTTTACTGTAACCTATATCTGTATTTTGTATGTAACCCCTTGTCCTGTACAGCACCATGTAATTATTGGTACTATATAATTTAATAATAATCTGCTCATCCCTAGTTCTTTATCAGAAATTTGAATTATATTTCTAAAACAACTGTGCAAAGTTACCAAAAAGTGATCAATAGGAAAAAGTGCTGAGTTACCATTTTTGGTTGGTAACAAACCATTTGTGTGAGGGGTAGTTTCACAGATGGGTAGGTTCAGAAGAATGAACAGGGTAAATCTGTCTGTTAGATGCCCGAAATCCGTGAAGCAACAGCGATCTCGTTAGCGATCTCTTTATGTGTGACAGGGCCTTTAGAGAGAGAAGCATCATGCCAGCACACCACTAAAAGAACTGTTTAGAGCCAGAGTGGGAATAATTACTGCAATACCAAATTGCCAAAGGCAAACATACCCCCAAAGTAAAAGCTAAATAAAATATACATTTTATTATTGCTCATTTAGATAAATATTGAGGGGAAAAGAACACACTAAGGCTACGTTCACACATTTGCGTATTTTGCTGCGCTTTTTTTCGCGCGCTTTTTGCCGCGTTTTTCGGCCGCGCAAAAAAGCGCAGCAAAATACGCAGGGGCTTTCACACACTGCGCTTTCTTTCCCCCAGAAAGCGCAGTGATGTCACAGAGGGGAGGAAGAATCCAGCTTCCTCCTCCCCTCTGTGACATGTGTGACCGCCCCATTAGACTTCACAGTGTTAATATACACTGTGAAATCTAAATTAAACAAAAGCAAGTGTGTGAAAAATAAAAAAGAATCAATACTTCACCTCTCCGACGCCTTCTCCCGGTGTCTGGTGCCTTCTGCCGCTCTCCGGTGTCCGATTCTAAGTGAGATGTCTTCTCACAGGACCTGTGGTGATGTCAGAGGGGGGCATTCCCGGGGCGGTCCCATCGCTGATTGGCTGCTCGCGGTCATGTGGTATCACATGACCGCGAGTGCCCGGGAACGCCCCCCCTCTGACGTCACCACAGGTCTTGTCAGAAGAGATCTGACTTAGAATCGGACACCGGAGAGCGGCAGAAGGCACCAGACACCGGGAGAAGGCGTCGGAGAGGTGAAGTATTCATTCTTTTTTATTTTTCACACACTTGCTTTTGTTTAATTTAGACTTCACAGTGTGTATTAATACACAGTGAAGTCTAATGGGCGGCCACAGCTGTCACAGAGGGGAGGAGGAAGCAGGATTCTTCCTCCCAGCTGGGAAAATACGCAGAAGTAGCTGCGTAAACAATTGACATATCAATTCTTTACGGAGCTGCGTTTTTTCCTGGAAAACGCACTGCGTATTTTTATGCAATGTCTGCACTGCAAAGTGAATTTCCCATTCACTTTGCAGGCAGACAAAAGGCACATTGCGTATTTTGAAAAGCGTGCGTAAAAAAAAGCGGCAAAATACGCAATGTGTGAACGCAGCCTAAAGGTGGTTTGACACTTGCATTTTTTTTATCCAGTGCCCTAATGCAGAAGATACCTTATGCTACCTGCTCAGGCCCGTCTCCATAGACACAGAATGAGGATTCTGGCATATGCGGTGGCATAAGGTTTCCGCCAGATCCTCACAAATGCGTCCTCTTGACCTCCTCTTAGAACGCACAATGTTGATATTTTGCGGCTCTTTAAAAAGCTGGATGCGGTGCACTGCTGCAAAAAATAGAATGGGCTTCAATTGGGGTTGATCCAGCAAGGGGAGGATCTGGCTAGGCTGGATCCAGTTTTCACACTAAGCATTTCCAGGGCCCCTCCCGACACCCTCTCATTAATCGTGTCCTATGTAAACTTTCAACTTTCCAGCAGATCAGGCAAAAAAAGGATGCAACTGTAGCGTTTTTTTTTTTTTGCCAGATCCGACACTCGGACGAAGCACACAATACCGCTGCAGTTGCACAGACAACCCCAGATGGGGTCAGACTGGTTTTCAGCCTGATAACACCTGAACACAAGTGTGAAACCAGCCTAAATGGATCACAGTGCAGTGGCATGTGGTCAAACAAGGTCAATAGACCTACAAACGTATCGCCAAGAAGGCTCGTCGTTCAGCCAGGTAGAGGATTGTTCTCTAGCATGCCCCTGAGATATTGTAATAAATGTATTTACAACCTGTCACTGCACTTTCTGAAAGAAGAGGAAATATTTCATAAATAGCCCCAGTGGTCAGGGTGAAAATTTCACAATTGCTCATGCTTTTTTTTATACAGAGATCATCATGATCTGAGAAAAATGAAGCCTTGTCAATAATGTTTAGGAAATACCATTTAACACTAAATCCTGATTCAAACAGTAGGTGATTTTATGATGGCACATTACTTTGAACTGTGTTCATTCTTATAGCAATATGTGATATAAAATTTCAAAGAATCAACAGCAAAACCCTGAAGCCCAAACCCTTGTTTTTTGCCAATGATGCGAGTGTGGATCCACACATGGATTAACCCAAGATTAATTCTTTGTTGCTAATCCGCACTTTATTGACGCAGAATTTACAACAATTATGAAGATGCTAGAAGTTTAAGATTGTCAGATCAGTAAGATGTAAAATGCATTTACTGCTCAATCTCTGTGAATTCTGTCAAGAGGCAAAGAAGCTTCTTCTAAATCCTGATAGAATCCTGAACTGGATATGGGCCTATAAGGCTGGCTTCACACCATGTTTTTGGGGATCCAGGTCTGTCCGTTTTGAAGTGGATAGTCCGGGATCAATTTTTCCCTCCCATGTATCCCTATAGTGCCAGATTGGTCATATATGGCTATCCGTTTGTGTGAATTCAGTCTGAGATCTGTTTGTGTCCTTTTTTTGTTTTCCCAAACCCAGAATCTGAGACTGCTCCGATTTTGGGCGCACCAGACAAAAACGGACAGAAACAAATTTAGCGTGGCCCAGAGCACATAACATGAGGGTCTATGGTCCCGGATGCGGGGAAAAAAAAGGATAATTTCCCAGATCCGGTTTCAGGTACTGAGCATGCTCAGAACAAATGCAGTGGTCCTCCCAGGCCAATTTCTATTGAGGAGGCTCTCTCTCTCTAACTGACATTACCAATATGTCTTATGGGTGCACCAATTGCCATGGACAAAACAGATCCTTAAACAGGATCCGGAAGCATAATTGCCATCCGTTTACACACATCCGTTCCCGTCCTTGTGGTCCTTCAAAAAGCAGGATCCACACGGACAGGCAAAAATGTGACGTGTAGGGGGCCTAAGTGTTGATGGATGTGATCTTTATTAGATGTAGCGGTAAGTAAAGATCAGGTTACTGGGTTAGTTGTACTGATTTATATGTAAATGTGATGCTGATACTTAGCATCTTGCTTTCTTATTTTTGCTCCTTATTGCAGGTCCAGAATATACTCTCCTATTAAACCATCTCTTGAGTTGCCTTGTATTGCTGTGATTTAATTGACTTATCTGTCATTTATAACCCTTTACCATCATGTATTATAAATGTATTTGTCTTTACCCTATGTTTATAACCAAACATTACCTGGTTTTCTTTATTTTCTTTCTAACCTTTACCACATCCCCAACTCCCTCATCAGGATTTCTGGCAGGTACTGACCACAATAGCATGTGTTTGCTTCTGAATATGAATACTGTGCATCATTATTAAGGGGCAGACTGCCTGTGCTCGACCAACAGAGTTGACCCCACTAGAGTGGCGCGATCGGGTTGCCAGTTATAAATGGTTAACTTTTTGCCTGTGATAATTTTTTCATTTACATGGTCATTGCCCAGTATTAAAGAGCATTTCTACCCCAAACTGTAAATGCCAAGATTTTTATATATCAGAGGATAGAGCGATATCTAGAGGCCATTTACAAAGTTCTTTTTCTCTATTCCATTTTTCTATTAAATGATTGCAGGCCTTATTGCAAAAAAATAAGGATTTGCTACTGTATTAGTTCAGATTTACAGTAGCTTTTAAAGTGCCACGCCATCATTTTTTTTCTTTCTTTATTGCATCGCTAGGGTAGTGGTTTAAATGCAAGTCTCCTGTCTTAGGGCAGAGACACACTATGCAAGATGCATGCGAGTATCTCGCATGCATCTCGCATGACTTGCCCGGCCCCTGCCTCTCTGAACAGGAGTGCATCAGGTCTGTAGAAACACAATTAGCTGACGCGCTCCAGTCCAGAGAGGCATTGGCTTATTCAGGTGAGTCATGCAAGATATCCTTATACATATCGCATAGTGTGCCTCTGCCCTTATACTCACCTTCCACTGACTTCATCTTCTTTCACCGCCACTCCAGTGAGTCTCCTTTGACTTTTGACCTGCCGGTATGTCCAATGTTTGCTGGAGCACACCAAAGGTCACAAGTCAATTAATCTCTAATGAGAGCATCGTTATGGCCTAGTTATGGCTTTCAGAGATGCAGTTAGAGCTCGTGATGTAACTCCTGACTTCTTGCCTGTTAGAAGTAACTGTCACAAGATGACATA
Organism: Allobates femoralis; assembly: GCA_033576535.1. NCBI lineage: Eukaryota > Metazoa > Chordata > Amphibia > Anura > Aromobatidae > Allobates > Allobates femoralis. Next base: position 121,387,008 of record JARQOC010000006.1, read on the forward strand.
GCAGGAACGGAGTGGCGTCAGAAAATGGGAAGCTGCCAGAAGCTTAGTATATGGTAGGGGGCTTAGATCTAGGCCAGAGTCACACTGGCGTATGACACGCACAGAAAATCTTGCATTGCACTTGGTCTAATGTTAAACAATCAGGCAGCTCAGACCTGCAAGTTTTTCCTCAGATTTAATCAGGCTGAGAAAAAAATCTCAGCATGCTGTGATTACGAGTCTCAGATAACTCTCACTCATACAAGTCTATGGGTGTGTGAAACAGAACACTGCACTCTGCACACATCCGAGTGCAGTATGATATACGCCGAGGCTCGCAATGGAGGAGATGGAGAGATTAATCTCTCCATTCTCTTCCCCCCTGGGATATGATTGCAGGATCGGATCACAAATACATGACACATGACTCACACTCACAGCTTGAGCCAAGTGTCATTAGCATATCGCTCTTGCAATGGATGCTATACGCCAGTTTGACTCCGACCTTGAAGCCCCACTCCAATGCTAAAAGAAAAACCCATTAGTGTGCGCTTTAAGCAAGTAACCGCAAACTCTTACATACTCCATGAACAGCAGAAAATGTTGCAAAGTGTTATTAGCTGCTAAAAAGCTCATGCAAATGTGGAAGCTACTGCCATTTTGGTTAGAACATATCTGGTGTCCTACTTTGCAAACCTTTATCTACAAGAGAATAGAGAAAAGTTCAGTATTTTAAGTGATAATTATTAAGAGTTGTCAGGAACACTTATATTAATGGCCTATCCTTAGGATAGGTTATCAAAATCTGTAAGGTGGGGAGGCAACACCCCGCACCTCCACTGATCAGCTTTCCCAGCGGCGCCAGATGGATGTTTGCGTTGCGGAGCCGCACAGAATAACTCTGTTAGCATGGTGGCTGCAGCCAGGTATTACACATCAACCTTCAATTGATTTGAAAAACCCACTATTCCATTGGTGAGCTCTACTGTGCAGCTCCACAAGTCAGAAAATCTGATTGGCACCGGCAGGAGTCCCAGGTGTAGGCATTCCCATTGAACAGATATTGATAACCTATCCTAATGATACGCCATCAATATATAGGTCCCAGACAACCTCCTTAATAAACTTTGGATATCGTTCTAAATTCTGATCTTAATAGTATCTGATCATTTTTAAGTGTGGGATAGAAATAGTCTTTATTTTGCCTGCTAAGATTGCTATGTAATATAGTTGCCTTGCTTGCATGAAATCAGAAGCTTGGGACTTTTTCTTGAGTAAATAGGCCTGCGTCTTAAAGTCAATAGATTTCACATACGTATGTGGTGCTGGATACTGTTTATAAATTATTTGCACATATATAGATGTTTTACGTTGACAGATTGCACCTGCTTTAATTTTGTATTTGTTCACAGGCAGCAGCCTACTGTGATTTTAAGGGATGTAGAATTTAATATATATAAGTTGGCATGATGTGAATCTTCTGACAATTTCATGTTCACAAAATTCTTAATTGGGGACATCATGAACGTTCTATATAGTCATCGGCATGCTTTTTTTTTCAACTATAAAATAATTGTTTGCAGTATTAATAGTTTTCCGTACTGTCTTCAAAATATACAGGGTGGGTGATTTATATGGATACACCTGAATAAAATGGGAACGGTTGGTGATATCAACTTCCTGTTTGTGGCACATTAATATACTACAGCAGTGTACTAATGTACCACAAACAGGAAGTTGATATCACCAACTGTTCCCATTTTATTCAGGTATACCATATAAATGGCCCACCCTGTAGATTTATATGTGAAAGACATTCATCAAAGGGGTTGTACAGTAAAAAGTTATCAACTATTTGTAGGATATGTTATACCTTTCTGAACAGTGAGTTGCAGAATTGGGATGTTTTGTCCCCATCACAGTAAGTTGAACACCCGACCATTGTTCCATTCATTCCCTTTGGGTCTGCTTGAAAAAGCTGAGTACTACTCTCGTCAGCTCCATAGAGAATGAATAGAGCTTTGGTTGAGAATGTACATTGCTGTTCCATGTAACAAGAATGAAAATGCCAATCGAAGTTGGTCCCAGTATTTGGACCTTGACCGATCAACAAGTTATAACCTAATCTGTGGATAGGTGGTGACATTGTTTCACCACACAACTTTGTTAAATAATTATTTTTTAAAAATGTTTTAATGCTTTATATTTCACTAGCCTTCTGCAAACTGTTCTATGCTTCAACTTAGTTCTTTAAAGGGGTTGTCTTGTCTAAAGCAAGAAATTTGCAGTTGTTCTTTGAGTCTGCAGACTTGTGAATCCTCACATCGTGCATAGTGTATGTTATGTGGAATTCTCCGGTGTCAGCACCAGGAATGGCTGTCTCGTGACCAGCAAGTCTTCAATAGGCATATTCCCGGACAGAACCTTACTACACTGTTTCTGTCGCGCTCAATGTCAGTATTTTGCACGAGGCCAGAAATAGTGTAGTTGGATTCTGTCCAGGATTATGCCTATCATCACAAGAGGGCCATTCTTGGTCTAGACCAGAGGTCCCCAACTCCAGGCCTCAAGGCCCTCCAACAGTGCAGGTTTTCAGGATTTCCTTAGTATTGCACAGGGCTTGGAATCATTACCTGTGCAGATGATCACATTAGCACCTGTGCAATACTAAGGAAATCCTGAAAACCTGCACTGTTGGTGGGCCTTGAGGCCTGGAGTTGGGGACCCTGGTCTAGACAACGGAGAATCCTCACCGAGCACAGTGTGCGAGATATGAGGATTATCATGTCTGCAGTCACATACAGTGACACATAGTGACTGCAGACTTCTTTGTTGCAGACCAGATAACGCCTTTAATATTGTTTTTGAGAAGTGAAAATGCACAATTCCATTTGGAAAAAAAGAATGCAAGGACCCTAAGGGTACTGTCACACGCGTCAACATTGCATGCAATTTCACTTGCAATTTGCTGGTTGCAGTGAAATCATGGACACATTGTTCTATTTTGTGGCTGTGTACAAATGGACAAATGTGTCCATGATTTCACTGCAACCAGCAAATTGCCAGTGAAATTGCATGCAATATTGACACGTGTTACAGTACCTTCTGAGAATGGAGTGAGTCAAATAGTTTGGTGTTCCCCATTTCCAATCCGCAAGATCGCACCAACACATCAAGTTTTTTGTATGTTCTAGTATTTCACATATGATAATTCCATCATCTGTGCAATTCTAAAGAAATCCCAAAAACCTGCTGTTTGTGGGCCTTAAGGCCTGGAGTTGGGGAACACTGGAATAGACATAAGTGGTTTTAAGTTTGGTAATTTGAATGTGTGGCCAGATTACTTTGTGTTGGTCACACACTTTACTTGTAGTCAGCGGAATGAATTGGTGTATGACTGCTCTTGGCTGATTTGAATGAGAACATGTGAGATTTGTGAGACGAGGGTACAATGTTGGATTGCCTACGGCACTTACATTTTTAATATGTTCCTTCAATTTTTGAGTGCAGTATGAGAGTTACTTACAAGGTTGACAAGACCCCAGGAGATTTTAGAAGGAGTACCTGTGTATGTGCACTGTTACAGCTAAACATTTTAAAGGAATATTGTTGCCATTTGAAATCTAAAAGTCTGTTTGGAATTGAATAATACAGACAAGAATAGTAAAAATATACTAGTTATTAATGATGTGTTGCAGTAAGACTGATTATTTATACGGAATATATCGGTAAACCTAATTGGAGTCTGTCAGCAGGTTTTTGCTATTTAATCTGAGGAAAGCAAGAAGTTGTGCCTGAGATACAGTTTTCAGCAATGTGTCACTTATCAGGCTATATACTGTTGTTCCTATACAATGCAGGTTTTATCACCAGGGGTATATCACTGCCCTGATCACAGGGCACATGAGCTGTGGCCTGACCCCTTCCCCTCCACTGATAAGCAACTCACTGTCAATATTCAATGTATTCAGAGAGGTGAGGGTGCGGTTAGGTTTCTAAGTGAAGAAAGTAGAGAAATAGTTCAGCTTCCGATATAAATTCAAAGCAATTTATTTCAATGTGGTCGTGTTCCAATACACAGTACAAGGCAGGCACACAGACAGATGGTATCGCAAGTGCACGTGCTGCCTAAGCCAACGCGTTTCCAACAGAAATGTTGACCTTTGTCAGTCCATTCTCCCAGATGTTCCTTGGCAGAACCAATACCGGAGACAATAAGTCTCACTGTTGGTAACTGCATGTTCTTATGAATTTTTGGGAGGCTGTGTAATATCGGTGTCGGGTTTGACAAAGGACAAAGTGTCTGCCCGAAACGCGTTGCCTTAGGCAGCACGTGCACTCGCCTATACCATCCATCTGTGCGCCCGTGTATTGGAACACTGACCACATTGAAATAACATTTCATTTTACATTTGTTATACTGTTTTTTTATACTGTTTTTTTTTTTCTGCGGTCTAGTTATATGGTGGTGTGAAGCAGTCCTACAGACCCATTCACATTGTGCCCTGGCTCAGTTGCAGTTTTTCACATTGAAATAAATAGCTGGACCATTTCTCTACTTTCTTCACTGAATGCTGGGCGCTATAAGGACGCCGGTCCATGCATAGTGTTTTCTTCTGAGTGAGCTGGATTTACCTCTGAACTTTGTTAGATTTCTAAGCTCTGCTACATCTAAAAACTTTTGACTGTGTCACAACTGCATCCAGGAAACTAAGTGATACATTGCCTGAATCAGGGTCTATTTTCACCCACTATGCTGCTTTCAGATGAGATTACTTAAACCTGGTGAGTGGGACAGCTTCCCTTTAATCCTGAAATGTCTGTTTTGCTCACTTCTTGATTTTTGAAGAAAAAAAAAAATGCACTGACAGATTTATGACCAAATAGCATTTAATTTAGTTGCAGTGCCCTTTCTGTAGAACAGTATTACTAATTGTGATTCATACAGCTCATCACTACTATACTTCATCTTTTGTTGTGCTAATCTAGGTCATACTTTAGACAGGCATCCATTAATAAACACTGCCCTTACAAAGCAATAACATCAGGCATAAATAAACTGCTTGATTGCATTAAAAAAAGCTATTTAAAGGGAATCTAAGCAGGATTTAACACCCAAGTCCAGGAATACCTTTATTTGGCCAGGCCGTTCCTCCATTACTGAAAAATTCCCAGTTGAATTGATATGCACATGGACATTGTGGATCTGAAGCCTCACTCCAGCTCTATTCCCTGCCCGGTGCCGCCTCCACCTGCTTGGCAGACTGCTCTTTTGTCTGCAGTTTTTTGTGGTTTTTTATAATTCTTTATTTAGAATTTTAACAGCAGAACATTACAAACGTTCCGTACAAAAGTACGTTATCCACAGACTCCATGCTGTAATGCAATACGTATATTTCTCTGGGGGTACTGAAACAGCAGATGACCCTACGTAGAGCATCGTCAATCCAATAGGTCTTGGTAGTCTAGAGTTTGTCTGCAGTTACACAGAATCGAAGTCGTGATTCAAGCAGGAGGTTATGGCGAATAGAGCTGGAGTGACAAAGGCTTCAATTCAACAAATAGTCCTTCAGAATCATTTGCATATCAATATATACATATACCATGGGTGAAAGAAATCTTGAATATGTCACCAATTTTGTAGGTAAATATATTTCTAAAGGTGCTCTTGACATGAATTTTTCACCAGATGTCCGTAACAACTCATCCAATCCACACAGAGAAAGATATCGACCCATAGATGGCCATAAATTAAGTTATATGTACTAATGAGAAAGGAAAAAATATTGACATTTATTTAATGCTTCGTACAAAAACCTTTGATGGTGATGAAGCTCAAAGGGAACCTGTCAGACCCTCCGTGCCCCCAGAAGCACCAGCAGTTTTGTGCACATATCTGTAGTCCCTGCCTAACAGTCCATTCATATAGCTGCACACACAAACAGATCTATAGAAAAAGTATTTCTATAATATGCAGTTAGGGCTAAAACTAGTCGAGGGCTTGTTAGTTCCCCAAATAGTTGGCCCACTTAGCATGTTATCATGTCCTGTGGGTGTGATAACACGCTTTACAAATGCCGGCGTGTTCGGAAGCACTGTACAAAGCCGTAGATGCGTGTGGCTTTCTTCCCCTCAGCATTGAGCTTCTCTGACGTCAGCTTCAGAGAGTATCACTGTGCATGATTGAAAGTCGTCTGCATTTACTGTCATGCACACTAACTCTGAAGCCAGGTGTATGTGCCCCATCTTCAGAGAGGCGTAGTGCACTTGAACAGATGTGCGAATGGTTTTCAATCATGTGCAATGAGCTTTTCTATTGACGGAAACACGTGCACCCGGCATCAGAGAAGCGCAGTGCTGAGGAGTACGAAGTTGTGCGTATGCACGGATTTGTTTAGCGCTTGTAAAGCAGGTTATCACGCCCACAGGGGCATGATAATATGTTAAGGGGGCCGCTTAGTTGGGGAGCTAACCTACATAGAATGACAATGCCTATTCCAGCTCCTTATAATGGCGCCTATGGGAGAAAGCACGCACTATTAAATGCAAAGAATTGATTTGGTCATTCTTGTTACGTGCGCGCTTTATCCCTCAAACGTGCGACCGAAAAAAGCACAGCGTCTGAACGGCAAAAGTGAAAGTCCATTCACTTTGCCGGGAAACGCAGATGCAGATGCCCTTTTTGGGAAAAGCGCAGCGTTAAAAAAAATCGGGAAATACGCTACGTGTGAACGTAGCCTCAGGCTGAAATTTTATATCCCACGAGGAAGTGGGGAGATCAAAGGAGCAGGTATGATTTTATTGAATTATAAGGGATCTATAGATCCTAGGACTGCAGTGTACGGCTCTGCTTCATCATGTAGAAGGGCAGGGACTGTACTAAAAAGTTATCTCTCCCCGGAGTTCCCATTTAATCTTTTAATACTGTGTCTGAAATTCCCAACTTTATTAAGGAAGGAATGAAATTTCTGAAAAATATTATTTCCTGTCTTGGAAATGTCTGTCATTTCTACCTCAAATAAACCTGATCTGGGGATGGATAAAGCATTCCATAACCCTTGCCCGTGCTATAATTTGGCACAAATATTAAGGGTTTTTAAGGAAAGTATCTTGGAGCACACTGGAAACAGTTGTTTTCCCAATTGTAAAAGTGACCCATCTTGTTGTTGCTGTTTTCTGCGGTACGTCTGTTGGGAAATACTGCTGTTATCCGATAAGATCTTTCTTTTTAGTTTAGATAGTAGGATGGATGATAACATTGCTCTGTGCAGGCTCTCAGGTTGGCATACTGTCCTGGAAGCAGAACGAGATAGTTACTGCATTAAAATCATTGAATATTTGATTTTTAACATCTGAAAAAGCCATCCCTTAGAAAACATTATTTGGGTGTAGTAAAAGCATTTTATTTTACATATTTCAACTAAGAAATAGCTATATGGTAATGTATGTATATATGCTATGGTTCTACTGCACAGTGCATCTGAGAGTTGAAACCCATAAGTCACTATTTAACTAATTACATATGTGTGAGATGGCCATTCATGACCGCATCATAGATTTGGCTTCATGAAAGCTTGTAGAAAATGGCACCTATATAAAAGAGGAACAAAATTAATGTATAGGCTGTGTTCCTGGCACGCAGGGTTATATTAGTATTAGTAGATGCAGCCATTGCCAACTCTAGGGGCCTGGACCATGTAGTATTGACTACTTTTAGTCTACATTAATTTTTTCTGCTTTTCCAGTGGGGTTACTCTGTGCATGCTTACCTCCTTTTGCTTGGGGTCTGGAGAGCTTGCTACAATTGAATTGCTATAGAATGCGTTTCTTGGATTACAGGCAGTGCTGCCAGTGTGATGGTGATGGATAACTGCTTACATTGCAAGGTCTAGAATGTAAATTTCCCTTTCCAGTCCAAAAGTCTGTAACATAAAGTCATTGATTGCCAAGGGGGGTGATGACCAGTGATAGAGATTGCCTTCTTGTGTGTGGCCATACAGCCCAGTCTTGATGTATGTAAGAATTCTTCTTCTAAAGATGTCTGTATGATGAATGTCTTCATGTGCAGCATGTCTTATAGATCATATTAGATTTACATATATGTCTGGACAAATATTTTTTCTTCAGCATATACATTTATATGTACAGTTATTATAAAAGATAGCTGTAGATTTAGTCATTTATTTGAGAATTATTGGATTCTGCATATTCATTTGTTTTATAAACTTGGAACTACAGCCTTCCTGAAATGTATGTGCTCAGATAAGGTCCCACTCGGGAAATGCAACATCATGAAACAAACTCTCACTCTCTTAAGTTGCAAAGATGGTATATTTTATTTATGCTTTACAATCCAAAGCATAATGTGTGACGTCTTAAACATTAGACCTTCATCAGAAACATGAATTGAAGTAGATAAGAATGGATGTAATGGTGCAATGTATAAATGGTACAGTAGTCACATAGCTGTTGTATTACAATTAAAACCATTGTACCTAAATTTATCTTCTACCTTTCGCATTGTTTAACCACAATTTACTGGCCCATTTTCAAGATTGGATTGGAGTTGCAATGTACCCATTGTAAGGTATATGTTACCTTTCCTCACTAACATGGTGCCAGTGCATATTAGACTCTGTACATAAACTTGGCCCTTGGCAACAGACTCTTATGCCAGTAGCCCCCAGCATTTATTCTTGTAGCTCCAGAATATACCATTTATGTCCCGTATATCCATTTACAATACTCCTTTGGAAGGACAATGCACAGAACAGATAAGGACAGACTATTGTAAATAATCCTCCATATTTGATGTGGAGCCCTGTAACCTCCTTTTGAGCTATCATTGAAGTGAGAGAACAAAAATAAAGAGGGAGCAGGTAGATATGGCCTGCCATATTTTTCAACCTTCACTAGATTTGTGCGAACCTGTTCGGGGTCTGGAGTTTGGGTGAGAGACTATTCCAAAGTGCTGCAGCATGCAGCGCTGTGCTCCAGTACGCTCGATGTTTGGGCAAATGTGAGCTGGTTACAGACTGTGATTGGCTTGCACTGCAGATTAAATTTGAGTTTTCGCCCGTAACGTGTCTGTAAAATCCCCAAAAAAAATCCCCACACTCCCACCCCTTGAAGTGTCCTGCTGATGGCTGGCTGTATGTGGGCGGCAAGCCGAACAGTCATGCAGTGCCGTCTAATGAGGAACGAAGTCAAGCTCAGGTCCTGAACTCTCACTCAAACACTAACTTCACGAGGTTCGCTCATCTTTAATCAGGACGCAAATTAGGTTAAAAATGGCTCCTTTATGTGAAATCTACAAAAGACCCCTAGGAGATCAGTAGGTTATTGACCCCTCATATAGCCCCTATATCGGCTAAGGACTGGAAAGGGAACTAATGTTAAGAGTGGAATGAGTTAACAAACTCTTAAGCAGTGACTAAAGTGTATGTCCTTTCATGATGTCTATGATGTGAGTTAAAATAAATCCTATCAAAAATGTAAGACTTGTTTATTATTAATGCCAGTATTGATCAGTTCTGCAAAAATTACTATAAATGTGACTGCTTAAGAGAAGCATTTTAACACTTCTTGAATGATGCAACTTTGCCTTGTGCTATCTAGCCACAAGTCTAGTCTGGTGTGGTGCATGGGATGGTTGTGGATTGTTTTTATTTTCTCTGTTTTTTTGTTTAATGCGAAACATTTTATAAATGTTATAATCCAAAACCTATTTATATGTTCATTTTATAAAGTTGTCTGCCTCTGTGAACAGTCACAGCTCAATGTCCTGTGGTCACTATTGACCCATAATTGTGTAGTAACCTATGTATGTCTAGTCTATATTGTATGTAAGAGGTTTTCATCTAATTTACTTATTGAAGAAATTTCAATCCACCATTGGAATATGTAAATTTGATATCCAAAGAAGCCTTATAGCGAGTCACAATATAGCCAGACCCACACGGTAAACGCAGAGAACTACCGTAGCTAACGTTTCACAAAGAAAACAAACAATTGGAAATTTGAGGCATACAAGAACAGTATGAAGAAAATTATCCGAGAAAATGTTTTCTATGAGCAGTACAGCCTTTATTTCATGTAATAAATAATTTTGGACAAGGTTTTGAATTTTCAGGTTTGTATTCTTTAACCCTAAGTGATGATCTAATCTTAAGGAACGTGCAGTTTATTTCAGTTGGATGATGTCCGCAACTGGTGATGAAAGAAGATAAAAATATATTTCTCCATGTGGACCAATACTTGACCACTTGAACAAATACTTACACGACTGCTTCTGATCATTGACCAGTGTACACCGACCCTCTCCTCAAACAGCCCTCTCTTGTTTGTGGTTTGAACCCCTTTTTTGTGTGGATGTGAAAATTACCATTGTTTTAAACACATTCCCATCAGTAAATGGAGGATTTGCCGCCAACTTTAATAGAAAATATTTGACAGGAAGGACAACCTAACAATTGTTAAGCTCCATTCCCATGATGAGTATTTGGGGAGGTTTTGATTTTGCAGAATTTCTGCACCAATTAGATAAATGAGGTTAGTTGCATTTTTGTGTGTGTTTTTGTATAAATCAATGTTTATTAACTTTTGGGTGATAACAATGTCCAAAACAAATGGTACTCGAAAAACCATTAGCATGTTGTATACAAATAACACAGTAAACTAGGAAACTATCCAAGTGGCATACTGCAGACTCATGCATTTAACCAAAACGGGCCACACAGAATATGACCCTATATGAGGCCATTCCTCTCCTTGACATATGATCATGTTAATACAATGAATGCGTATTGAGTCATATGAGCAGCATTGTTTAAAGAATCTCATGTACAGTAGAGTACTCTAAGCATATAACATAGTTAGTAAGTAAGTAGAAAGGATAGAAAGGAAAGCAAAGAAGGAGAAAGAAAAATTTTGTAGAGTGGGAGAGAGAGGGGTAAGAGGGATTGGGGTCAAAGGAACTGGAAGGATCAGTAACCACGTATATAAATAATCGGGTGTCATGGGTTTTAGGTGTCTATTCAGCTGTGTTGTGTCAACCAAGACTTTAAGAATTCAGATTCTCGGACCATTAACCATGGTGCCCACAAGTCACAGTGTCTCGTGATACTACCTTCATCCGGCATGCTATGAGCAATCAATTCCTCCATTCTACAGGTGTTATTCAGTTCATGGACTAAATCTCCCCTAGTCGGGCGTTCTGGCCTCAACCACAGTCTGGATATAAGGAGTCTCGCTGCCGTGAGGAAATAACGGAGGAGGGATTTTTTGAATTTAGCTATGGACATACTCGAGCACGATAGTAAAGCCAGCTGTGCATCAATTTTTATTTGAGTGTGGGCTGTCTCACCGAACAGGTCCTCCACATCGCTCCAGAAGGTACGCAAGCGGTCACACCCCCACCATATATGGAGATAAGTGCCTCTTTGGCCACACTGTCTCCAGCAATCGGCCGATTTGGAAGGAAACAGTCTGTTGATCTCCGCTGGGCATCTGTACCATCGTGCCGCTATCCTGTAATTGCGGTCTTGTGAATCGACAGACATAGAGGATTTGCGGATAAAGAGAAAAATTTTCTCCCATTCCAATGCAGTGAAAGTCCTGTTAAGATCATGCTCCCATCTAGTGGTGAAGGTGGGCATAGTGTCTGTGGAACCTCCCGCCAATTCTTGAAATAATTTGTATAAGGTAGAAACTGTACGGTCCAGAGGACAGCCGTCTGTGCACCACTTCTCAAATTGGGTTAGTGGTCGAAAGACATTAGATCTGGGTAGAGACCGGACGTAGTGTTTCAATCTGGCCATGTGAAACCAGGCGTCTGGGGGTGGGACCGAGCCAGGAAACAAGCACCCAATGTCACTGACCGTATCGTCTTTGATGAAGCAAGCTAAGGTCGGACGGGAGGATCTGTCTAGGTGTAGAAACCCCCGCTCGTTTTGACTCATTCTAAACTGAGGATTACCGAAAATTGGTGTCATGGGTCCTGGGATCGACGTTAGTCGTAAAGTCTTGTTGTATCTTTGAATAAATAGTTTCAGTTGTTTAGTAATGAAACCACCTGATATCCCTGGTAACATCCCTCCAGACCAGATCTCTGATAGAGGGTGAGAGGTAGACAAACATCTCTCGCTATGGGTCCATTTTTTGGGTTTTTCCAATTGAAACAGGTCTATGATGCATTTACCCATGGAGGCAAGATGGTACAACTGAAAATCTGGGAGACCCACCCCTCCTCTCTCAACTCTTCGGGTCAAAAGACGGTACGCTAGCCTGGCTCGTTTATGGGACCATATAAATTTGATGACCATGGTCTTCAGCCTAGAGAAGAAAGAGGCGGGAAGAAGGTATGGGATAGTCTGGAAATAATACAATAATCTAGGAAGAAGGTCCATCCGGACTGCATTGACCCGCCCCATCCATGATAATGAGAATTTGTGCCATTTGCTAAGATCTGTCTCTACTTGTTTTAGTAGAGGCTGATAGTTCAGGGAGAACAGGGTAGCCGGATCATTTGTCAGGTGGATGCCGAGGTATTTAAGGGCGTCTTGCCTCCACTTGAACCCATAATCAGACTTTAACAGACGAACCACCACCTCTGGGAGGGATACGTTCAGCATGTCTGATTTTGACATATTGATTTTAAAGTTGCTCAACTGCCCATACCTACGAATTTCGGCAAGACAGTTCGGAAGGCTGATCAATGGGTTGGACAAATATAGAAGCAAGTCGTCCGCAAATAGGGCTAATTTATGTTCCCCCCCATTCATTGGGACCCCACTTATGGAAGTATTGCCCCTAAGAGAGGAGGCCAGGGATTCCATACACAGGACATAAACCAGAGGGGAGAGCGGACAACCCTGTCTTGTGCCATTGGATATGTTGAACGGCACAGAGAGGGATCCGTTAATGCTAATACGTGCAGTAGGACCCGCGTACAGCGCCCTGATAAATCTCAACGCACTGCCCGACAGGCCCAGATGACGTAGGGTCTCAAATAAGAACATCCAGTGCATCCTGTCGAACGCTTTTTCTGCGTCTAGGGACAGGATGCATACTGGGATTCCCCTCCTTCTGGCCCCGTCGATAAGCGAGACCGAGCGTATCGTGTTGTCCCTGGCCTCCCGACCCGGGACAAATCCAACCTGGTCCATGTTAATGACTTCCGGCAAGCCCTCCTTCAACCTGTTGGCTATGATCTTTGCATAAACTTTAATATCTAAGTTGATCAATGAGATAGGGCGATAGTTGCTGCAGACCGAGGGATCCTTCCCTGGTTTGGGCAGCATCACAATATGGGCCATAAGAGCTTGTTTAGGGAATGCCGAGCCTCCGGCTATCGAGTTGCATACCTCAAGGAATAAAGGACCCAGTCCATCTGAAAACATTTTAAAAAAGGCAGCGGTATATCCATCTGGCCCCGGGGCCTTGCCAGCCTTTAAACCAGCAAAGCCTTCTGTAATTTCTTCTAACGTGAAGGCCTCTGACAAGGCTTCAATAGTGGACTGTGGAAGGGGTGGAATCCCACTACGTTTTAAATAGTCCTGTATTTTCTGTTTTAACTGGGAATGTTACAAGTCCCGGAAGTGCCCCCCCAGATTATATAGGGAGTTATAATAGTCCCGAAAGACTGTCAGTATGTCGCTTGTTTTATGGCACTTGGAGCCGTTAGATGTCTGAATAAATGGTATAGTGTTGTGGAGTGCTCTAGGATGGAGTTGTCTAGCTAGTAATTTGCCGCTTTTATTCCCTAGATGGTAAAAACGTGCGCGTATCCTATCTCTAAAGCTGCGGTCCTTCTGGTCTAGTATCTTAAGTAGTTGGTGCCGCTTCTCGGATAGTTGAGCAAATACAAGTGAGGAAGGATCTCGCTTATGGGCGTCCTCTAATTTAGATATTTCTTGTAGGAGTGTTGTCATCTCCCGCGTCCTGAGTTTTTTCAAACGCGCCCCATGTGAGATAAATATGCCTCGTAACACGCTTTTAAGTGCCTCCCACCGTATGGGTGGTGTGGTTTGGTCATCTCGATGGTCACGAACAAAATCAGTAATAGCTGCTGTGATGGCATGTCGGCAAGTCGTGTCATGTAGCAGATTGTCATTTAACCTCCATGTGTATTCCTTTGAACCTCCCTCCATCAAGCAAAGAGAGATATAGATGGGAGCATGATCTGACTGCAATATATGTCCAATTGAGGCCCTTACCTTCCGCTCTAGCAGAGGTTGGGAGATATAAAATCTGTCGATTCGGCTATACACAGAATGTACATGGGAGTAGTAAGTGTAGTCCCTGGTGGTTGGGTGAAGGGCCCGCCAAACATCCACCAGGGCCACCCCCTCCCATTGTCTATCAAGACGGCGAACAGATGACACAGATTGGGATGACTTACCAGCGGAGACGTCGACAGAAGGGTCCGACGGGTAGTTAAAGTCTCCCCCCAGAACGACGGGGCAAGAACCCGCGAACTCCTCCAATTTTGTTCTAAGGCTAGTTGCAAAACGATGTGGGGACCTGTTGGGAAAGTACACATTAGCCAAAACCAGAGTGTGGGAAGCCCAAGAGATTTGGAGGAAGAGATATCTGCCCATCGGGTCCACCAACTGTTTGAGAACAGTGGGGTGGAATGTCTTATGGAAGGCTATAGAGACCCCCTTGGATTTCGCCAAGGGGTTTGAACTGTGGAACCAAGTCGTATAGTACCCAGAGACACATTGAGGCACGGAATCGGTCCTGAAATGTGTCTCCTGTAACATCAGGACGTGGACCTTATTTTTATGTGCCGAGTATAAGACTTGGCGGCGTTTTTCTGGTATATTTAAGCCATTAACATTGTATGAGCAACAGGTCCAATCAGCCATGATCTAAGATAGGTGGTTTAGGACATTTAAAGATACCATTGCCTGTTCCAGACCGTAAGGGAAGGGAGGGGGGGAGGAAGAGAGGAAAAAATAGCATAAAGAGAAAAAGGAAAAAGAAAAAGACATAGTAAAATTGAAATATTGAACTTTCAAACTGAAATGACAAATTAACAGCATAACCACAGACTGGACAAATATGTCCTCGTGTCTGTTTCACTATTCAGGGGATGTGGAAGCCAACAGGGCTACCGCTCCGTCCTCCGCCGGCACCCAGGGACTCTCGTGTATGTTATATATCCCGGAAGCTAGCATATTGGTGACCTTCTATGTGACAGTGGTGATGGGGAAAAGGGGTCGGGAAAGGGGAAGGGAAGGGCGGAGAAGAAGGGGGTATGGGAAAGGGGAAATCGGGAGGAAGGGGGGGAACATAGGGGAGGGAAGAGGGGATGGGGAGGTAAGACAAGGGAAGGAGGGATTGTTATAGTAGTGGTCAGTCAAAAATAATAGCATCTATCAAACATGTATTTCGTGTAGACCAAAATGGTCAGAGGTCATAACATAACAAAAGTGACCATTTCTTATAGCTGGGAGAACGTTTTCCAGCTTCTCATTCACCCTGTAGGGGCGGCAGAAAGTTTCTCTCCAGGCGGCCGTCTAGCGACCTCGTGATCAGGGGTCCCGAGGAGAGGTACCATTCAAGTGGGGGACCTACTGGATGCTCCTCTTCGGCCAACCTCCCTCCATCTTGGAAGGGGAGGTGGGAGACCCGAGGCCGCAGGCCAGTCCGGAAGGTCAATATCAGGCAGTCAAAGTGCACGTAAGAAACCTGGTAGATCTCCTTTTTTGCGGAAGGTAGCAGATTGGCCATCTTTTGTGGCAATGAGTTGAAAGGGGAAGCCCCATCGATAGGTGATGTTGTTGTCCTTAAGTGCCGACAATAAGGGTCTTAATCCTCTCCTCTGCTGTAGGGTACGACGTGCCAGATCTGGGTATAGGGAGATGTTAGTGTTCATGAAAGAAATACGTCCCTGTGCCCTGGCAGCCTGCATAATGGCATCTTTCACAGTAAAAAAGTGCACCCTACATATGACGTCTCGGACTCTGGACTCATCTGTGGATCTCGGAGCAAGTGCCCTGTGCACCCTATCCATCTCTATGGCGGGTCCCTCAGGTTCTCCCAGCACTTGATTGAAGAGCTGTTGCACCACACTTCTCAGCTCACCGGAGGGAACAGACTCAGGAAGACCGCGGACACGGATGTTGTTCCTCCGGTTGCGGTTCTCCACGTCTTCCTGGCCTGAGAGTAGCTCCTCTATTAAGTTAGAATGGGACTCAATCAGAGCTCTGTGGGCTTGCAGTTCATCTAACATGGCCTCCTGAGTCTGCTCCACCACTTCTACCCGGGCTGTGAATTCCCCCTTCAGGGCCTGGATCTCCTGCCTATAGGTGCCCTCCAGGCGTGAGGCCAGTCTATCCAGGTCATCTTTAGTGGGTAAGTGTTTGATTAGATTACTTAGCTCAGACTCCGGGTGATGATCATGTGGAGCTGTGTGGCGGGCTTCCTCCTCTTCTCCTCCTTGTAATGCTGCGTATCTGTTACTCCTCTCCCGCCTCTCTCTGGCCGCAGCTCCCGCGCTGTGAGGGGCCGCCGCCATCTTGGGTGTTACTGAAGCTGAGCGCGGCAAAGTGGAGGAGCGGAGATATTTGTCTAGGCTCGTCTCCGGTCCCTGTGCTGCGGGTCCACCGTTGTCCCTGGTTCTTCCCGGTCCGGCCCATGTAGTTGAGGGCTCCGGGGATGGCGGGAATGTAAGCCTTCTGGGTGCCTGTGTAGCGGAGCGGCAAGAAGCGTGTCCTAGCTCTCCATCAGCAAGCCACGCCCCCCCTTGTGTGTGTTTTTAACACATTTTTGATGCTGTGCCTTTTGTTTCTCTATGGTATGTCATGTTTTTAAACTAAGACGTTTTTGATACTTCCCCCTATGGGTTTCGATAGAACTTTCTTGATAACGTCCCATTTGTTTTACATGTGTTTAGCAGACATGCATTTTTTACCTGGCGACTATCCTAATCGAATGCAATTCTTTGGGGGAAATCTGCATATAAAACTTAGTGTACCCACATGAGGATGTACATCGGTGGTTTTTCTCTTCATGAAGGGGCCAAAGCGCTTTGACGTGTTGAGAAATATAAATCACTATCAACTGCACAGAATCTTTAGATTTTTTTTTTTATATGGTACCACTGTCAAGTATTACAATTTTTCTTTTTATTTTAACTTTGTTGGAATTTTAAGATGCTTTTTTTTGCACAACATTGAAAATGATCACTCATTGCCGTAACTCAGCCTTGCATGTGAACCAAGGTGAGCAAGTGCTAATTAACTTCCCCATCAAACTGTGCTCGTAATGGCCAAATTTGGGGGCTGTATGAAAGGTCCCTTTGCCTCAAACTACACACTTGCATATGTTGCAAGAGTACAGAAAATTTTGAATTATCAGGTATTTTTGGATTGGGCTTAATCTTGTCCAGAAACAACATGTCAGCCCATGGACTGTGTCTGACAAGTCATTGTTATTAATTGATTAGTGAGTCCCTTATCCAAGTCCTAAACAACCCAATTAAGCCCTACTAGTTTAGATCTCTTGTGCCCCAAAAACATCAAGTAGTTTTCTGGTGTAAAAATGCTTGAAATATTGAAATCTTATTGCAGAGCAAAATTTGCAGTTGTGCAAAATAGTTTGATACTTTTGGTGTTTTAATGCCACTTTCATGCAGCTTACCCAACTTTTTGTAAGGAGGGCAGAGCTCAGCAGGGAGGGGGCATGGTTAAGCACAACCAAGAAATGCATGATCATTTTCTTAAAAAAAAAAAAAAAAAATATTCGGAGTATATTACTCGTGGTTGTCTCCGGCAGCTGATAGATGTCAGTTTATTATTCGGCACACGCTTCTAAATTAATTTGGTGCATCTTACTCCAGCTCTCTGTTCAAGTCATGTTGGACCCTTGCTCTCAGAGTATGTTCACATAAGCGGTGATGTGAATTTTTAAGTGGATCCACATCCAAAACCATTTCAAATACTTTTTGGATCTTCAGTGGGAAATCCACGCTGATGTTCAAGTTGTTTTTTTTTCGACAAGATTTTGAAAACCTAAGGCTGGCTTCACACTTGCGGACCCCGCCGCAGCGCCCTGCGGAGGGGATCCGCAAGCAGAGCGCAGGCACCGCAAGTCCCTACGTTTAACATGGGGACGCAGGTGCCTGCGCTCTGATGCAGATTGGCGTGCGCACCCATTCACTGCAATGTATGATTTGTATGCAGGCGGATGGATGTGTAGAAATCACACACTCTCATCCGCACCAGGAACGCTACATGTCGCGTTCCTGGTGCGGACGAGACTGTGTGATTTGTGCGCAAGTATCTGCATTCGCTCAAATCACATATTGCCGGCCACGGGTGCACACGGCCATCTGCACCTCAGTGCAGGCACTTGCGTCTCCATGTTAAACATAGGGACTTGCGGTGCCTGTGCTCCGCTTGCGGATCCCCTTCGCAGGACGCTGCGGAGGGGTCCGCAAGTGTGAAACCAGCCTAAATGAAACAAATAAAAAAGTGACCTGTCATTTCATTGTTGCTGATTCCTTGTGAAATGTCCTCCTAACTTGACACTGTCAAGTGGAAGCTTGCACAAAAGGTACATGGGCTACAAAATAACTGTGTCTGATCTAAAAGCCTTGTCAACGACATGCATGAGTTTCTGACGTGGATTTCTCTTTAGCTTGTTCAATTGAAAACTCTGAACATAAATTCAAACTGTTACAGCAAAGCACAATGAAAATCATTCCTTTTTCTGAAATATCCTGAGTTGATAAAAACATTTTGTTCGCCCGTAGATTTAGTTTTCTGGGGCTTGTGATTTACTGTGTTTCCATATGACTATATTCCCTAATTGCCGATTGTTTTAGTAAAGAACATTCGTGGACATGAAAGCGTTTCTGTGTCCCTTTTAGCTAATGACTGCATTAAAAGATTATTTTTAATTTAAAGTTCTTGTTCTTCTGCCAACATTTTCTATGCCTTGCAGGTGCTAAGGGAACATAGCCATAATATATTACATCCAAAGCAAATGAGCCACAGTGTCCAAGAAACACTTGGTCTGCACAGCGCAATACAGCTGCTATATCTATAGTTTTGTTGGATGATGATTATAAATGCAGAATGGGTGCATTTCGCAGGAAAACGACTGAATCCACATTACTTGTGGATCTAATTATACGCTGACCTCATATATACATAATATATCACATGTCTTCTACTAAGGCAGAGACCTGATGCCTACAATTCCAGATTTTAAGAGGCAATTTTGCTACATTACAGGATTACATTAAAACATAAGTATCCATCTTAAATGTATAAAAGTCAATTAGTGTTTGCTGTCTATAGCTTTGTGTTTAGCCTGCTATGTAATTGGAGCAGAAATTTGTTCTTCTCCAGATCAACTGTTAGGGTATGTGCACATCAGTCGTTTTGTGGGCTGTTTTTAAGCGTTTTCCGTCAGCGGTTTCCGCTGAGTTTTATGTTAATTTATGTTAATCCTAGCCACCGGTTGGATTAACATGCTAGTCAATGGCTTTTAGAAAACACTGTGTACATTAGAACGTTTTTTTTCTTCTCCTTTCCACTTTTTTCACCGGTTTTCCACCGGTTTTCAAAGATAGAGCAAGTGACTTCTTTTGAGCGTTTTTCCAGCGGATCTAGCTTACAAGTGCACCAAAAACCAGTCTGGAAATCGCTAAGAAAAACGCCAGGGAAATTGCCAAGAACACGCTGTACAAACGCTGTTAAACCGATCGCAAATCGTTAGCAAAACGCTAACAAAACGAGGGACACTGCCGAGTTCAGAAAACTCAGTTTCTGCCATTCTCCACCGGTTTCCGGACGGTCTGCAAAGATGCAGAAACGTCAGATGTGCACATACCCTTATAGTCCTGGACAGTCATTTTCGAGGTTACGGACAACTTTCTTTTGTCACCTAGTCAAAAGAAGCTGCGTATCCTGGCAAGGTATAGGGGTTAATGAAAGACAAACCTCAATGGCTAGATGTATCCTTGTTAATGATCTCCTTAAGAAATTTCAGGTTCTTAATTTTTTGATGCCCAATAAAGCTTGTTGCAATTTATAGCTAAACTGCTATCTAGAGTAAAATACATTGCAGAATAGGGCCCAAAGATTGTCATCGAAGGGCTGGGGCGTAGTTACGATAGTTGCAAGCTTTTGTACCTGGGCGCAGGAGCCAAGGGGCCTCAAAAGTTGTGTTGACCTATAGAAACAGACTAATGCCATTAAAGATCTGCAGTAATTGGGGGGCCCCTTTGGAGCATTTGCATTGGGACCCATGAGCTTTAAGTTACACCACTAACCAAGGGTCTTAGAATAGGCAAAACATGTGCTACCATGCTGATTAATTATGACTGTTTAGTGTTATTGGTACAACCGCCCTTTTTCTTCAGACATGTGTGGTCATTAAGGGTCTATTGCAAACAGCACTACTGCCCTCAAATCCTTGTAGCTATTAATAATCGACTTGAAAAATGCTTTGAACTGTTTGCTGCTTTCGTATTCAACCCAATTATGGCCCACGGGTGCCAGTTTGTGTGTGTTTTTTTTTTTTTTTCTTCTTTAGTTATTAGCAAATGGGGTCCCATTCGAAACGGTTAATAATATGTTTGAAGTAACAATAATTCCAAATATGTACATGATATGAGTGTCTCGAAGCAAGCTGGGAAGAAGACTTCAGCTGCTGCATATTGAAAACGCTGCTCTACTATCTTTGTACCATTTGAAAGTGTAAGCCTCCTTTTATATCTGTAGGAAAGCCGCGGATCAAAGGCTTTCATGTAATTCAAACAGTGATAACCTGCTCCTTTGTCACAGCCGCTTCTCTTGGCTTACAACAAATAGCCTGAGCAATAATGAAACTGATTGGATCCAATTGCCGAGCAGCTCCAGCCATTGTTAAGGGAATCTTTTTAAAGGCTTGTTATTCGGAGCCGTCCTCAAAGCTCTCGTAACTTTCACTAACTGATGTATCAAGATAAAACTCTACCAGCCCGTTATTCCTAATGAAATGCAAAGCCAAAGACAAACTGGCCATAAAGTCACAAATACAATTATCTTCTATTTAGGGTCTTAAAATTAAATAAGCTCATTCTTTTTTTTATTTGCCTGATAGTAAATATTATAACTTAATCATGTATTTTCAATTTTTAGTGACATCATATAGTTTCATGGGTACAGTCCACTTCAGTCATTTCAGGATACAGTTTCGTTACATCTGGATTAATTTTTATTTTCAGCCCATTGTAAACATAGGATGGCAGATGAAAGAGTGAAAACAGATGGAAACCCTGATAAACAATTCCCTTGATGTAGTTTGTAAAAAAGAAAGCAGAGGACAATTTTTAAGCAGATTAAATCGTGAAGCAGACTGCTTTATATTATTGTTAGAAAAGTTTTGAGTTAAAATGAACTGAAACTGATTTGCAAAAGTAATTTTTTTTCTAAATTTCCTTCATCAGTGAAATTTTCACTGCAATCAATCAGATCTGTTTCAAGGCAAATTGATAAAAAATAAATTTGTTGCATAAATTGATTATGTCCAACAAATAGTTATTTTTCTTTGTTTTTTATTTCTAACGAGGTTCCTTCCTAAGCATCATAGATTTACTGTAAGTATCGAGAATGAGATAAAATGAAGTCCCTGATATAATGCAAATTGCAACCAGTCCTAGTCACGTGTCGGCACAGGCTGTAGACTGAGACTGAAGACATTCAGCTCCTGAGACTTGTGTGTCAATGACAAGAGCTGTATCACACACCTGGAAGCCCAGCTCTGATGTATTTAAAAAAATGTTTTACCCACATTGTGCTTGGAGTGGAGCTCTCTAGCGCCATCCTCCTCCTTTATAGACTCTTAGGCTGGCTTCACATTAGCGTTTGTGTCTGCATGCTGATGGCATG
Organism: Allobates femoralis; assembly: GCA_033576535.1. Taxonomy (NCBI): domain Eukaryota; kingdom Metazoa; phylum Chordata; class Amphibia; order Anura; family Aromobatidae; genus Allobates; species Allobates femoralis. The sequence continues at coordinate 121,408,877 of JARQOC010000006.1, forward strand.
CAGACACAAACGCTGTCAGAAGCAGTGTCCAAATGATGTGTCCGCAGCGGATAATGTCCGCCTGCGGACACATCACTATGGAGCCCGGCAGCCAATCGGCGCTGTCCGGGGGCGGGCCGGGGGCGGAGATCAGCGCCGGAGATCTCCGCCCCCCCCGGCCGCCGGTAAGCTCCGGGACGTGTCGGCGGGGAGAACAGCTGATGTGACAGCTGTTTGAATCTTCCCGTGCCGACACTGAGAGGAGATGTCGGCGCGGGAAGATTCAAACAGCTCTCACATCAGCTGTTCTCCCCGCCGACATCGCTAGGAGATTACAGGCGGCGGGGAGAAGGAGGACAGCAGAGGCTGAGCTGATCTCCCGGTGGCCGTCGGTGAGCTCCTGTGACATCACCGGCGGCCACTGGGAGATTTTTCAATGGGTCCGCAGCATTCTCCTGCGGTGTCATGCAGAGGACACTGCGGACCCATTGAAGCCAATGCATTTTTTGTACGCTTGGGGACGCTTGCTGATTGTCCAAGCTCCCAAACGCACAAAAAAACCCAACATGCTGCGTCCCGGGTGCGGATGCTGGACACCGGAAGCAGCAGATATCGTCCGCATCCGCACCCGAACGCAGCAAACGCAGGCACCATGCGTTCCTATGTTAAACATAGGAACGCAGTGCGCATGCGTTTGACTGCGTATGGGAACGCAGCAATACGCTGCCTTCCCATACGCAAATGTGAAGGCAGCCTTAGTGTGTTGAAATCTTTTCAAAGACTTTTTTTGTTGATGAAAAATATCAGAATGACTTACTTTTGGCAGGTACAGTGATGTTTCTCCACCGATGCTTCCAGTGCATACTTGGCACAGCAACTAATCACTGGAATCAGCAACTATCATGGGAGCTGTAGTTATGAAGCCTGTGGTGAAAGCCTGGGAGCAGTCAACCAGACTTTTTTATGCATTATTTTCCTCATCACTGAAAAAAATCAATGTTTTAATTTAAAATACAAATATATCTTAATTGTTCTGTGTGTGATCACACCTCTTCCCAAGCCCTGTCACACTTAATGACCGCTCCAGCGATCCCGACAGCGATAATGACCTGCCGGGATCGCTGGAGCGTCGTTACCTGATCGCTGGGGAGCTGTCAAACAGGCAGATCTCCCCAGCGATCAGGCCATGGGAGCCACCTCCCACATTGCTGGAATCGATGTCAGCGTCCTCCCTGCTTAGCGCTGCCTATAAGGCAGCGCTAAGCAGGGAGAACTCTGGTAACTATGGTAAATAGCGGGTATCCAGGCAGTGCACGCTGCCTGGATACCCGCTATTTACCATAGTTACCAGTGTTCTCCCTGCTTAGCGCTGCCTTACAACGCGCGCTGTCTAGATACCCGCTGTTTATCATAGTTACCAGCGTTCTCCCTGCTTACAAGCAGTGCTAAGCAGGGAGACCGCTGGTAACTATGGTAAACGCCGGGTATCTAGGCAGCGCGCGCTGCCTGGATACCCGGTGTTTACCATAGTAACCAGCACTGTGAGGTCACTGATCGCTGGTCTCTGCTGTCACACGCAGCTATGCGTGCTGACCAGCGGGAAACCAACGATCAAAGAATTACCCGCAGCACTTTGCAACGATCAGCGACCTCACAGCAGGGGCCTGATCGCTGCAAAGTGTCACACAGAACGACATCGCTGGAGAGATCGTTGTAACGTCGCAGTCTAACTAACGATATCGTTATGTGTGACTGGGGCTTCACCCTCCCTGGATCTAATCAGTTTAGTCAAGGTAGTGAGCTAGCAGTCTAGCACAAGAACATGTTAGTTGGAGAGAGAGAGGATTTGTGAATTGCTCTGATCACGCCCAGAACACTTAATTTACATTTGCATATGAATGAAAAAAATAATTTTTCAGTAATGGAGCATAAACAAAGGTATAAATGAATTGGAGAAACATGTTCATATAGATAGATACTCAGCTTCTTACATTTTTTAAAAGGAATCTGTCAGCCTCATCTGCCCCAATGATCTATCCACAAAAACAATGGATAGCGCATGCATCAAAAAACGGACGTGTGAAACCGGCCTAATTCAATTCAAATACAATTCAAAAAAGCTCTACCATCTGGAAGCAGGATAGCATTTAAGTAGTGACAAATATGGATATCTGTTTTGTTATTTAGTAAATGCATTGGAAAGAAAATGACGTTGCTGTCTGATGGAGCTAATTATTTAGAGTCTTGCCAGCATGTTAAAGATTGCAAAAATATTAATGAGGCAACTGTATTGTTGGCAAAGATAATGGGTTTTCATTAGAGGTTCACTGTGTTATGGTCCATTCAATGAAGAACTTTTTAAGTTTTCCAGTTCCTACCTCAAATTATCCCTTTAGAATGGCAAAGGCTATACCTTCTAACCTGAATTCTTCAGTAATGATTGGAAGCACACAGAGCTCGGCTCATTTACTGCTGCGCCATTCTTTACACCTACACCCCTGAGTTAGAACATCGCTCTCTCGTTGTTCATTAGCGGATAATGGTCGGTTTGCACATCACAGAGAGAAACAAGTCTCCCATCACCAATCACTGGTAACTACCATCGTCCATACACAATGGATCCTAGTAATAATCTCTACAGCAACCTATTTCATTTTCTTTTTACAACACTACAGAAATCACCAGAGACAGAAATCTGACCCGAGCCATTATATATACAGGCATAAAGAATCATCTTTTGGCTGGGAATACAAATTTATCATTGTGGACTGTATTTGTTCTAATAATTATTCAGTTTCACTTTCTTTTCACTGGAGATATGAATGGATTGCATTAAATATTTATTCTCTTATCAGTTCTTTGTGAGCTACTGTTTCACATCTTTATGGACGCTAACCAATGTTTCTGGTAACTGGAATGTAGAAGACTCCGAGTCTTGGCATCACACTATGTTGTGTATACAAATGTTTGTTGTTAGGTGTCACTTTCACAAACAATGACATTAGCTTATGGTTTTGAAACATGTCAGATATGATCATCTACTAAAAAGCCTTAACGGTCTAATGTCAGTAAATGTGGGGAAAAAAGCGCCCTTTACAATTTACTTGTTATTAAAATATATTCTCGGACCTCAAAACCAGGAATTTTTTATTTTATTGTTTGCTTCTTTTTGACCTTGGTTACGCCCATCGCTGCAGACTAGTTTAACATTGACTATAAGGTCCATAATTGTACAAATTGGTATGGCACTCACCGAAAATAAAATCCAGATTTTATGCTATAGATTAATACATAGACAGGAACGAGCTACAGCATGGCAGCCAGTTCATGTGAGTGCTTTAGCTCTTACTGCTTCTTGACCACACATTTTGCTGTATGGTATTGCTCACCACCGTATTAAATTTAATCCTTCTTGGGATTTATTATGTGATTGGAGCCAGAATGTAGTGCCTATTATTTCTGTCCTCCTGACAAGTGTCATATAAGCAATTTTTCTGAGCTAGAATGATCCGGCAATCAGGTCTGCTAAAATGCAACAAAAGCATATCTGCTTCTGATAGCAGCATCGCAGACTTCATAGTACAGGCCAATGGTACAATTATATAATTTATCTATCAATCATGAGCGCACCACCACCAAGCAAGCCAGGGAGCAATGTGCTCCTGAACTGCAATTTCTTAAAGTTATCCACTACTTGTATTACCCCTTCTCAATCACTGTATTCCCCATCATAAAATAGTAACCTGTTTTAACCATTGGAGCACACGCCATTCCAGCAACGGAGACGCTGTTTCTTACATAATGTTATGAGCTGCTTCACTCTCACTTCCTTTGGACATAACTGACATCTGGAGAAAATCGGAGAACAGCTGCACTCACGTCTCTCAGATATCTGTTTCGTCTGAAGGATGTGAGATGGAAGCCACCCACTAGCAGACGTTGATTGACTGCAGAGCTCACATGACAGTCACATGAGCCTATGAAGACCCAGCACCTACATCACTTGATGGAGGTAAGTACAGGCTGGTATTACTTTACATGGGGGAATATAGTGATTAAGAAGGGGTTGTCCAAGTAGTGGACAACAAGCCCTTTAAAATGCAAGTCTTGAGTATTGTCTGACTTATGCCTCCAATGTAGGCTGCTGAATAAAAGAACAGTGACATACAGTTAGGGCCAGAAATATTTGGACAGTGACACAAGTTTTGTTATTTTAGCTGTTTACAAAAACATGTTCAGAAATACAATTATATATATAATATGGGCTGAAAGTGCACACTCCCAGCTGCAATATGAGAGTTTCCACATCCAAATCGGAGAAAGGGTTTAGGAATCATAGCTCTGTAATGCATAGCCTCCTCTTTTTCAAGGGACCAAAAGTAATTGGACAATGGACTCTAAGGGCTGCAATTAACTCTGAAGGCGTCTCCCTCGTTAACCTGTAATCAATGAAGTAGTTAAAAGGTCAGGGGTGGATTCCAGGTGTGTGGTTTTGCATTTGGAAGCTTTTGCTGTGACCAGACAACATGCGGTCAAAGGAACTCTCAATTGAGGTGAAGCAGAACATCCTGAGGCTGAAAAAAAAGAAAAAATCCATCAGAGAGATAGCAGACATGCTTGGAGTAGCAAAATCAACAGTTGGGTACATTCTGAGAAAAAAGGAATTGACTGGTGAGCTTGGGAACTCTAAAAGGCCTGGGCGTCCACGGATGACAACAGTGGTGGATGATCGCCGCATACTTTATTTGGTGAAGAAGAACCCGTTCACAACATCAACTGAAGTCCAGAATACTCTCAGTGAAGTAGGTGTATCTGTCTCTAAGTCAACAGTAAAGAGAAGACTCCATGACAGTAAATACAAAGGGTTCACATCTAGATGCAAACCATTCATCAATTCCAAAAATAGACAGGCCAGAGTTAAATTTGCTGAAAAACACCTCAAGAAGCCAGCTCAGTTCTGGAAAAGTATTCTATGGACAGATGAGACAAAGATCAACCTGTACCAGAATGATGGGAAGAAAAAGGTTTGGAGAAGAAAGGGAACGACACATGATCCAAGGCACACCACATCCTCTGTAAAACATGGTGGAGGCAACGTGATGGCATGGGCATGCATGGCTTTCAATGGCACTGGGTCACTTGTGTTTATTGATGACATAACAGCAGACAAGAGTAGCCGGATGAATTCTGAAGTGTACCGGGATATACTTTCAGCCCAGATTCAGCCAAATGCTGCAAAGTTGATTGGACGGCGCTTCATAGTACAGATGGACAATGACCCCAAGCATACAGCCAAAGCAACCCAGGAGTTCATGAGTGCAAAAAAGTGGAACATTCTGCAATGGCCAAGTCAATCACCAGATCTTAACCCAATTGAGCATGCATTTCACTTGCTCAAATCCAGACTTAAGACGGAAAGACCCACAAACAAGCAAGACCTGAAGGCTGCGGCTGTAAAGGCCTGGCAAAGCATTAAGAAGGAGGAAACCCAGCGTTTGGTGATGTCCATGGGTTCCAGACTTAAAACAGTGATTGCCTCCAAAGGATTCGCAACAAAATATTGAAAATAAAAATATTTTGTTTGGGTTATGTTTATTTGTCCAAATACTTTTGACCTCCTAAAATGTGGAGTGTTTGTAAAGAAATGTGTACAATTCCTACATTTTCTATCAGATATTTTTGTTCAACCCTTCAAATTAAACGTTACAATCTGCACTTGAATTCTGTTGTAGAGGTTTCATTTCAAATCCAATGTGGTGGCATGCAGAGCCAAACTCGCGAAAATTGTGTCACTGTCCAAATATTTCTGGCCCTAACTGTATAATACATATTGACTCTATTATGATATTTCTTGTAGCAAAAGAAGAAAAAGTACATGGAAGTATTCCGGAGACGAGGAACCTTTTTTTTTCATAGACAAACCCTGGCAAAAATTATGGAATCACCTGGCCCGGAGGATGTCCATTCAGTTGTTTAATATTGTAGAAAAAAAGCAGATCACAGACATGGCACAAAACTAAAGTAATTTCAAATGGCAACTTTATGGCTTTAAGAAACTCTAAATAAAATCAAGATACAAAATATGGTAGTCAGTAAGGGTAATTTTTTTCAGACCAAGTAGAGGGAAATAATTATGGAATCACTCAATTCTGAAGAAACCAATTATGGAATCCTGAAAAACAAACACACAAAAGAACACTCCAATACATCACTAGTATTTTGTTGCACCACTTCTGGCTTTAATAACAGCTTGCAGTCTCTGAGGCATGGACTTAATGAGTGACAAACAGTCCTCATCATCAATCTGGCTCCAACTTTCTCTGATTGCTGTTGCCAGATCAGCTTTGCAGGTTGGAGCCTTGTCATGGACCATTTTCTTCAAATTCCACCAAAGATTTTCAATTGGATTGAGATCCAGTCTATTTGCAGGCCATGACATGGACCTTATGTGTCTTCTTTCAAGGAATGTTTTGACAGTTTTTGCTCTATGGCAGGATGCATTATCATCTTGAAAAATTATTTCAGCATCCCCAAACATCCTTTCAAATGATGGGTAAGAAAAGCGTCCAAAATATCAATGTAAACTTGGGCATTTATTGAAGATGTAAGGACAGCCACCTCCCCAGTGCCTTTACCTTACATGCAGCCCCATATATCATCAATGACTGTGGAAATTTGCATGGTCACATTAGGCTTGAGCCAATTGAAAATCTTTGGTGGAAGTTGAAGAAAATGGTCCATGACAAGGCTCCAACCTGCAAAGCTAATCTGGCAACAGCAATCAGAGAAAGTTGGAGCCAGATTGATGAAGAGTACTGTTTGTCACTCATTAAGTCCATGCCTCAGAGACTGCAAGCTGTTATTAAACAGAAGTGGTGCAACAAAATACTAATGATGTATTGGAGTGTTCTTTGTGTGTGTTTGTTTTCATGATTCCATAATTTTTTCCTCAGAATTGAGTGATTCCATAATTTTTTCCCTCTGCTTGGTCTGAAAAACGTCACCCTTACTGACTACCACATTTTTAATCTTGATTTCTTTTAGTGTTTCTTAAAGCCATAGAGTTGCCATTTGAAATGACTTTAGTTTTGTGCCACGTGTGTGATCTGCTTTTTTTCTAAAACATTAAACAACTGAATGGACATCCTCCGAGCCAGGTGATTCCATAATTATTGCCAGGGGTTGTAGTCTTTATTAATTTAACAAAGCCTTATGAATATCTCTGACTTGATGCATCAGGATCTTTTTCAGCAAACACCTGGCTCAAGCCTAATGTGAACAGTGTCCAATACTAATGTCACTGCTCCTTAAGCACCTTCTCATTTCATTACACATGTATAAGGTACCCAGGGATCTTTTTTTTTTTTTGAATCATTATGTTTTTATTAGAGTATTTTCAAACACATAACATAACATATTTAAATCAAATGAAATTGGACCCAAACATTGGGTACAGTGGTAAGTCAAGCAGTCAAATAGACAATTAAGTGTGCATCTATTCATTAAAGTACAATCAAAAAAAATACAGATTTTGTTGGGACAAACAGGGGGGGGGTGGATAAACTTAGGGAAGGTAGGGGAGAAGGGAGGGAGGGGAAAGCAGTTAGCAGGTCGGCTAGGGAACCCAAGATAGGTGGATGTAGTGCAATTAATAACATTACTTAAACTAGCTTCATCATTAGTCGCTTTACAAGTATGTTTAGTTTGTTATTACAACGTTATTATGCTGCGAGCTCACCCATGTGTCCCACCAATTAATGATTTTCGTGCGTTTAGCTGTTTCTGATGATAGGATCAGTTCGTAATTGAAGTGTAGATTAAGTTGGGAGATGACTTCCTGTATAGACGGGAAGGTAGGATTTTTCCAGTATTTAGTTATGCAGTATCGAGCTGCTATAAGTATATTTGAAATAATTGGTCTCAGTCCTCGAGGTAAGTCCTGAATTTCTAAACCTAGTAAGGCCATCTGAGGAGTCAACGTGAGATTGAGTCCGGTAGTAGTACATATCAAATGGTTGACTTGTGACCAAAAAGAGCGAATGCCCAGACAATGCCACCAGACATGTGTGGTAGTTCCGACTTCTCCACAGTTTTTCCAGCATAAGTTTTTCCCTGTTCGAGAACCTTTTGTGAAACTGGCAATTTTTTCTGGAGTCAGGTACCATCCGAATTGAAGTTTTTTTGCCTGTTCATGATGGTTCAAGCATGAGGTATAAGAAAGAGCATGGGTTGACGCCTTCATCCAGTCCTCTACAGGTGAGGTGAATGATAGGAGAGCTTCCCATTTCGTCATAAACGGGAGCTTAGACTCAGCTTGTACCTCTGACAAGGCCCTGTAAAAAATGGAGATACCCCTGTTGGCAGCTGATGTTTGTTTAAAAATCGCTATGACCTGCGGGGGACTGGCCAGTGCGTCTTCCATCGGGATGACTATGGATCTGAGAAAGTCTTTTAGTTGAAGGTAAGAAAAGTAGTCAGCGTTAGAAAGACCATATTTCTCCTTCAGAGCTATAAATGTTTGTATTTTGGTATTGAGCAGCACATCTGACAGTTGTTTAGCGCCCGCCCTCCGCCATTTTGCCAGGGAGAAAGCTGGAGAGTCTACACAGCACTCTACAGCCCTCAGAGTTATGTATCTATATAAGCCTTTCAGGAGTAAATGGCTGACCCCAGACCAAACTTCAAGCACTGCTTGCATGGACTTCAGAGGGAGGTTTCCGGGCTTATGGCGGAGGAGGTGCGACTCCAACAAGAGACGAGTTGAATTTTGTGGGGCATACCAGGATTCTATTTGTAGCCACAGAGGTAGGGAGTTTGCTTCAGCCTTGGGGATCCACCATATTTGTGAGATCTCCAGATTAATTGCTCTGTAGTAAAAGTGAATGTTGGGGGCTCCCATCCCTCCCAAGGTGGTAGGTAAAGTTAACGTTGAGGAACCAATTCTATGAGGTTTATTCATCCAAATGAATTTGCCCAAAATGGATTGGAGAAGGTTAAGGATTTTTCTGGGAAAGTGTATAGGGATGCAACGGAGATAATATAATATTTTTGGAAATAGTATCATTTTGGTGATTTGAATTCTGGCAATCCACGATAGCAGCGACAGGGAGTAAGATTGTATCAAGGACCGTAGTTCTTTAATTAGATAATCAGAATTTATTTTAACTATAGTTTTGGTGAGAGAGATTTGGATACCCAGATATGTAAAGGATCGGGAAATCCAAATGAAGGGCAGCGTCCGACGTAAAGTCAATTGTTCGTTAGCTGGGATATTTACCGGGAAAAAGGAGGATTTGGAAAGGTTGAGCTTGTAATAAGATGCTGCTGCGAATTCTTCCAAAATGGACATTAAAACCGGGACAGTTTGTTTTAGATGAGTGCATGTGAATATCACATCATCTGCATATAGATTAATTTTGTGTTCTATAGGTCCCACCCACACCCCCGATACCTCCGCCGTGTTACGCACTATAGATGCCAAGGGCTCCATAATCAGGGCGAAGATCAGTGGGGAGAGGGGGCAGCCCTGTCGTGTGCCATTCGTAATCTCAAATTTTTGAGATATGAAGCCAGAGGCACGGACTAAAGCTGAGGGGGAAGAGTATAGGGACATTATAGAGTCCTTAAATTGTCCAACAATGTGGAACCTATCTAGGACTTCACTGAGGAACCCCCAGTGCACTCTGTCAAATGCTTTCTCTGCGTCGAGTGAGAGTAGTGCACCGGGGGCGCCCCCTCTCTCCATGATATCTAGCAGATTTATTAGCCTTCTTGTGGCATCCCTAGCCTGACGCCCTGGAATGAAACCCACCTGATCCTTACCCACGAGGTCCGGTAGTACTCCCATGAGACGACTGGCAAGGATCTTGGCGTACAATTTAATATCACAGTTTAATAGTGCTATCGGTCGGAAGTTACCCGGGGATGTGGGGGGTTTGCCTGGTTTGGGAAGAGTAGTAATAACGGCTTGTAAACCCTCCTCCCTGACCTTACCCGTGGACTGCCAGAACCGAAATAGTTTAGTTAAGTGAGGAGTCAATAGTAGGGGAAAAGAGGTGTAATACTTATACGTATATCCATCGGGGCCTGGAGCAGAATGGCGCTTGGATGTCTGAATGGCTTTTTGAACTTCCATTTCAGTTATGGGAATATTTAGTTGTGCCACTTGTTGGGGGTTCAAAGATGGCAGTGTGGCCTTATCTAAAAATTTACTGATTATTGTTTTTGATGGTTGTGGAGTACATGGGTCATTTTTTAAATTGTATAAAGTTTCGTAGTATGCTCTAAACTGATCTACAATTTTTATGGGGTGTCTTATTTTGGAACCATTTGAGTCCAACAAATGAGAAATTTTTGTGGTGGCCATACGTTTGCGGACACGTCTAGCCAATAACTTTCCCGCTCTGTCTCCCATTGAGTAGAACCGGGCCTTAGATCTGATCATGTCTTTTTGTACTTTAATCAAGAGTGTGGTGCGGAGCTGTCTACGAACCTCTAATAGCTCAGCTGTTAAAATTGGGGAGGGATGGGATTTTTGTTTGTGTTCCAAATTATGAATTTGGGTGGTGAGGGTGGTAACCTTAATGGTGTGCTGTTTTTTCGCCCATGCTGATATCTTTATAAGTTTACCTCTGAGGACAGCTTTGTGCGCTAGCCAAAGTGTCTCTGGGGAAACGTCTCCTGTGTCATTTAAGGAGAAGTATTCTGTAATGAAACCTGATATCTCTTCTAGGTGTACAGGTGAAGAGAGAATATATTCATTAATTTTCCATAGTGTAGTGGGAGAGATAGCCAATGCATCCTCAAATTTTATGGAGATAGGAGCGTGGTCTGTCCATGAGATGGAGCCCACATCAGCTGAGAGGCAGAGCGGGAGCAAGGTACTGTCAGTCAGGATGTAATCAATTCTTGACCATGAGCCATATCTAGGTGACATGTAAGAATAATCTCTCTGTTCTGGATGGAAGCATCGCCAAACATCGTGAAGCCCAAATTGCGTAAAAGTCTGTCCCAACTCTGCCCTATATGCTCCAAGTCCAGAGCAGTCCATTTTTTTGTCTGCTGGAGCATTTAAATCTCCGGCTATAATTTTCCTTCCCAATGATTGGGGGAGTAGGGTTTCCAGAGTTTGAGACAGAAATTTAACCTGACCTGTATTAGGGGAATACATGGACATAAGTGAGTAGGTGACATTATTTAATTTGCAGTTAAGGAGAATATAGCGTCCCGCTGGGTCTATCGTAGAAGATATGTATTCAAACGTTAATCTTTTATGGATTAGTATAGCCACCCCCGCTTTTTTGATGTCTGCTGTTGCAAAGAAACTATGCGGGTAGTGAGGTGATTTCATTCTGTGTGTATCTGCTGCCAACAGATGAGTCTCCTGCAGAAACAAAATATCATACCTGAGCTTTAGGATTTGTCTCCATGTTAAGGAGCGTTTCTCTGGACTGTTAAGTCCGTTAACATTTACTGAACCGCATGTGATACTCATGGTGGATCATACACATTCACTTGTGGATTACAATCATTACTGTAGGGAGACCAGCCGACCTGTAGTGGGAGGGGAGGGTGGGGGTGAGGGGAGGGAAACACAAGAGGAATAAAAGAACAAATTCCATTAACTGGGGCAACAATAATCACAATCATCAGATAAGTAAACCTTGTGAACATCTTGTTCATAAACCTGTGGGTAGAACCACAGAGAAATAAAAACAAAGAGTGCCAACTGAAACGCACTCACGGGGCAATATTATCCCAGTATTTACAGGGATATGGAGATGAGCAAGTCAGTACAGTGGAGATTTAGAGTGAAAATAAAGTGAGAGAGCAGGGGGGGGAAAGAAAGTTCTTAGAGTGTGGGTGTTCAGAGAGTAAGAGAGACAAGAGAGAAAAGAGAAGGAGGGGGAGTAATAAGATGTGGTGGAAGGGCTGTATATGCCAAGAGATGGCACACTTGGTAGGGGAAAAAAGAGAGAGAGAGATGAGTTAAGATTTAGAATAAATGTAAGAAGAGGTAAGTGAGATCTGGAAAAGGAATTTAGAGATCTAAACAGGATTGTTCAGAAAGAGAGAAATAAAAGGGACAAGGATAGGTACAGGAACATAAAAGTACTAGAGTTCCTGATCTTCTCCGGGCTATCAAGCTGCATGGGCCTGCAGTGGTGTCACACTGTGAACCATTCAGGATCAATTCTGGGTTGTTTTCCTCTTTTCTTCTTTCCATCCCAGCCGATCTGTGGGCCAGGTTTATCAGAGCCCTCCACAGGGGGGGAGTTCATCAGTCCCCATTGTTTCAGTAGTCTTTCTGCATGAACAGGAAGCAAACAGACATAGGACTTGTCCTCTTTTTTGATAATAAGCTTTGTGGGAAATCCCCATCTGTAAGGGATATCATTATCCCTCAGGACTTTGGTGCAGTGCTGAAATGCTTTGCGTTGAAGTAAGGTTCCAGGTGAAATGTCCTGATAAACTTCAATATGTGCAAATTTATCTGGTAGTTCAGGACGAGATCTGAGGGACCTAAGAAAGTCTTCTTTCACTTCAAAATAATGCACCCTTGCAAGAATATCCCTGGGCAGGGAAGGATCCAGGTTTGATGGCTTTGGTATTCTATGTATTCTGTCAATTTTAAATTCTCTGGGGTCTGTGTCTGGTAGAGCTGCAGATAGGAACCCCTGCAAAAAGCTCCTCAGTTCCTTACTTTGCACATTTTCTTCCACACCCCTCAGCCTTACATTGTTGCGGCGTGATCTGTCCTCAAGGTCCAGATTTTTGCTTTGGACCTTTGCAATCTGCTCCTCTAGTTGTTCGTTCGTGTCCAGCAGGGCATTATGAGAGGATATGAGCTCTGTGAGCTTTCTTTCTAATGAGTCTGTGCGTGAGCCCAGCTCTGCTATTTCACCCCGCACCTCTGCCACCATTTTCATCATGTCGGCATGAAGAGAAGCTCTGAACTCTTCCAGCAGCTCCCTCATGCTGGTGTGTGTCAGGGGGATCTCGGCAGCCTGATTCCTGCCAGCCGCCTCCTGAGATTGTGGACCGCGTTTGGCCGCTCGCGCTGCTCTGGGGGAGGGGGGCGCCATGTTGGGCTCCTGGAGCGCGAAAGGCTGAGGGGCTGAGAAGAAGTCGGATACTCGCCTTGGTGCTAGTCCTGCCACCGGCTTGGTCTTACCCATCGGTGCAGTGAGGGGTCCGGTCTTTTGTGGTGCAGAGGAGATCGCTGTTGCAGGCTCTGGAAGCTGGTAATGGCCGTTTCTGTGCCCGGGAAGTCAGGAGCTCAAAGTTATGCAGCCTCTGCCATTGCCAGTCAGGCCACGCCCCCGTACCCAGGGATCTTTGACATTGTTGATAATTACAATGTTTTAGTAGCCATTCCAAGTATTAAAGTTTCAGTATCGGAGTCCAATAGGCATCCCAAAGGTTTGCTTATTTTCCTCCTTTGCTCCCACCGTCACTATGACCCTTTTGTGTATTAAAATCATTTTGTTCCTCATTATCTTTGAATAATTGAGTAAAAATTGAAGTTTGGTGTGTGGAATATTCACCATTATGTTTTTTTATTTCTAGCATTTTGTTACTAGATTAAGTACTTTGAGCAAACAGATTTTAAATATGTATTCCATTACTATCAATACCATGAACAGTGTATCACACAGTACAGGGTGATTTACTAAAAGCTATCAGAGATGTTTCAGGGTCTGTTCTCATATATCATATGCACATGTGTTATCTCTGGAATTCCCTGTCTGCACAGCGATAACATCACTCAGTTTAGAGGTAGCAACACATTCCCTGGTGTAACAGAGCCATCTGGCCCAGACAGCTGCAGGCTTTGAGAATTTCTTGGGTCCAGCCGCCTGGATTTCTGCATCGTTGCTGATTATGTCATAATTCTGTGTGTTCATGTTTAACCAATTTTCTTTCCTTTATCTTGTATATGATTGGATCTCCGATAGACAGAGGTAACCAGTGGGGACAGTTTATGGACTGGACCCTAATGTGATGGTGTTTCTGTTTTGTGTTCAACTTCTGGATTCCTCCGTGCTTGTGACGTATAAACATTTCCTGCTCTGGCAATTGCATGACTTTTTTCCATTTAAGTTTGCAACATACTTTTGATTTCTTTTATAGACCTCCTTTCTTGTCTATGAAGTGTGGTTTGTTCCTCAGATGTCTATACCTAAATGTTTGTTAGTCTTTAAGTAGTGTCTGTCAGAGTTTCAGGATTTAGTTCTTTCCTAGTTTTCAGAGCTTTCCACATCTAGTCCTAATTTTTTACAATTGCGTAGATGCCCCTATTTTTATTTACCAAAATGGGGACCTGGCTTGAGTTAATACATTTTGGAGGTATATCTATTGTTATATCTTTTAATTGAAAGCTTTGAAACCTAATATTACATCATTATCCAGTGTAATATCACGGGACTGGCCCGGTTATGTGTTAGTTTCTAATGCTTTTATGTCCATTTTATAGAAAATTTCTCAAGAGCGAGAGAAGTTTGCTGATGAGGACAGTATCTTCTACACGTTGGGTGAATGTGGCCTGATCTCATTCTCAGACTATATATTCCTTACCACAGTTTTATCAAGTAAGTACCATAAGCCCAGTGAAATAAAGTATAGTCAAATCCCTTGTTGTCATCATTTTGTAAAAACTTTAAATAATAACTTTATAAAAGTTATGTGAGAAAGCCATTTGTCTACCAGCATGACTACCATCACAGCATTTTAGGGTAGGCTCATCCAGATATCTGCTAGGAAGAGACTGGCAATAGTACTACAAGATTTTCAGATTTACCAGTCCATTGACTACAGTGTGTGAACTTTAAACCAAATCAATTTCAGTTATGCACTATCACAACCCACGATTTTAAAAAGGCTCTGTCACCTCTCCTACTGCTTCTGATTTTGTGAGTATTTTTATTTCTCATGAAATAACAATTCTGGATAATATTTTCTCATAACTCAGTGTTTTATCTCTTCAATTCTTTCCTGAAATATATAAATAATGGTACCTTTACACGCCGCTACAGAAGGTTAGAAACAACCGGGTGTCTCACATGCACGAGCACATTCCAACGGTTGTTAACGGTACCCGATACCACCTTTACACGCCACTACAAAGTGCTCTACAGAAGGTTTTTTCTATCC
Organism: Allobates femoralis; assembly: GCA_033576535.1. NCBI lineage: Eukaryota > Metazoa > Chordata > Amphibia > Anura > Aromobatidae > Allobates > Allobates femoralis. The sequence continues at coordinate 121,424,009 of JARQOC010000006.1, forward strand.
CTGGAGGCACCGACGGTTGCCGCAGGTTACCTTCTGTAGAGCACCGTCCCTCATTTACACGCCGCTACAGAAGGTAATATGGGAGGACCTGGGGAAGCAGGGACAACACATAGGCGTGCCAGAGTTGTGGAAAACGAGACGCTCGTACGGTGATTGGACAAAGCAATAGCATCATGATTGGCCAGCCAGCGCAGGAAGGCTGGCTAATACATGATGCTATTGCAATTGTGTAGTGTGACTGGTCAGCTACTTAAATATGCCGCCCTATGCAGGGACAACCAATCGTAATGCAGGAGCTTCCACCAATGATCGCTGATGGGGCGCGGTATCCCGGAGGCTGTGTCACGCCCCAGGGAGTTAACTAGGTGATGAAAAAAACCTTCCTGTTCCTCATTTACATGCCGCTACCATCGGGTTGAAACCAACCTGTTTTTGAGGACTGCTCAAAAACAGGTGTCGACAGTGACGGGTGGCAACAACCTGATTTACACGCCGCTACCTCGCGGTGTTTTGGCGGTACAAGATACAATTGTCTCCGACACCCGGTTGTTTCTAACCTTCTGTAGCGGCGTGTAAAGGTACCATTAATTGACAACTGGGTGTTAAAAGTTGTGTGTGTGTGTCTGTACACTCATTGTTCAATCAGTGTAATTAGTGTTAGACTGTGTTCAGACACCCCTATTTGCAAAGGGAAGAGTAACGCCCAGTTAATTTAGGCCCTCTTCACATCAGCGTTTTTTGCTGATTGCGGCAGATTTACCGCATCTGCCGTCTAACGGTCGCACTTGTGGTACACTTGCGGCAAGCCACATGCATGGTCTATGGGGCGTGCGGTATAGCCACGGTTTCGGCAGTTGCGGCCGCGAAATAGACCACTGCAACTTCTGCAAGTGCCGGAACCGTGACTATGCTTGTACTTGCCGCACCTGCCGCAAGCCCCATAGACTATGCATGGGGCTTGCCGCAAGTGTACCACAAGTGCGACCATTGGCAGCAGATGCGGTAAATCTGCCGCATCTGCTGCAATCAGCAAAAAACGCTGATTTGAAAGGGGATTAATTCCTACTTTTCTTGATGGAGCTTGGGTGGGACATGAGCCACTGCTCATCTAACGCATGACTAGCTGTTGTGGTACATTCGACAGAAATCTGACTCCAGTAAAACACTCCCGATTCATTAAGAAGCATCTGATTCCTGCACACCCTCCTATCAAGATCGGTGAAAACATCGCTAATCTTGATGAATCAAGCTGTTCTAAGAAAATATTTTCAAGCATTTACTACTAGGTGATGACTTGCTGATCATTTGGTGTCTGACCGTTAGTGGCCCCGATTAGCATATTAGAGTATTTTTATTCCTGATGGGGAACTTTCCATTCTCATTGCAAACAAAATAGAGCAATGGGTTGAAGACCTGCCTGCCACTCCATTAATTCTCTATTGAACTCGGCAATCACCTAGAGAATGAATGAAGCCGCAGGTTGACCATGTGCACTGTTAATGCATTCTACTGGGAATACAAGCCCCATGTTCCCTGGATTGGTAGGGGTCAACAAGCTCTAATTAGAGATGAGCCTAGTTTTTGGGGTTTGGAGTTCGGCTGCTTGACATATCCAAATCACTAGAGCGAGCATCGCTGTGCTCTGGTACACTTGGTGCGTGGCCCAGTGCAAGCTGCTTGCAGTGTTTGGTTCGCTCGCACTGGGGATAAAAGCAGAGTTATCGTCTGTAGTGTAGTTGTAAAATATAAAAAAAGACAAATCCCCGCACTCACATTCATGAAAGTGGTTTCTTATGGCTGACCTTATGTGGGTTGGGGATCAGAACTGCCCAATCTGTGGCTTTCAATGAGGTTCATATCAAGCATTTGCCCTGAACAGTTCGTTTTTAAAAGTACAGCTACACCATCCGAACCTGAACTTTAATGGGTCCGTTCATCTCTAGTTATAATATATTTTGTACATGGGTGATAACTTGTTTTCACTGGACTCCCCTTTGAGTCTTTGCTGCAGTTTTCTTTTAGAGTTAATGTAAATGTGTAAAATTTGTGTGAAAAAGTTTAGTGTCACTGTTCCCAGCCAGTACATGAATGGTCTGTGTTGTATGTTTGCCTGATTCATTAGTAGCTCAGGCAGTTTATGCCATAATATATGGGCAAAGGATTTGCTTATCCCATTATTGCTTTATGCAGCATCTGAAATCTGGATTCCAGATGCATTTACAGACAGCTAATGAACATCAAGCTAATGAACTGTATGTAAAAGGGGATGAAAAGCAATCTGTTATTCCCCACAAGCGGGGACAGTCCACATCCTCTGCCTAATAGCCCGCTACTTATTCTGTCTTCTGCTTTTTTTTTTTTCTTCAGCCTTATAATCTAATCCCCATGTTTTAGCTGTGTACATCTCTGTTCATGTATGCGGTTTGGAAGACACATTGTAGTTCTGTTATTTGCTGTTGACTGACTGACTGGTTATAGCATTGACAACATAATCTGATGACAGAGGCCTTGTTCTTGGGGAAAAAGCACATGCTTTGTAGGTTCATGTCTGCAAGGGAAAATAAGCAGCAGCAGCGTGACCATGACATTGTAGGAAACTCAGTCACTTTCCTGGTACTGTGAAATGCCGCATTTGTGCATGTTTTTGGCTGCATGACTGCATGGATAAATTGCCACAGACTGAAGCTTGTGAACACATATTTGTAGTGCATGTTACAGTTCTTTACACATGGTCCTGAGGTGTCACATACGGTAGTCTAAAACTGCCTGGGTACAAGACCATAACATGAACAGAAAGTGCCTTCACATAGATTGATAAACAGAATAAACCATAGTACTGTACATGTATTCCTACATTTAGATTGATATCATATAAGACAATCTATAATTGGGAACATTGAAATAGCAATTTTTTAGCTGTTAATAGATATTACGTGATAATACAGGTGTGTACTATAACGTGTGTGTAACAGATGCTGCAGATTGTGGATGCCTTGCTGTGCCTTTTACTGAGAAATGATGATGATGATGATGATGATCCATTGAAAGTTGCAAGGACAGGAATCTACCATGTTCCTATGGGGGAGGGGAGACCATGCAGAGCTAAATTGATCAATGTAATGATTTTCCTCTGCTCGCATCCTCACAATAACAGTACACATTATGCATCATCATACAGCAGAGGATCACAGCATGTATCTGTATCTGCATGGTGACATGATTGCTATTTGAAGCCTGGACCCCCATCACATAGAATGGTATATCAGGGGCTGGATTGTATGTGTAAAGCATGGGGCTGGCGGTCACGCCCCCTGCCATGCCCTCTCCCCATACAGAATTGTGAGGGGGTGGGAATGTAGGCTGATCCTGCAGCTCACAGCATCCACACCCCTGATACACCTCCTACTTTTTGCTTCTAAATGAAGCTCTCAGACAGAGATTTCGGTTCCCTGAGTTGGGGGCTAGAGCTGAAGAGCAGGTATGATTTTATTGAATTATCAGCAATCTATTGATCCTAGAACTGCAGTGTACGGTTCTGCTTCATCATGTAGGAGTGCAGGGTCTGTACTAAAAAGTTTTCTCTCACTGGAGTTCTCCTTTAACCCCTTCCCGACACATGTCTCATATATGAGACATGAAAACCAGTTCGTTCCCGACCGATGTCTCATATATGAGACATCTGGGGAACGCACTGCTGCAGCTCAAGTGAGGGTCTCACTGACCTGTCACTTGAGCTGCAGGGACATGGGGACTTGTGCTACACCCCAGGGGGGGTCACTTTGCTCCCCTGATGCTACAGCCTCAGTGATTGGCGGTTTAAAATTGAAACCGCCAATTACCGGGAATGTAGCATTATGCTGCCTCCCTGTGCTCCCCGCCTCTTCCCCTGTCCTCTGAAGCTTCCCTGCCCCTCCATTATCCCTCCCAGTCCTCCACTGCCTCTCCCCTGTCCCCTGCCCCTTGCCCAGCGGTACCGGCGGCGGCGATCACCGGGGATCGTCGGTGCCGCCGCCTCTGCAACTACCGCCGCCTCTCTAGCCCCCGCCGCCGCCGCTCCAGCCCCTCCAGCCTCTGCCAACTCTCCCCTGCCCCCTGCCCCTTGCCCAGCGGTATCGGCGGCGGCGATCACCGGAGATGGTGCCGCCGCCTCTCCAGCCCCCGCCGCTACCGCTAAGCCCCTCCAGCCTCCTCTATCTCCCCCCTGCCCAGTGGTACCGGCGGCGGCGATCACCGGAGATAGGTGGTGCCGCCGCCGCCTCTCCAGCCCCCGCCTCCGCCTCTCCAGCTCCCCAGGCCCCCGCCGCTCCATACTCACCAGCCGCCTCCGCCGCCGCTCCAACCTCTGCTGCTCCAGCCGCTGCCGCTTACCTCCGCTCTGGCGGTTCCCGGACTCCCAGCCACAGACCTGATATCTACACAGATCCCTTCACTGCAGCAGTGAAGGGATCTGACTGACCTGGTGCAGGGATCCATTATGTGATCCCTGTGCCTGCACTGTAAGATCCCTTCACCACAGCTGTGAAGGGATCTGACAGTCCTGGTGCAGGGATCCGTTGTGTGATCCCTGTGCCAAAGCTGTGTGATCCCTTTGCCACAGCCATGAAGGGATCCGACAGTCCTGGCGCAGGATCCTTTGTATGATCCCTGTGCCAGGAATGAGATCGCTTTCTGCAGCTCGTTCCCCTGCATGGGGATCAAGCTACAGAAAGATTTGACAGCACGGGCACAGTGATCCACATAGTGGAACACTGCACCCGGGCTGCCAGATTGCTGCTCTGCAGTCCGATCCACTTGCATGCGGATTGAGCTGCAGAACGCGATCTCGCAACCCCAGCACTGCCAGATCGCTGCTCTGCAGTCCGATCCTCCTGCATGGGGATCGAGCTGCAGAAAGCGATCTCGCAGCCCTGGCGCTGCACCCAGGCTGCCAGATCGCTGCTCTGCAGTCCAATCTGCTTGCATGCGGATCGAGCTGCAGAAATCGATCTCGCAGCCCTGGCGCTGCATCCAGGCTGCCAGACCGCTGCTCTGCAGTCCGATCTGCTTGCATGCGGATTGACCTGCAGAAAGCGATCTCGCAGCCCTGGCGTTGCACCCAGGCTGCCAGACCGCGGCTCTGCAGTCAAATCTGCTTGCATGCGGATTGACCTGCAGAAAGCGATCTCGCAGCCCTGGCGCTGCACCCAGGCTGCCAGATCGCTGCTCTGCAGTCCGATCCGCCTGCATGCGGATCGAGCTGCAGAAAGCGATCTCGCAGCCCCGGCGCTGCACCCGGGCTGCCAGATCGCTGATCTGAAGTCCGATCCTCCTGCATGGGGATCCAGCTGCAGAAAGCAATCTCGCAGCCCCGGCGCTGCACACGGGATGCCAGATCGCTGCTCTGCAGTCCGATCTGCCTGCATGCGGATCGAACTGCAGAAAGCGATCTCAAAGCCCCGGTGTGGATCACTGCACCCGGGCTGTCAGATCGCTACTTTGCAGTCCGATCCGCCTGCATGACGATCGTGGGACGTTCGTTGTGGACTACGTCGGAGGCGATTGAGCGTCGTGGGACCTTCGTTATGGACTACGTCGGATCTTTTTATAATAAAGATGGAGTCTGAATTTTGTTTGTTTTTTTTTCCAAATAAAAATATTTTTCTCTGTGTGTATTTATTGACTACTTAGCAGAGATTCCTAATGGCGGGTCTAACATTGGCCCAATATTATGAATCTCGGGCTTAGTGCCAGCTGCCAATAAAAAGCTGGCATTAACCCCTTTATTACCCAGTTTGCCACCGGCACCAGGGCAACTGGAAGAGCATGGGTACAGCGCCAGAAAATGGCGCTTCAATGAATGCGCCATTTTCTGGGGCGGCTGCGGGCTGCAATTCGCAGCATGGGGGGCCCAGAACACTTGGGCCTTTCCATGCTGAGGATTCCAGCCCCCAGCTGCTTAGTTGTACCTGGCTGGGCCAAAAATATGGCGGAGCCCTACGTAATTTTTTTTTTTCTAGAATTCGTTCTAGAAATAAGAAAAAATGGGCTTCGCTGTATTTTTGGTTGCAGCCAGGTACAACGAGGCAGCTGGGGGTTGCTGGCAGTCTGTAGCTGACAAGTTGTACCTGGCTGGACCAAAAATATGGCGGAGCCCCACGTCAATTTTTTTTTCTAGAATTAGTTCTAGAAATAAAAAAAAACTGGCTTCACTGTATTTTTGGTAGCCAGCCAGGTACAACTTGGCAGCTGGCTGACTGGAATCCTCAGCGTGGAGAGACCCAAATGTTGTGGGTCCCCTACACTGCAAATTGCAACCCACATCCACCCAAGAAAATAGCGCATTCATTAGAGGCGGCATTTTCTGGTGCTGTACCCCAACTCTTCCAGTTGCCCTTGTGCTGGTGGCACACGGGTTCTCCATATGCGACATGGTGTCCGCTAACAATTTCAATGGAAAATTAGCTTCAATTGTTAGCGGAAACCATGTCGGGTATGGAGAGCCCCTCCCTGTGTGCCTGAACATTGGAGCTCCCCCACAAGTGTCCCCATTTTTGAAACTAGACCCCCCAAGGAACGTATCTATATGCATAGTGATCACTTTTAATCCCCAGATGCTTCACAAATTCATCCATAAAAATGAAAAAGCACTTTTTTTTTCCACAAAAAGTTTCTTTTTTCATTTTTACGGATCAATTTGTGAAGCACCTGGGGGTTCAAAGTGCTCACTATGCATCTAGATATGTTCCTTGGGTGGCCTAGTTTCCAAAATGGGGTCACTTGTGGGGAACTCCAATGTTTAGGCACATAGGGGCTCTTCATATCCTACATGGTGTCCGCTAACTATTCCAATTTTTAGTGGACACCATGTTGCGTATGGAGAGCCCCTGTGTGTCTCCACATTGGAGCTCCCCCACAAGTGACCCCATTTTTGAAACTAGACCCCCAAAGGTACATAGTGAGCACTTTGAACCCCCAGATGCTTCACAAATTGATCCGTAATAATGAAAAAATAAATTTTTTGTGGAAGAAAAAGTGCTTTTTTCATTTTTACGGATTAATTTATAAAGCATCTGGGGTATCAAAGTGCTCCCTATGCATCTAGATATGTTCCTTTGGGGGTCTAGTTTCCAAAATGGGGTAACTTGTGGGGGAGCTCCAATGTGGAGACACACAGGGACCCTCCAAACACGACATGGTGTCCGCTAACAATTTGAGCTCATTTTCCATTCAAATTGTTAGCGGACACCATGTTGCGTTTGGAGGGTCCCTGTGTGTCTCCACATTGGAGCTCCCCCACAAGTGACCCCATTTTTGAAACTAGACCCCCTAAGGAACGTATCTAGATGCATAGTGAGCACTTTGAACCCCCAGATGCTTCACAAATTCATCCATAAAAATGAAAAAACACTTTTTTTTTTCACAAAAAATTTCTTTTTGCCTATATTTGTTCAGTTTCACATGGGCAAAGGGATAAAATACATCCCAAAATGTGTTGGGCAATTTCTCCTGAGTACATCGATACCTCATATGTGGTCATAAACTACTGTTTGGGCACACGGCAGGGCTCAGAAGTGAAGGAGCGCCATTTCACTTTTTGAACGGAAAATTGGCTCCAAAATTCAAATGTCGCTCCTTCCCTTCTGAGCCCTGCCGTGCGCCCAAACAGTGGTTTATGACCACATATGAGGTATTGGTGTACTCAGGAGAAATTGCCCAACAAATTTTAGGATGCATTTTATCCTGTTGCCCATGTGAAAATGAAAAAATTGAGGCTAAAAGAACATTTTTGTTACAAAAATTAAAATGTCCATTTTTTCCTTCAACTTTATTTTAGTTGCTGTGAAGCACCTGAAGGGTTAATAATCTTCTTGAATGTAGTTTTGAGTAGCTTGAGGGGTGCAGTTTTTGGAATGGTGTCACTTTTGGGTGTTTTCTGTCATGTACACCCCTCAAAGAGACTTCAAATGTGATGTGGTCACTAAAAAAATGGTTTTGTAAATTTTGCTGGAAAAATGAATAATTGCTGATGAACTTTGAACCCTTATAACGTCCTAACAAAATTTTTCTTTTCTTCCAAAATTGTGCTGATGTGAAGTAGACATGTGGGAAATATTATTTATTAACTATTTTGTGTCACATAACTCTCTGGTTTAGCAGAGTAAAAATAAAAAATTAGAAAATTGCTAAATTTTCAAAATTTTTGCCAAATTTTTGATTTTTTCACAAATAAACGCAAAAATGATCGACCTAAATTTAATACTAACATGAAGCCCACTATGTCACGAAAAAACAATCTCAGAATCGCTCGGATCCAATGAAGCGTTCCAGAAATATTACCTCATAAAGGGACACTGGTCAGAATTGACAAAAATGCCTCGGTCTTTAGGGTCAAAATAGGCTCGGTCATGAAGGGGTTAATATTGTGTTCAGAAGCCGTGAAACGACATAGACAAATATTGCTTCACAGTAAATATAACAAGTTCTTTGTCTTCTTACATTGCCATCTACTTAAAGAGGCCATTATGTAGTGGAATACTGTACTATGGCTCTGAATTATGAAAGTTATAATAATCATGGCAGAATAATGATTGGCCGCCTGGTGGTTTTTACATCCTGCAGCGCTGAAAGCTGCTTCACTGAAATAAATGATGGCATTGTGGGAATAATCATCCCAGCAGTGAAGGAAAGTGGAGAATACAAGGCGGTACAAGCTTGCTTCATATGTGCATGCTGTGTACAGACATAGTAATGCTGAACAATTACACATACAATTACATGTACAATACCTTCATGGGATTTCTTTCTTTTGTAATCCAGTGTAATCTTGATTATTTGTATTCTTGGCTCATATTTCTGGTAAACATGCTTTTTTGTATTATTAAACTATGTGTTGCGAGACCCTAAGCTTGTGGAAGCTTTTTTTTGTCTTCAGCAAAAGATGAGGTTATGTTCCTATTAACATCATTACCTAGCTTTCTTTTTTTTTTAATTGGAATTTTATTTTTCATCTTCTTTTTGTAGCTTCGTTATTGATGTACATTTTACACTGCACTTTATTAAAGGGCACATAAGATGGGTGGGCTAATATCAGTTGATGGATGTCGCTACCTATAGAAAATGGATGTGGATATTTGCTGAATAATCTACCCCACAATATCCTATAAAAAAAAGTTGAGTGTTCCTTGAAGAAATGTGCTGTCATCTATATAAGCATATCTTAATTTGCATTAATTATAATTACAATGGTCTGCAAGGATTAAAATTGTTGGAAAAGTAAGAAGTGATTGTTATATATGTTTGATCTCTGAACTTAATAAAAATATAGAAAAAATGTATTACAACAAAGCACATATATGCCCCTCCATGCATTGAATCCATCCTGCTGCTCATATCTTCTGGGCTCACACCCGCAATGCTGTGACTTTTCTTCGTGTATTGAAAAACTTTACTTACCTACAGATTTTTTTCCAAAATACTGACTTCATAGGCTTTTTCTGGCACCACACACTCCCTTCGGTAGCTTTTAGTGGATCCACACATGATGATTAAAAATAAGTGTTTTTTTTTTTTATTTAAACGTAATTAGTCATTAGATTAGAAACAATTTTCATAATACCAAATTTTGCATACTGCCTTGGTAAGGAGAGGTTCCATCTTTGTATGATTGCCTATAATTGAGCCTCTCACTGGGATCTGTTTCCCACAAGGAGAATTAGACTTTGAGGAGGACCCCGGATTTGCTTTACCACTGAAGGTGCACCTAAAAGGGGTTTTTCCGGTTTTGGAAAACCTCCTAAAGGTACCTTTACACGCCACAACTACGGTGTAGCAACTGAGAGGCAATCCGGAGTTCCGTCACCGTTGCCCTGAAATTGCTACGAAATTGCGGCTTGTAATTGTGTAACGCGATGGTGATTTTTAAAGTTGCTCTCGGTTGCGGTTTCAGAGCATTGTTCAAAAACCAGACGCAACCCTGAAAGAGAATTGCCCTGGTTTCGCGTGTGAACGAGCGATAGGGATGGAACCTGCGTCACCTACTGATTTCCCGGAGGCGTGCCACAGCGTGCTGGACACCGCACCCCGTGAGCGATGTTTGGTGGGGTCTACTATGTAACCATTGGCTGTCCCTTCACAGGGCTGCATCTTTGATGAGCTGTCCATTCACATGACACAGTTGCAATGGCGTCATATATTAGCCAGCCTTACTGCGCAGGGTGGCCAATCATGACGCTATTGCGTGGTCTAATCAGCGTGTTTGGGGCGCGGAATACACCAGTCTGTCATGCCTATGTTCTTGCGGCGCTGATCATGTACGCCCACATTCCTTTGGGGATTGCAGCGTGTGAAGCGGCGTCAGGAGTCAACCAGACGTTTCCCAATGTTGGTGTGGGAACTTCCAGGACGACACATCACCTTAGGTTGACGACATAATTGCGGCGTGTACATGCGGCATCGGCGTTCGGAGGCAACCGTCAAAAACGTGCATGGTCGCGTTCGGTTGCCTCCGCCGCCAAACGTTGCGGCGTGTAAAGGTACCTTTAAGGCTATGTTCACATCTTGCTTTTTGCTGCATTTTTTTTTGCTTTACAGCAAAACTTGCTCTCTTGGCAGTAAAAAAATGTGGTTGCAAAAAGTATTTTTTGCTGCAGTTTTACTGCTTTTTTGGGGTGTGTTTTTGCTGTGTTTTTGGTGTAGATTATATGTGTCATTTGTGTACACTACTTTGCTTAATAAAGTTAGCTTCATTCAACAGAAATGCAGCAAAAACACAGCGGTTGTGTTTTTATACTTTCTCGTTGCTTTCTATGGTGCAAAAATGCTGAAAGAATTGACCTGCTCCAGTGTTCAGAAAGCAGCAGGTTTCCATTTCGGTGAGGGAAAAAAAAGCAATTGAGTGCATGAGATTTCTGTGAAGTCCTAGCTTTGCTGGTACTGTAAAAAAAACTTATTTTAATTTGTTTAAAAAGGCATCAACAGAACACTGCAAAAACACAACATATGAATATAGCCTTACCCTGACATCATGTATTTAAAACACAAAGCAAACTGTGCTTTGACAGCAAAATCCAAATTATCCAGCACATCTTCTTAGTATAAAACTTGTATCTTTATTCAAAACTTCGTTAAAATCATAGCAGGAGATCAGATAACAAGGGATAGCTAGCCACTTGTAAATATGTTCAGAGTCTTTACACGCCCTGACCTATGGATAGGTCTTAATCATAATGACTAAACATAAAGTTAACTAGCTAGATATCCTGCACTATAATGGAACGAAGAGAAACATCTGACGAATTAATCAGTGCAAGAAACACCAGTTGACAAATGCACATGCAATGCGGTTTAACAAGCACCAAGACTTAATGATAAAGCTGAGAGGTCCCAATCACTCCATAATGAAATCAATTCCTTTTTAGCCAAATTACATCTCCATTCCCTATCCAAAGAACAATTGGAACTGTTGAACGCTCCACTTACCATAGCGGAATTGGCACACACAATAAATACCTTGCCAACCCCAGGTCCAGATGGATTAACCAACCTATACTATAAAACCCTTCAAGACATTCTGCTACCCTACTGATGTGATTTACTTTACAATTGGCAATTTCCTCGAACTGCTTCCCTAAAGAAATGCTCGCTGCAACGGTAATAATTCTTCCTAAAGCCTGGTAAAACCCAAGATGTCTCCCAAAACTTCAGACCAATTTCCCTACTCAATTCAGACCTAAAAATGTACGCGAAGTGCATTGCCTTACGTTTGGCTCCAATTATACCCACATTAATTAGCTTAGACCTAGCTGGTTTTGTCCAAGGCAGAAATGTGGTGGACAATACGAGAAAAATCATTAACTTAATCGATATAATCAATAGGAAGCGAGTCCTAGCAGCATTAGTCACACTTAATGCCAAAAAAGCTTTCGATAGAGTGAGGTAGGAACTTGCATTTTCGGTTCTCTAGAGGATGAGATTTGGTGGCCCAATTATGTCGGCAATAGGGGCTCTGTACTCTACCCCTTTGGCAAGGGCCCTTGCAAATGGCACCCTGTCTGATGAATTCCTAATCTCGAACGGGACCAGACAGGGCTGCCCCCTCTCTCCCTTAGTGTTTATTCTCTCCATTGAACCTCTTGCAAAGGCCCACAGCATAACGTTGTTTGACCATGACTTAATCTTAACCCTGGAACAACCTCATAAAGTGTCTGCGCATATTCTGACTGTGACAAGGGTGGCTTTAACTCGATATTGGAAGACTTCTACTATCCCCGCTGCTCCAGACATTATAGGTGAAATGAACAAAACTTACACTTTTGAAAAAAATGATGGCTTATAGAAATAACAGAGTGGAGAGCTTCTCGAGGGAGTGGCGGGTATTTGAGACATCCCCATGGTGCATATATCAGAGGACTAGGTGAGACAGCTCAGAAGGCTTTCTTTTTTTTTTTTTTTACAAATCAGATCAGAAAAAATAACTCATCAGTTCTTAAATTCAAGGTTCTTGTATCTAATTGTAGCACCCAGTACCCTTCCCATTTTGGCATTTCACATACAATGTCACCCCCTATGTGTCTCATATTTGTTTTCTCAATGGCCATTATCTTTAAACTGGACTCATCACCAGAGTGCACATGTAAGAAATGCCTGGAAGCACCTGAAAGTACGTAAGGGTAATGCAACCGACATTCTGTATCCTCCATTTTTTTGCAACGAATAAGGTACACTAAATTTTAACTCCTACAGTTCATTAGTGACTTGATATTGTGGATTTTCCCTGACAGATAAGAGGAAAAGCTCCTCATGTTCATGTATTCATATGCCCCACAAGTTTTATGGATGCATAGGAAGGAGTCTTTAGTATTTAACCAATTTTGATTCCCTCAAAGTATCCCTGCACATGTGGTCACTAGGTGACAAAATGTTACCGATAGTTAGACCCTTTCTATCTAAAAGCGTATGATGATGCCGGCAAAATACACCCAAAAGCGCAATGTACAGGATCGAAAGTAGACGCAGCCAGAACGTCATACCTGAAAGATACCCATCCATTTTAGAATCTAGAAAGAAGGGGGCAGTGCTTGTACATTAAGTTATCACGCCCACGCGGGCGTGATGACCATGGAAAGAAGGCCGCGATTGACACCAACAAAACGCACAGAGTGACTAGACGCTACCTAATTTACATGCGAAAATGTAAGATAAAAAAATATTTTTATCTGCTATTACACTACAGTATTCGCTTAGACAGGGATGCTTAGAATAAGCACTATGAATCTGCAAGGACAGATAGTGATAGATTTGGGGCATAAAGTAGCTGACAGGTTCCTTTTAAGCCAACATGTTCACTGCATACAGTAATCGACATGAGGATCAGCAGTGGAGACTTGGTGCTGGACCCAGAGAGGGAGGTAAAACAGAACTTTTTTTTAATTCTCTTGAACTACAGCAAGGAGCAGGAGTTTTCTAAAAGAGAAAAGATATAGAAAGTAAGATGAGTGTGCAAATCCATATCTCTTTAAATGAACAAGTCAACAAAATATATTTAACAACTAACTAAAAGTTTGAGTAAAGCTCCTTTAATTCTTATTATAGTCATACTATACTCTGCTTATAGTATTTCACAGGGACATTTCTGAGAAATATTTCCTTGTAGTTTTAATCACAAGTGCATTGAGGCAAGCACTGCACTTCCAGCTGTGCTTTACTGTCTCCTTTTTTCCACCAGCCATTGATTGGCCGATCACTTTTCTTTCCTCCCTTTCTCCCCTGCTCAGCTGCCAACATTGCTCAGGTTTGTTTCACTGAGATGCAAGCAAGATATGAATGTAATAAGTATTAGAATGGCTTTTCACTCTTGCATTTAGTTGGCACAAGTGTGTCATAAACTGATGAGACTTTGAGGAGGATCTAGGATCAGAGTTCAGTTGATTGCAGGTCTTTTTTAGAACCCGCTTGTCGTTTTTTTGTTAGTACAACCTTCTTTAATTCCATTATGTACTTAAGGTTCCTTTTTTATCCTGCTGTGATTAACATGTAAGTGTTATCTCAGCTGTTGCTACTCCCTTCCGCTATATAAAGCTACTCAACTCTCTGCTATGCCAGCTATTGTTCATTTTATGCTGACCTGGAAATTGTTTCTAGAGAAAGCTGTAGTTATTTTTACAGTTGATGCAGTGAAGTCCCTCTCTGGAGAAAAAGTACGGTACTTCTTTAGTTGTATCTCGTTCCCTTGTTTGTTTCCCCTTCCTCGTATTGTCTTTATTTTAGTAGTAAGACTAGTGCATTGCATTCTTTATCTTATGTGATCGCACACATGGGGAAAGGACCCGTTTTGGGATGTTAGGGAGCCCAGGGATCAGTCACAAGTGAGTTAGGTAGTGACCCCTTTTCCCTCTCCTCATCACCAGTGCCTTCTTTTCCACCATCCCTGGTATACCCCTCCTGTTGCGCCGCGTGCAAGACGTTTCCTCACATCAGCGTGATATTAGTTAAGGGTCTATTATCCTGATCACAGGTCCTTTTTTGTTGACAGAGGTCTTGTTAATAGATTGTATTTGATGCCATTGTAAAGACAGCCATACATCTAAGATAGCAGTTGACAGAACACTTGTTCGATCCATGGCTAACTCTTATGACCCTCTTCTGGGAATAGTAAAGTAATTCTGCCATTTTTGTCAGAGATTGTTGTATTGGAGAAAAAAAGGATGGGCCACTCTAATTCAATATGCCACATCATTTTCTGCCTCAACATTGTCTGTAGGAAGAAAGTTGGGAAGTCCTTATACACATTATGTGGTTGTCCGGTCACTCCAGAATTGGCAGGCTTAGCTCACTTTTATGTATAACCTCCGCTAAACATTTTAAAATAAAGCAAACACCATCAGGAGGCTGATATTTATACCACAATATAAGGCTGCCTTCACATTTGCGTTTTTGTCTGCATGCAGAGGGCATGCAGACGCAAACGCAGGGCCAACACTGCCATACTGATGTGAACGCAGCGGAGATTGTCCGCATGCGTTCACATCAGTATGGTGCCCGGTCAGCCAATCAGCGATCTTGGCGGTGGTCGGGAGGCAGAGATCAGCGGCGGAGATCTCCTCCTCCCGGCCGCCGCCAATTGGCCACTAGGAGTGTTTTCAATGAGATCCGCAGCTTTTTCCTGCGCTGTCATGCAGAGGATACTGCGGATCAATTGAGATCCATTTATTGTGTGCTTGCGGGCGTTTGCAGATAAAACAAGCGCCAGTGAACGCACAAAAAATGCAACATATTGCGTTCAGAGGGCGTAGGAGGGTGCATAAATTATGCACAACCGAACGCAGCTACTATGCATTTCCATGTTAAACATAGCTCACTGTTTGGGCTAATGTGTACTTATGTCCGGATTTAGTAGACCTGTCTATAATGAAATGGTTCTAGTATATAAAGAGGAGCTGTGCAGAAAAGTAAGAATTTATATGCTGGATCCCTTTCTGCTGCCTTACAAATATCATTAAAATAAAATATCAAATGCTGGGGTGTGCAGCCATCTCTCATATTCAGAAATGATGGCTGCACATTTCACAGGTTAAATAAAATTTTATAATTTGCTTACGAGAGAGTGTGTAATATGGTGAAATTATATTGTGAGCAATGTTGGCCTGTGTGGATGGTGCCAATCTGTGTACATGGCTGCTGAATATGTTCCCACAGTGCAAGGGATATATCTAAATATGAAGGACTTTTCTGACAAGATCGGTATGTATCATCACCTGGGGGTCTGCTTTCAGTTTTAAGCAACCAGCTGTGGCCAAAAATTCTGGAACGAGAATTTGTCACAAGCTTTTTGACATCTAATCTAAGAGCAGAATAATGTAGAAGAGACACTGATTCCAGTGATGTGACACTTACTTGATGTAGTTTTGATAAGATCACAGTTTTAACAGCAGCAGATTATCAGTAGAGGACTAGTAAATGGGCACATCACAGGAATCGGGGGTCTCTGCCCCTGCATCATACTTCTTCTAGATGGGTTAGATTAAACATGATCATAGATTCCCTTTAATAATGAAGGTGAAGAATTTCCTTATAAATATTTACATTGTAAAAATCCTTCAGAGTTTTCCTTTAAACTTCTTTTTTGTTTCTAATGCATTCAAAAGCTGTGCTTCATTAAAGAAAGTCTGTCACCCCCCAAAATGGCAGTTAATCTGCCTAAACACTTACACAGAGCACCTAGACCTTAGTTAAATCATACTATGCAAGCATAGCTTGACTTAATATTTAATTAAAAATGAACTTTTATTTGATATACAAATGAAGGCATGTTGCTGCACTCTTGGCGTGGCCTATGCCTTGGTGCACTGTCATGCCCTCCTATTTGCTTAATAAAACTGGTACCTTACATTCAATCACTAACCAAGGGTGCACCAAGGCGCACTCATTTGCATATGAAATATGTTGATTTTTAATAAATGTTAAGTCAAGTTATACTTGCCTAGTATGGTTTAAACAAAGCCTAGCTGCCCTATATAAATGTTTAGATAGCTTAATTGCCATTTTGGAGATATCAGACTCCCTTCATTTATCTTTTTTCTTTTTTTCTGATAAATGTAATCCTCCTTCTTAGCAATACTTGCTAAAAGTATAATAAGGAGCTGATCAGCTCAGTTACCCAACGCCGTATGCTCTCTTATTGGTTCATAAAGTGTCACCTTCTTTAAATCGAGTGTCTCCTTCTTGCTGCATAATAATGCTGCACTCAGCGTTTTCCTCCGTGGTGGGCTATGAAATCAATAGCGTGACCGAGTGACCTACCAGAGCATTGATTGATTGTAATGTAACAGTGTTTGACTAGAGAAGTCCTGAGATTAAATGCTTTGAGAAAATCTCCAGTATTACTCAGACCTTTGAATTCCTATTTTGAAGAGACTTAGATCTCAGTTCCAGATTTCTTAATAAAATGCAATTCAATCCTGGATCTAAGTCTCAGTAATTATCTGTCTCTTTTGCAGTCAAAGTTAAAAATACTATCAGATTTGGTGAAATTGTGTCCCCTGTCAGCCAATAGGCTGAAATCAAGACAACTAAGCAGCGGTGCAGTATAGCCAGAATCGCATCATGCACTTGACCTGCTTAGACACATGATCTTTGGATGCAGGCAAGTAACATTGGAAAGGGTGAAGGATTGTAAGTGAATGAAGGTGGCGAGAACAGGAACAAGACAAAGATCAGGGGAAGGAGAATGAAAGACTGGATTTGTAAGGCCCCGTTCCCACTGTCAGTGTTTGCAGCAGTTTGGACGTGGCGTGTTATCGCTGTGTCAAAAACCGCTGCGTTGTACTGTACAAGCACAATGGATGGGATTTATAGAAATCCTGTGTCCACTGTGCCTGTTTTCTCTGCAATGTAAACTGACATGCAGGGCGATTTCCTGAGCCGCAGCATGTCAATTTATTCCTGCAGAGGCTAATGCGATTTCAGCAGGTGAATGCAGCAGAAAGCTGCCGCACCCAGAACACTAAGCGTGGGTATGGGCGGCTGCGTTCACTTGCGGAGATCACCAGCTTCACTGCAGGAGGCCAGACACCGTGTTTACGCATAATGGGCACTTGCCCTTATACAAGCAAAAATAGAGATGAAGAGTGTGACAAGAATATAGACCATG
Organism: Allobates femoralis; assembly: GCA_033576535.1. Lineage (NCBI taxonomy): Eukaryota > Metazoa > Chordata > Amphibia > Anura > Aromobatidae > Allobates > Allobates femoralis. Next base: position 121,441,635 of record JARQOC010000006.1, read on the forward strand.
TAAGAGATCAGAGTAAGCATTACAGCCAATCAAGGTTCTTTTAGGTGATTTTTTTGTTTTTATTTAAAGGAGTTTTTTGTTTCAAAAACTCCTGTTTCCCTCACCTTCAGAAAAACAAAAGTTCTTTGCTCTCCCTCCAAAGGTCCAGTCTGTTATTATTAAACCAGACTGTAGCCAGGACAAACAGACTTTTCAAAACCAGAAAATCCATCTATGGTTGAATAATAGGAGCAGTACTACTATTTGTAAAAAGGGTACTGACAAGAATACATGTTACAGTATTTCCCAGTGTACTTGTATTATTCACAGGTGCGCATCAACCATGCTCACTATTAAGTGATAAGATTTATACAATAATATTAAGTAATGGAAAAAAAAAAAAAAAAAAAAAATATATATATATATATATAATATAATTTTGTGAGACAAGGGATACAGCTCAGCCAGGATCTTGCCTTCAGCCCAAGTGAGTGGTTGTGGAGTCACTGTGGACAATGGCAGACTGACAGGCTCCACACAGGTATGGTCACAGCCATGTTTATTTTGTGCACACTTGTCGGGATCGCTGGTACATCACTACGTGTAACGGCCCTTACAATGAGTGACAACGATTGGACCTGGCCGGGATTGCTGGTGCGTCGCTACGTGGTCGCTGGTGAGATGTCAGTCAGATCTCACCAGCAACGCAGCAAAGATACGGCAGTTGTTGGGAACCTGTCACTCTCAGGCGTAGTATTGACATCGTTGGTTGTTGTCCCTGTGAAAGACAGCGATGCATGCTGCCCAGCGAGAGGGCAATGACCAAAAAATGGTCCAGAACAATTTGTAACAATCAGCAATCTCACAGCGGGGGCCTGGTCGCTGCTACGTGTCACACTGAGCAAGATCGCTTGCAAGGTCGCTGTTACGTCACAAAACCTGTGACGTTGCAGCAATATCGCTAGTGATATCTTTGTGTGTGAAGTACCCCTTACACCAGCAAAACAGGAAAATAAATGTCTAAGGTCGGTTTTACATAGACGTTCGTTTTCGTATTGCGGCGAGCGAACGCGAGCCGACCGCAAGCACCGCCCATCCCCATGTTTAACATGGGGACACACGGTGTATGCGGTCAGGTGCGGATGGCTGTGCGTTCCCATTGCCCTCCATGTGTGATTTGTACGCATGCAGAGGCTTGCATACAACACAAACATTCCCGGGCGCACAGAATCTGCAACATGTACGCAACTTGTTGCAGATTCGGTGATTTGTACAAATCACACATGGAGGGCAATGGGAACACACAGCCATTCGCACCCGACCACATACACAGTGCATCCCCATGTTAAGCATGGGGATGGGCGATGCTTGCGGTTGGCTCGCGTTCGCCCGCTGCAATACACAACGGCGGCGAACGCTAATGTGAAGCCAGCCTAAGGCTGTCTGGCCACTAACTAAACAACAGAGTATTAACTACAAAATAAACCTAAGCAACAAACAAAGGAAAGGTATCTTACTATGTCAGCTCCTCAGCCTCGCAGACGGGTGAGGGAATCCTCCTACCTCTCCTGATTATATCAACTGATCCAGAGAGGAACAAAACCTGGACTCAATGTGTAGAGAGGAACACCCAGTCCCACAGAGATTACACTGAAATAACCAGGCGTCAGTGACTTACCAACTGCCGGGATAAATCTGTAAAATGAAGGCAAAAACACATAAAAAACAAATAGCGGTTTTGGTGTGTTTTTCCTGCCAGGAGATGCAGATGTGTTGCAGAAAATTTGTGCTCCAAATGCTCAACGTGTGCACATAGACTTAGACATCTAGCTGAGCTGAGAGAGCTACTCCGGTCCACACCAGGATCTCGGTGTACTTTTCTATAGATAGAAGCTGCTAATCATAGGGGGCTGGATTTGGAGCTAAGATCGTGCCTTGCTGGGTCAGACTAATGAAAATGCTAGGAACTTAGAGGACCTGTCAACCCCCCAAAGATTTCAATCTAAAGGCATTCAGGCAAGGAGTCTCCTATGCGTTTCTGATGTTTTAATCATTAAATACAGCCTTTTAAAATGTGTACAACAAAGTCAGGAGGGCAATACCAGATCCATGAGTCAGCTCCTTCCCGGGGGCTATTCCCGCCTCATGTTTCTCTGTTCCTCTCTCCTCACCGCCTCCTCACTCTGCACCTGCGTCTCCGTGTGCTATTTCATGCAGGCACAAAGCGAGGTGTTGCTATTGTCGGCCCCATGCTCTTGTCCCGCCTCCCGCCCTGACGTCATCACTTGTTCCCGCCCTGCTTTATGTTATAAATGGAGCAGGGTGAGAATAATTGCTGCTGTCAGGGCGGGAGGAGGAGCAACAGTAGCAACACCTCGTCTGCACTTCTGTTAGCTTCAAGAAACTCAGAGAGCTTAACATAGCATTGACCAGGCGGTTTATTTTCTATGAATTTCGAAGTTGAACCATCTTCGTCATCAGGAGAACCACAATATTGTATTTCTCACAATGAAAAAGTTGGTTCAGCTTCGAAACACAGAGAACACATCATGGCCATATCCTATGCAATGTCCTCTAGATTTCTTGAATCTAACATCCTCAGTACAGACACTTAATCCAATCCTCCTAGTACTCATTCTACACTACAGGATTTCCCGATTTAAGGGTACTCCAACAGCTGATAATCTTTGATTTCTCCTTTCTGTGTTAAACAATGTCATAAGGAGAGCAGTTCTTATAGCTGTCACCTTGACAATTTTATCTATTGATAAGAGCCCGTTGTGCATGGTGTCCACCCTTCTCTCTAAAGCAGAAAAATGGAATTTTAAAATTTACTAGCAACTTAAGCACACAGAAGCTGGATCACACATTCCCCCAAATTAGCATGATACGATTACAGTGTACAGTGCCAATTCATTTTCCTGAATGATTTAGCATGTCAAAAGGCAAAAGTGAGAGCTAAGTGGCTTAGCTAAAAATGGGTTGTCATCATTTCAAAGTTAGCCAAGAAGTTGATATGCAGTATTCCAGGTGGAATTGTAGAAATTAAAAAAAAAATAAGGGACACCGCTGTAACTATTGATTCTTTGCATAAAATGTATGTATTTGCCAAAAGTTTGAACACTTTTGAAATGCTTTCAATTGTACTTCCATAATCAAAGAAACATCTGACGAAAAAGATCTAAAAACATTAAAGCAACAAACTTCGTAAAAAAAAAAAAAAATTGTATCAGTCTCAAAACTTACTGCAATGACTATAATCAATGGTATATGTACTCTGAGGATGCCTGGTTTATTGAAATATGATATAATAAAACTGAAAAAAGCCAACCATTGTGTTACTTTGTTCCTATAGCTGTTACACAGCACTCTCTACTTATAAAGCGCTAATTAAAAGATGTCAAACTGTGTATAGAGCAATGTAAATGACCTAATTATCTTATCACAAACCAAATAATGCAATAGTAAAAAGAAATCAAATTTAATATTCATAATTTTACATTTTTGATATTGTTTGGATTTGTAAGGGAAGAGTCAAATAACTGTATAACACATGATGATGCATTGCAACGCTTGGACTGGTCGTCAGCTCTTGGAGGGATCTATCCACTGTGGATTAGTGTCAGACAATAGCGGTGCTTTTGTTTGTTAACTTCACCATTCACAAAAAAGTTTGCCTTCTCACTCCTCTGAAGGCAATTGTCTATGCTGTGAAGATACGAGATGTGCAGCATCTGAAACAACGGACACTGGAAGCCTGTGCTAGCATTTCTTCTGCAGTGTTGCTATCAGTGTGTCAAGAGTGGGAGAAAAGGGTTGCAATGACAATCCAACACAATGGGCAGCACTTTCAACACATTTTATAAGTGGTTATAAACTTGTAAATAACTCATTACAGAATAAAGCCACCTTAAAACCAAGCATATCATTGTTTTTCTTATGAAGTTCTCAGTAAGTTTGATATGTCACATGACCCTCTTCCCATTGAAAAAAATAAAGTTGGATCCAAAATGGCCGACTTCAAAATGGTCGCCATGGTCACCACCCATCTGGAAAAATTTCCCCCTCCCATATACTAATGTGCCACAAACACGAAGTTGATGTCACCAACCATTCCCATTTTATTTAGGTGTATCCATATAAATGGTCCATCCTGTATATACATATATTCTTTTTACCATGTCACTACATATATAAAACCTTTTTTAATATGTTGATTGTGGTATTGCTATGATTTTTGTATTGTACTGGTACTTTTGTTGGTGGCCTCCATGGATCAGGATGTGTTTGTATGTTTTGCTTATTTATTGTCATTATTCTTCATGTTTTTTTTCCACAGCTGTTTTTAAAGGGAGACTGTCACATCTCCAAATATTAATAACCTGCAGATATGGGGATAATTTGCAGGTTAATGATGTTCCAAGCTGCTCAGTTACTTCACTGAAAGCCTGGCTACCTGAAGGAAATTAACTTCATTCCTCCTTGTTGCCACCGGTGTGCAGTCATGGAGGTGTGTCGGTGCGGCTCCGGTCACGGCTCAGTACACAAGGATGCCTCAGCCCATTGATTGCCAGCTTTCTCTGTAACTTATCCACACAGAGCTGGCTGTCAGTTATTGTGCCAGGACATGCAGGCTATTAGTGTTTGGAGTCATGTAAGGTTCCCTCTAAATTGTGAGGGGGAGTGTTTAACATAATATATATATATAGCATATGAAACTATTAAAGTCACGGAATTGTTAGACATGTTAATGATGATAAAATACACACATTTTCAAAATTTTATTTTAGTATCTGTTATGAACACCTTATGTGTTGCCTTCAAATTATGATCTGTCTTCTGTATTCTATTGTGAATTAAATATGGCGATTTCCAAATCAATTTGTGTGTGTGTATTAGACAGGGATAGTCAGTCATATGCTTTTATTTTTAGTTCAATCAAATTGTCAGCGTTGTGTATGCCGTGCAATGTCCCGCAATATTATACAGACTCATTCACCTTCTTAAATTAACCAATTTTAATTATCTGCTGTAAGCGAACATTTCTTTTTTTTATCCCTTAGCGCCTCAAAGAAACTTTGAAATTGCCTTTAAAATGTTTGATCTGAATGGAGATGGAGAAGTTGACATGGAAGAGTTTGAGCAGGTGAGTCAATATGTCGTCCATGTCTAACAAACAATTGTAGATGTATTGTCCACGTTCTATTATTTGTAAATTTTACAGTACTTTGCACCCTCTTCCAGGACAAATAGTTAATGTAGTGAAAGCTCTCTATATTCACCCATATTTATGGATTTATGGCTTTCTGCATTCACTGAGGAATTTTCAGGTCTCCACCAACCACTAATCCCAGAACAATAATACAATTTGTTCCTCTTATCTCGGAATTTTGATTTCACCTCCCCAGCTCCTCTCTCCCTCTCAAGACTGACAATGCTTTGTCACCTGTCGTATTAACTGCATCATCCTACCCTGCTTATGTATATATGTATGTGTCTTCAGAATTTGTCTCATTATTAGCCTGATGAAGAAGCCATAGTGTCCTGAAAGCTTGCTTTGCCTACCTTTGTTTTCAGTTAGCTATTAAAAGTTATCAACCACTGATGACTCTCCGATTCTAATATTTTTCTATAATCACCCAGTAATATGACTTTGTTACAGTGATCATCCAAACATTTTAGCAATGAGGATAATATTACCTAATTTGTGTTATGGTTTTAATTATTGGCAGCTGCCAACATAAATCATTAACCTCTCATCATTTTGTGCACACTGGTTTTCATTTCTTAACTCATCTCAATAAATACTAACTTCTGATAGTTCATCATATTTAATATGCGTTATCATATTAGATGAAAAATCAGCACTGCAGTATATTCTGTATTTTCTGTCTGTTGGAAGTACTGGATTCCTTTGATGAGAAAAAACAATATAGTAAGAAATGTCCAAAGTAATTATACTTACAAAATACAAAACAGAGCACCTAGTTGTGATTTTTTTGTGGGACTGTGTGCTATAAATTAGTGTTAATGTATTAACTGATAAATATTTCTCCTGGCAAACTCAACCCTTAATCTTTGGTATTAACCCCTTCACGACTGATGATGCACATGTACGTCATTGGTCGTGTTTCTGCCTTTAGTGTGTACTCCCATATTGAGTCTGCAGCTTTCTCAGCATTTGGCAGCTGATTTAATCAGCCAACAAGTGCCCCTAACAGCCGCTGCTGGATCGAAGATAACCAATTAAATGCCCTATAAATCTCTGACAGTTACATTTAAAATTTGCTGACAGGACGCACATCACGAATCCACCCATTGGCTCCTTGTAACGAGATTGCAGGGTGCCGATAGGTTGTTATGACAGCCAGGGGTCAGCTGATGACCCACGTAGCTGATATCTTGTAAATACTGGCTGCAAGACTACTTTCATAGAAGATTGTGATTTTTGCTATGCAGAGCAGTGCTGGTGTTTTGCTCTGACTAGCACAGACAATCAAAGATTCAAGTCCTCTAAGGCAGCGTTCCCCAACTACAGTCCTCAAGAGCCATGAACAGTTTGTTTTCAGAATTTCCTTATCATTGCACAGGTGTTGGAATCCCAAAAAAACATTGTCAAACTCATTTTTATTGCAATTTCATCGTACTTGGAATTTTTTTCCCGTTTTTTAGTATGTTATTTGGCAGAGTGAATGGTGTCATTCAAAAGTACAACTTATTCTGCAAAAATAACCCTCATATGGCAATATTGACGAAAAAATAAAAATGCTAAGGCTTTTGTAATAGGGGAAGGAAAAACACAAAAAAAATGGAAAATTGAAGGTATTTATGTTGTATTGTTTTTAATATTTTTGGCTTTATATTCCTTGATTGTATAAAAGATTAGAGCTAACAGTCTTTTAAGGTTAATTATGTTTTACTTGGTTGTTAACCTCCTTTTAGTTTGAGCTTTAAAGCAGTTGTCCATTACTCAAACAACCCCATTCTCAATCTGTGTATTTCTCCCTTTTAAAATAATAACACTTGTTCTTGCCTCCGGTGTCAGTGACGTTCCAGCACAGTCAGCACCGCCTTTCCTAGGATTGCAGTGTTACGTGATCCCAGTGCCCAATCAGTGGCTGCTTCACACATCCTACCTTTGGACGTATCGCATACATCCGGAGGAAGTGAGCAAGCAGCAACACTCAGTTCCTCCAGATGTGAGCGATTTGTCCGTAGGCGAGAGAGTGAAGAATCCGCCAGGATCGCGTGTCCTAACACTGTTAGGTGATCACAGGACAGGCAGTGTCGATACCTAGAATAGCACTGACACTGGAGGAGAGCATGTTATTATTTTTGTCATGTACCCGCTTTTCAGCCCATGACGGGGTGGGGGCGTTAATTTATCTTCTTCTCACTCAATCCAGCGCTTAGCCTCTGCTCTAAGCTATAAATTGTGCCTAAAATCACACCGACACAGTTCAAATCCTCACTTGCACAGAATTCTGCCACCACTCCTCAAACACACGGGGTGATGAGTCCCCAAAACACTACTGTCTGACAAGCAACAGGGTTACACACACTTTGTAAGGCTATGGATTCTGAGCATACAAGGATCAAGTTTATTCAAAGGACTCTGTCAGGTTATTTTTCAGTATGATAGAAATATTACCATTGAATAGGGCCTGGGCAGCCCTTGTAAAAACATGTAAAATTATTATTGTACCATTTGTATTTTCCATGTTATCAGCATAAGACCCTGCAAGGAGCTCCTGGATTAGTCTTGTCCATTATAAGCAAATAGGAATAGACCATCTGCTGTATTAACTGTCATGTAATTATGCACTTCTCAGCAGCTCTCTCCTCCCTCTCTCCTCCTTTTGCTCTCAGTGCAGTGTAATTTCAGTTCCCATTGGAGCGTCTGTTCTGATGAGGACAGGGAGGGAGAGCGTTATTGCAGATCAAACTTATCTAGACTCCATTTGTTTCTGTAAGCAGGAATCCCTGCTGTGACAGTTTCTGTTTTGCACTTGACCTCTTGTGATGCTGCAAACAGAGAGCAGAGAGGATGATACAGCCTTCCCTACCCCCCAACTGATGTCCTGTGAAGTAATGTGAATATGTGACATGGATATTCACGCTATGGGGAGGGTACAGCAGAGAACTAAGTGGATCACTCACTGTGAGTGACCGATGGAATGAATCTCTTCATTTGAAGTTTACAGAAGATAGGAGAGAAATATAAATAAAAATGTTGATTGCTCTCAGTGTGAGAAACAAGATACAAATCTTGTAGTTGTGATAACTTTTAATGGCTAACAAAAATAAAATAAATGATGTTATAAGGCGAGCTTTCGAGACGACTCAGGTCTCTTCATCAGGCATGGTATGACAAGATATTGAATGAAACTCAAAATATATGCATGCACAACTAAAATAATTGTACATTTGACTAAATAAACATTACAAAGGCTGGACATTTGGCAAAATAAACAAAGCTTGCCAAAAGGATCCCTAGAAGTCAAGCACTCCAATACAGAGAAAAAGAAGAGAACCCACGTGTTCCCCTGATGGTGACCTACAACCCACAGCTTGAGGTACTAAGGAAAACTGCCAGGAAACTTCATCACATCCTACACAAGGATAACCGACTTAAAATATTATTCAAAGACAGCCTCCCAATTTAAGAAATATCATGGTCCGAAGTTTGATGCCCTCGGATACACCAAAAGGAACTTATCCATGCAATGTGAAGAGCTGCAAGACCTGTGCTCACATAGAGACCAGAGACAGGATACAGATCCCCAACACACAGCAGGATTATAAGATTCCTGGGACTTTCACATGCTCCTCTTCCAATGTGGTATATTTAATTATGTGCACCATTTGCCCAGAAGGGTCTTTCTATGTTGGTGAGACTGGACAGCGTCTAAGAGCAAGGATGAGGTCTCATCGTCACACAAACGAAAATATCCATTTTCCAGTAGCGGAGCATTTTTCTGGCCAGGGACATAACATGGATAATATGAAGGTTTTAATTTTGAGAGGTAATTTCAAATCCCAAAAACATCGAAGAGTCTGTGAATCCAAGCTAATTAGAAGTTTCAATTGTATACAGAATGGACTGAACATCTCTGATGGTTTTATGGCTCATTACCACGTCTAAACAATGTTGTTCAAAGACATGGAAATCTTGGACACCAAGTTTTCTTATAAATTAGTGTCCTAGAGACTTTATGACCACTGGGCCTGCCTGATTGAAGATGCTCTCCAAGGCAGCTTTGTTTATTTTGCCAAATGTCCAGCCTTTGTAATGTTTATTTAGTCAAATGTCCAATCATTTTAGTTGTGCATGCATATATTTTGAGTTTCATTCAATATCTTGTCATACCATGCCTGATGAAGAGACCTGAGTCATCTCGAAAGCTCGCCTTATAACATCATTTATTTTATTTTTGTTAGCCATTAAAAGGTATCACAACTACAAGATTTGTATCTTGTTTCTCACACTGAGAGCAATCAACATTTTCTCAACTGGCTAACACGGTACCAAACCTTTTTCTTTTTTATATAGATAAAAGAAATACATAAATAGAGAGCGTTTAGAGTGAGGAATTAGAGAATGCTAGAAGTTACGTATGGGTTTTTGACCTGACAGTTTTCCTTTAAAGTTTTTAGCTTTAATATAAACATTACAGTGCTTACAATAAAAAGATATAAAGCATAAAATTAAAAGGACACACAAAAATGCAAAACAGTCACAAAATAAAGTGGGAGAAATACAGAAATACCCAACTTCCAGCCTAAAGTTATCCTTCTGTTTCCTTGGGTGGAAGGATACATAAAATATGGATCACATCAGCATCGGCTGCCCCCCACCTGCGAACAACTTTCTTTTTGTGTTACTCTTTATATCTTTGGCCTTGGGTTTCCATGACAGCCTCTAATTTTATTATGCTAATCTCAAGTCTGTGACTGGACCCTGGCTATTTTAGTAATGAGTATACTGCGTTTTAAATGCCCTGTTTTTCCAAGCACCCCCTTTCCTATAGTAAAGAGAGAATGTGAGGTCTTGCCACTAGGCACTATTTGGTCAGTCCTTTTGTACCTTGCAGAGGTGTGACAAATTTCAACATCTGTCTTCTCCTGGAGAACTCTTGGTTCTCAGTTCCTTTAATCAAGATAAGGAGTGGTTATGCCTCTTTTATGTAGATGTCCAGAGAAATCAATGTTACCTTACTACTGCCTGCCGCAATAATACAGTTAATCGTACAAATACATATTTCCTTCACAATTTTAAAAGGGAAAACACAAATTTAAAAGAGGTGCAGACACTTTGACTTTGTCAAATTTCTAAGCTTTTCGCAAGTACTGTATTAGAGATTTTGCACATGCAATAGTACTGTGATAAATCTAGGTAGTTCCAGTTTTCTGCTGTCAACTAACATAGCTTAAATCAAGGGGTGGGTGAACCTCAGGCCCCAGGGCTGAATGCAGCCCTCGATGACCTTTTCTGAGGCCCCCGGGCAGATTCCTGGGGACCGCAGTGCTCAGGCTGGCCACGTTTTGCTGACTGCCTACCTTCTAAACACCAGCTCCCCAGTGATCTCTATGCCCCAACCTCAGCCTCCCCAGTGATGTCTTTGCCCCAGCCTCCTTATATGCTCCCAGCCTCTCCTGTGAGCTCTATGCCCCATCCTCAGCCTCCCCATTGATGTATTTGCCCCATCCTCTCCTGTGATCTCTATGCCTCATCCTCAGCCTCCGCAGCGACATGTATGCCCCCCAGCTTTTCCTTTTTTTGTCTATAACCCTAACAAACCTGGAAAAGCAGTTGATAAGCAAGATGATCCATATCACCTAACATCACAGCCACCCCAAACAGAAGCAGCTCCAGCCACCACAGTAGGGGTGAGTTGATTGTGTAACCAAATAAAGCAGGTGAATTTTCAAGTTGATTATATTTTGCGGCCCTCAAAGGACTGTAGACATTTTTAAATGGCCCCCTGCAGAAAAAGGTTCCCCACCCCTAGCTTAAATGGAAGATGTTATGAGCAGTTTTCTGTAGTGGATGAGATGATTAGGGTTATTTTAGGGTTGCAGTGAAGGATCTACTCTTTGTACAGATGTATTGATCACTGGCTCTTGTGCAGCTTCACACAGATTTAATTAAGTTTTAAAAACTGATTTGAAAATGTGTGGTATATACTTTCTAGTTTTAATGTATGTTTAATATAGGAAGTCTTCCATGCATTGTATGGTTTTGTATTTTACTGTGCACATTTTATTGAGGTGAGTAAAACTTAGAGGCCATCGCCCAAATTGTACAATTTAAGGGCATCTAAGATGTTTTCTAAGAGCATTTATTGATGATGAAGAATTCCTTTCTATAGGAATCTCTACTGTATATATTGATTGCAATAATTACCATTATTGATCCGAACAACCACTGTGTCGCATATATTAGTACTGGCTGCCCCACATGATAAATGTACCAGGTCATGACTGATGAAATTGTGAGTCTGCATTTTGTTGCCTTAAATATTAACTTTTCGGCTACGTTCACACGCAGCGTAATAGCCGCGTCTTCCTGCTTTACTCGGCGCTTTTGAGCTCTGGCGTAAAAGCAGTGCAAAACAAAGCTGGTTACTGCTCGAAGGCGTGCAGACGCCGCATATTTATACACAGTGTATGTAGATACACTGGGAAAGCAAAAAATTACCCAACATGTCACACGGGGGAAAGAACACAGGATTCTTCCTCTGCCCGTGTGACATATCTTCCTCTGCGCTTCCTGGGGGAAAAATGTGGCCGTAAAAAAACGCAGTGTGTGAATGCACCACTTTTGTTACTGGTGCAAAATAGCGTGGTAAAAAACACGGGAAAAAAACATGCCCCCCAAAAAAACGCAGCAGTAATGCCGCATGTAAACGCAGCCTTAGAAAGCTCTTTGGTCTTGCCTATGTTGTAGAGGTGAGAGTCTGATTTAGTCTGTGGACAAGAGTTTCTTTTATACAAGTGACAATTTAAGACCGCTGTCCTTAATGCAAAGAACAAGTTGATTAGGAACGTCTAAAGGTACCGTTACACGCTTCAATGTTGTAACGATATCACTAAAGATCTCATGGCGCGCGGTCGTTAGGACATCGTTTTGACACTGTTGGTGAGCTGTCACATGTGTAGATATCGTGGACGACGCACCAACGATTTAGCGAGCAGCTATCGTTCACACAACCCAGTGAACGATACTTATTCACTGATGTAAATGGGCGAAGTCGTGAACGACATCATTATCGCAATGTCACACAGAATGATGTAGCAGGTTGGCTGATCGTGGATCGTTTGATTTGAGAACATGTTCTCAAATCTGCATTCAATGATCCAACGATTTATTGTAGTTGTATCTCGGTGTCACACGCAACGACATCCTAACGATATCGTTTCAATTACTCCAAACCCGTGATGTTTCCACAATATCGTTCACGTTATCGTACCGTGTAACGGGGCCTTAAGGCTGGTTTCACCCTGCAGTTTTTTCCCTGATCAGTTTCCAACAGTGTTTGTGTGCCAAAACCAGGAGTGTCTCCTAAACTTAGAACCGGTGTCAATCTTTCAATTATAGTTTTTCTGTGCAAGTTCCTCTCCTCGTTTTGGCTCACAAACCAGATGGACACTTATCAGGGAAAAAACTGCAGTGTGAAACAAGCCTTACTGGTCTGTAGGTGCCAGAACTCTTAATGGTTGGCAGTGGATCAAATACTTATTTCTCTCTTCAAAATGCAAATACATTTATATAATTTTGACAATGTGATTTTCTGGATTTTATTTTAACCTACCCTTAAAATTATAGACTGTTCATGTTTTTGTCAGTGGGCAAACTTACTAAATCAGCAAGGGATCAAATAATTATTTTCATCACTGTAACACTATTTGATCCTATCAAGCGCTTTCTCTGCGAACAGAATAATAGATGGAGTTGATGGAATTTGTACTTTCCATAAATTAAATTAGATCTGATTCTTCTGGTACCATCTATGGTTTCTCTGCCTTTAACAAAACCGACTTGGTCTGAAAGAATTAAGTCAGGTAAAAATTCTGCTAAGGCCGGCTTCACACTGCGGGTGTGATCTGATCCGTGGCTGTCCTCTTGTCGCGGTCCTGACCCATCAGCTGCGTGCGGCTGCACACCGGATCAGAGGGCAAATTAGCCCTCCAGTTCTGTGTGCTAATCTGGTCCGCGACTGTCTGCCTCAAGTGGACAGCCACGGATCGGATCACACCCACAGCCTAAACTATTCAAAATGATTTTTGCATATACTTTAATTCTGTCATTGAGAAGTGATATGATGTAGTTTGGGATTAAAGTTGGATCAGTTTGATATATATGCATCACCAAAATTGTGGCCTGTAGATTTTCAGGTAGGAAATTACCTTCTTTGATAACTCGATTAAATATATTGGCTCATGGTGTAAGGATTAATTGATTATAGATTAAATACTATTTTTTTGCGAACCCATCAGACCCTGGAGCTTTATTTTCTTTAGCTTTTTCAGTACCGATTCGACTTCACGAATGGAAATTGGAAAATTGGAGCATACAAAACTTGGTCCTTATTAAGAGTTGAGAGGTGTGTATTTGAAAGAAAATTTGTAATGACTTGTTGGTTCGATTGTAATATGTCTGTGTTGTTTTTAAGTTTGTAAAGGGAGTGACAGTTTTTGGCAAATGCTTCGGAGATGTATTACGGGTGGGAGTAAATAGCATTGGATTTGTTTGTAAATGAAAACAACAATTTATATCTGCTTTTTTAAATGTATTTTCTATTTGTTTGGACATTTTATTGTACTCCTATTTTTTGTGTTTTGACAGATTAGATCATTTTATCATAGTTGTCGACTAGTAAAAATTTGAGCTCAGCTCTTAGTTTAAAAAATGTAAAGTGTGTAGAGTGTAAAGGGTTGGTGTATTCAGGGGGAAAAGGGTTATCGGTCTCCAGAGCGCTAGAACAAATGGGGACACGGTATTATTATATGTTTGCAGGCACAAACCTTTATTAAAGATTTCTGAGCGCCACAACGTGTTTCGATAGACAAGTGTTATCTTCCTTAGGTGGTACAGAGACCCAAGGACATCTTCACAAGGGTTGGTGTACTGGCATTTTTCTTCTTTAGCAATTTTATTTAATGTCTTGGATTTTTTTCCTATGTTTGCTTTTAATGTTGGGAGTTGATTTGTAGAAGAATTTCCTTAATGGCTTCTTTAAGCGCTTTCTAAATTGTAATAGGTGAAGTTTCATGTAGCATATTTTTCTTAGAGTACTTGTGAATAGAGTTTCCTATTTTGCTTTTGACGGATGGATGGTTTAATAACAATGTATTGCAACACCATAGTTTAGTATTATTTTCGTTATTGGATGTTAAGGGGTGAATAACTGGGGTGTAGTCTGGGCACAGGGTGTTGCCAATAGAAGCTTCCTTAAGAAAAAGTGGGTGTTAATTAACATAAGGTAAAATCCTGGTGTAGGTGGTATATAAGTAAATTCTCTGGATTTCTTATTCAGACATCTAAATATGTTAAATATTGGTTATTGGCGTATCCAAGGGCACTTGTATCAAAAATGTATTCAGGGATAATATTGATCTCACCTACAATTATCAGTTCGCCGTTTTGGAGTCTCTTAAGCTTTTTCATAATCTTATTTAGCAAAGCAATCTGACCCCTATTGAGGGCATATAAATTAACTATGGTACAGTCACGATTATTTTATATTTGAGAATATGGAATCAACTGTAATCACCTTTTAGATTCTTCTGTAAACTGAAAGACAATTAACTTTATATCTAACGACTGTAAGAACCTCCACTCCTTTTTTTGAAAAGTTTTTAAGAGTAAAATTTGGAAGATTATTTAAAGATAATTTAGTTTTTTGGAGACAAATAATGTCTGAATTTGTTTTTTTATTGTTTTTTTTGCATCTTTCCAGACAAGATGCTATAGGGCTATTGAGTCCTTTAACATTTAGTGACTTGAATTTATCTGTCATAGAGTACCATAAGAGAAACTGCTTGTTTATACCTGTAACCATAAAGAACATTAGAGTTGCTCATCTTGGTTATGAAGTAATAGCTGGACGCAGGGGGCGGGGCTAAGCGGCCATTTTTAAAATAAGCTCTGTGTTATACTGCAGACGAGGGAGACAATGATTGGCATCAGGGAGGCAGCAGTGGGCAGATTAAACATGCAGGGGGTGTGAATCTGCCCTTTGGCTCCAGCCACAAGCCACCTCCTATTTGGCTCCTCAATGTAAGTTTTCTAAGTGTATTATCTCGGGGTACAGGGCTGCTCAAGGGCTGGGGGACCCCTTGCCTGGATGCAGCAGACATGTTGCATTCAGTGCTGTAATTAGATCACCATGCCTGGTTTGTTGACAGGTCCTCTTTAAGCTGCTAAACTTCTTTCAAGGACTTGTGGCTTTTTTGCAGCACATAATGCTTAACTGCAACGGCATCCACTTTTTTTTTCTCAGCCACTTAGATATTTGCAATGTCCATTGTTTTTTTAGGGAGACAAGTTTTTTTGCTGAGAGTGATTTCCAGCTCGTTTGGTGAAGCCATAACTAGTTCACTAAGAAATTTATCAGGGAATGTTAGATTTTTAGTTGCTGTATCCAACATAGGCAAAGAGGTATTGTTTTCAGAGTTGAGTTCTTAGAAAGGAGCAGAAAATGTTACTGTTGCCTTGGGCATTACTTGACTGGGAGGGTAATCTTTGGATTTTCCATCCTAATCGAAGTCAGATAGGGCCACTTTAAAGTGAGTAACTGTCATTCCCCATGGCCTTTCGCTTACTCCATTTAGCTTGAAAACCTTTAGGAAAGTCCTGTTCTAAATTACCACTTTCCCATTGTTCGCCTTTAAAATAAGTTGTGGAGGGCACACAAACCTTAGATCATTAAGTGAGGAGGAATGACACAAACTATATTTGGGTAATTTAAGGGATTCTCATTGTTTAGTAAAATTCTTCCTCATTTCTTAGTATTTTTCCCCTTTTTTTACGGCTCCTTGTATCCCTGTACTAATAGTTTCGAAATGAATGGGGAACGTAAAAAACATCCCCAGTTGTGTTCTCTAAAATCTCGGCTACCCCGGTTGCTTAACTCTAAGGGTACCATCACACCTGGCGATGTCGACGGCGATTTTTATGGCAACGCTGGGGCGAGGCCTATCGCCGCCGACATCGGCAGTGCGTCGCCCAATGTGACTGGGCGAGGACGACGCATTTGACTAGTCGCCTGGTTTCAGAGCAGCGCTCTGAAACCAAGCGGCCGATCTGGGGCGATGTGTACACATCGCTCCATGTAAACGGTCGACGGTGACCTGACAGGTAATGGGAGCCACAGGCTCCCATTGTACTGCATTGCCGCTGGGGTTTTGAGACACCCCGGCGGTGCCGCCGCCTGTCAGATCGCCGGTGCGTCGCTGAAGGTATCGCCCCATGTAAATGGGGGACGGCGACGTTGGCGGGCGCCAAAAACATGCGCACACCCGCCTGTCGCCGCCGACCTCTCCGGCGGCCTCGCCAGGTGTGACGTGGCCCTAAGAGATTTTTTGACTGGGGGCACTATACACTTATTTCTGATTGCTGTTTTAAAATGGGGATGAGGGAATTAGTGTTGCAGATTTGTTGGACATCAGCAGAAGTAACAGTAGTTAGACATCTTAGGGAGAAACAAGGGTTTACTTGAGACATACATAGGAACTGTATATATCATCAATGGAAAATAAATGATATATCTTAAAATAGTTGCTATACCAGAGAGAAGTTAAAAACAAAAAAAAACAGTTAGGATACACTATATATTAAGCATTAGCCGAACAGTGCCATTTAAAGGGAACCAACCACCCCCAATGACCCCCCCGGACTATTAATATGGCTCCCTACACCCAGCACATACATGTGCTGCAATGTTTTTTGCTAAAAAAACTGCTTTTTAAAAGTGAAGATAATGCTTTATAAAGTATTTAACGAAGGGACGGGTGGGCGTTACTTAGCTGTGGCTAAAGCCGGGTTGCAGCTGCCACTCATCATCCTGTGTCCCCTCGCAGCAGTAACGGCCAGCCCTTTCTTGTCGTCACAGCCTGGTGCACGGGCTCGCATACCCGTGCACACGTCATCAGCTACAGCCGGGTAGCGAGCGCGCGCTCTGACTTCCTGCGCTGGGCTGTGGAAGTCAGAGCGCGCGCTCGCTACCCGGCTGTAGCTGATGACGTGTGCACGGGCATGCGAGCCCGTGCACCAGGCTGTGACGACAAGAAAGGGCTGGCCGTTACTGCTGCGAGGGGACACAGGATGATGAGTGGCAGCTGCAACCCGGCTTTAGCCCCATGTAAGTAACGCCCACCCGTCCCTTCGGTAGAAACTTTATAAAGCATTATCTTTACTTTTAAAAAGCAGTTTTTTTTAGCAAAAAACATTGCAGCACATGTATGTGCTGGGTGTAGGGAGCCATATTAATAGTCCGGGGGGGTCATTGGGGGTGGTTGGTTCCCTTTAATAACACTGCAATGTAATGCCTTCCAACATATTATAATCTGTAGCTTGTTGCTTGTATTTCAACACCCTTGCTCAACAGCATAGACTTATCCGATTATTCCTAACTTCTTTATTGGTTTTTATTGCCTTTCTCCCTCTTGGTACGTGTGTTACTGTCCAAGTTCTTGAATCATGCATAGATTTAATTTCTGTTTCAGCTGCCTTTATCCATTTACTGGCTTGCCTTTCTGAGAGTCGAGATATATCCTCCCATGATATGGGTTTATATGCAGTAGTTGTGGTCACTTTATATGCAAGATGTACTGGTGGTTTTTCTCGGTTTTTTCTTATTGAATGTCTATTTGCATGCGGTAGTATTTGTTCATCTTGTGTATTTGGGTTTGCAGCAATTTCAACCATTTGCTCATTCAGTATTACCATAATGTGTTCATTTATTGGTTTCCTCCTTTACATGTCGTCATTGTGTTTAAATACAATATTTGTGGTTGCCAGAAGAACCACTGGGCTGTAAAAGGTATAATTAGTGTAAATAACTAAATATGAAATAGTCCTGATAGAAAAAATCTGGTTTACCATAAAACCTAGAAATAACAGATTACAGTGTAATACAATTTAAATACTATTAACACAAATGTAATGAATAAACAACAAAGTGAAACTTTGGAAGATCATGTTCAAATCCGCATCTACTATATAATTGCCGAATCGTATCTGTGACTGAAATCGCGCGCCAACGCTCATTGGTCGCCGGCAGCTGCGGCGGCCAGTGAGCGCAGCATATGCAAAAGAGCAGCGCAAATTCATAAATCGCTCCTCATGTTCCCCCCCCGCTCCTCATGATCCCCCCCCGCTCCTCATGATCCCCCCCAGCTCCTCATGATCCCTCCCCGCTCCTGCTACCCTGCTCGCGTTCCTCAGGTCCCCCGCTCCTTAGGTCCCCGCTCCTCAGGTTCCCCGCGGCCGCTCGTTCCTCCTGGCACCCTCTCCTCCTCATGGTCCCCTCCTCCTCATGGCCCCCCGCTCCTGCTGCCCTGCTCGTCTCCTCAGGTCCCCCACTCCTCCTGGCTCCCATTCCTTAGGCCCCCGCTCCTCCATGGTAAAAATACAAATAAAAAAATCCTCAGTGAGGATACTCACCCGTCCGCGGGCTCACTCCACCTACGATGCGTCTTCTAGCTCCTGCAGGGCTTGAGGACTTGTCGTTGCCTGGGAAACTGATCAGCTGATCGATTTCCCAGGCAACGACAGAGGTCCTGCCCTGGGAGCTACAAGACGCATTAGAGGTGGAGTGAGCCGGCGGACAGGTGAGTATCCTCACTGCGGGGGGCCAGGAGGAACGGGGGGCCAGGAGGAGCGGATGGGGCAGGAGGAGCGTGGTGAAAGGAGGAGAGACGGAGGGAGGACCAGGGACATGAGGAAAGACTGAGGAGTGAGGACAGGAAGAGCAGTCACAGGATACGAGCTGACAGAAGGAAAGGTGCAGGGACAGGAGGAGCGGTGACAGGAGGAGAGACAGAGGAGCGGGAACAGGAAGAGCGGGGACAGGAGGAGAGGGACAGGACGAGCGGTGACAGGAGGAGAGACGGAGGAACAGGGACAGGAGGAGCAGGGACAGGAGGAGAGACAGAGGACGGGGACAGGAGGAGCGGTGGCAGGAGGAGAGACGAATGAGCAATTTTTGCAATTCTGACCAATGTCCCTTTATGAGGTAATAACTCTGGAACGCTTCAACGGATCCTAGCGATTCTGAGACTGTTTTTTAATTAACTACAAGAACAATTGGATTGCGATGCAAATTAAAATATTTTTTTTTATTTTTACATGAAACAAGTGCACTGAGGGATCACCTCAGGTCAGGCAGAGTGGTAACCTGCACCTGCAAGATGTTCTTAACATTTACTCAGCAATACAAACTAAACAGAAAAATGCTGTATACTTTCCATTTAAAAATACATAATAAAGTGATCATTGCACTTCCCCGGTAATGACAGCAAATTCCTACACATATGCATAAAGTGAAAACCTCGCAGAGGTCAATTTACCCAACAATAATACATAGTATATGCTAGGACTGGGAGATTAATCAAATTAATTTGATTAATTCGCCCCCTGCTGTGGCCACCTCCATGGGTATACAGGCGCCCTCCCCCCCATCAGTATCCAGGGCCCCCCTTGCTGCCTTAAACCTGAAAAGTAAGAGCTCATTATACTTATCCCCCCCGCCGCCGCCGCCATCGCGCTCCTCCGGCTTCATCCAGCGTCTTCCGGCTTCCTCCTCTGGCGCAGACAATGACGTCATTGCCTGCGCCCATCGGAGGAGGAAGCCGGAAGAAGCCGGATGAAGCCGGAGGAGTGCGATGGCGGCGGGTATAAGTATAATGAGCTCTTACTTTACAGGTTTAAGGCAGCAAGGGGGGGCGCCTATATACTGATGGGGGTGGTGGGCGGGCGGCCTGTATACCTCTGGGGCTGCTGCTATATATACCTCTGGGGCTGCTGCTATATATACCACTGGGGCTGCTGCTATATATACCACTGGGGCTGCTGCTATATATACCACTGGGGCTGCTGCTATATATACCACTGGGGCTGCTGCTATATATACCACTGGGGCTGCTGCTATATATACCACTGGGGCTGCTGCTATATATACCACTGGGGTTGCTGCTATATATACCACTGGGGCTGCTGCTATATATACACCTCTGGGGCTGCTGCTGTATATACCTCTGGGGCTGCTGATGTATATACCTCTGGGGCTGCTGATGTATATACCTCTGGGGCTGCTGATGTATATACCTCTGGGGCTGCTGATGTATATACCTCTGGGGCTGCTGCTGTATACACCTCTGGGGCTGCTGCTGTATACACCTCTGGGGCTGCTGCTGTATACACCACTGGGGCTGCTGCTGTATACACCACTGGGGCTGCTGCTGTATACACCACTGGGGCTGCTGCTGTATACACCACTGGGGCTGCTGCTGTATACACCACTGGGGCTGCTGCTGTATACACCACTGGGCTGCTGCTGTATACACCTCTGGGGCTGCTGCTGTATGTACCTCTGGGGCTGCTGCTGTATGTACCTCTGGGGCTGCTGCTGTATGTACCACTGGGGCTGCTGCTGTATGTACCACTGGGGCTGCTGCTGTATATATCACTGGGGCTGCTGCTGTATATACCACTGGGACTGCTGCTGTAACACTGCTGGGGCCTGTATATACCACTGGGGATGCTGCTGTATACCACACTGCTGGGTCTGTATACCTGTGCTGGGGTCCACCCTCGGCTTATACACGAGTCAATAGGTTTTCCCAGGTTTTGGGGGCAAAAGTAGGGGGGTCGGCTTATACACGAGTATATACGGGTACCTCTTCGTTTTTTCTCTTTATTCATCAAAGAAAAGCAAAAAAAATAGAAAAAAAATCGAGATTTAAATCGAATCGAGATTTTGATTTTTTCCAAAATCGCCCAGCCCTAGTATATGCCATTTGGCACTAGTCATGTTTGACAGCAAGGTAATGACATACAGGTAAACACAAGCAAATAACAACTATAAGTATTACCGAAGTAAAGTGCAGGTGCAGATGCGGCTAGGAAGGGGTTAGGGCCCCCCTAAAAGACTGGCTACCCCCTATGCGTGTTTCGCGTGGCGGTAATGAAGCTTAATCACGGGGAACGCGCCAATACAAAAACCTCCATGTAGTATTGTACACAAATTGGTCAAGGGGAACCCCCCATATAGACCAAAACACCTCCAAACTTCAACACTTACAGTATATACTCGATTATAAGCCGACTTTTTCAGCCCTTTTTCTTGGCTGAAAAAGTCCCCCCTCGGCTTATACTCGAGTCAGTCAGCAGCCTGCCAGTGTGCGCTTGCTTCCAGATCGCCCCCAGCCACCTGCCGTTTCCCTGTGTCCTCCTCTTATTTTTATATCAGCGCTTGCTCCCAGACCCCCACCCGCCGGTTACCTCCGTCCTCCTCTTCCTGTCATTAATTAACTTGTGGCCCGTCTCCCTGCGCCCAGTCTCTTAAACCCCCCCCATCTGCCACCCCCCCACCCGCTCCGGTTACCTCCGTGTTCCTCGTGTCAGCATTCATTAAGGGGGACAGGAGAAGAGCAGGAGCTGAGGCAAGGCGGAAGAGCAGGCATCGGCGCAGCACTGCAGCATCGGAAGCCCCGGAGGGACCATGGGCCCGGAGGTGTGTGGGGGCGGATGGGGAATAGAAAGAGGGGTGGGCGGGGACTCAGGAGCATGTGGGGGTAGAGGGGGAGGAGTTAGGGGACAGGGGGCCATCAGTGAGCTGTAGGAAGAAGGTGAGGGGAGATCTGAAAAAGCGGTGGGTGCAGGGCGGCTGTGGAGCGGCTCTGATGGGGGTGATCATCCCATCAGATCACTTCCTTCAGAGCTGGAGGGGGCACCCTCCAAGCCCAATGTAAGTCAATTAGTGACAGACTCCGCCCACAGACTTCCGGCTATAAAACAAGTGTTTCTGGGAAATGGCGGGAGAGTGGGCTTTTTCAAATCGCCGCAACATACAACACCTCGCTGTGACCCCCAGAGGGACCCTAACAATCAATCTGTTCTCTGTGAGGTGCCAGCTCACTGTGTGCACTGAAGGGAGCTGTGTATTTGTGTCAGATCGATAATTATTAGTGAAGAGTCCGAGCATCTGGGCGGTACTCAGTGCTCGCCGAGCATCCCGAATACCGGGATACTCGTGCGAGTACCGAGCATACTTGCTCATCCCTAATAGTGAGTAGTGAGACTGTCAGCTAAACTTTCCTATCTTCTACTTAAGAATGATGCTGTTGAACTATAACTTTCTTCTTTAATGAGGTTAGATATGACCAGAGTGAGATAAAGTTATGGAATTATGCAACAACAGTATAAGAATACATGACTGAACGGTATACACAACACATACATTCATCCAGACACATTATGAGACAATACATTTATTTATCCTACTGTAGATTTAACTTGCTACAAGATACAGTTGTGGATTTAACATGTTATCTGAGGTGAAGATGAAAATCGTTACTGTGTCTGACCATTGGAGACTTCCCATAATACATTGCAAATGAACTAAAACAGATACATGAAATTGCCAGCAGGTGGTGCTGTTGCTAAATGTAATGCTATAATACATTAAAGGAAAACTGTCGGGTCAAAAATCCATATGTAACTGCTATCATTTTCTAATTCCTCACTCTAAACTCTATTTATGTATTTCTTTTACATATATTTCCCTCCTATCTTCTGTGAAGTGCAAATAAAGATATTCATTCCATCTGTCACTCACTTAGTTCTCTGCTGTCCACTCCCCATAAGATGAATAGTCATGTCACATATTCACATCACTGCACAGGAGATCAGTGGGGGGCTGTGTCCTCCTCTCTGCTCTCTGTGTTTGCATCATCACAAGAGGTCAAGTACAACACAAACTGTCAAAACAGGGATACCTGCTTAGAGAAACAAATGGAGTCTAAATAAGGCAGATCTGTAATAGCTCTCTCCCTCCGTGTCCTCAACAGAACAGACTTCCTGAAAGTGAAACCTGATATCGCACTGTTAGCAAACGGGAGGAGGGAGGAGAGAGCTGCTGAGAGGGAGTGCATAATTACATGACAGTTTATACAGCAGCCGGACTGTTCCTGTTTGCTTATATGGAGAGGATTAATCCAAGAGCTCCCTGCAGGGTCTGACAATGCTGATAGCATGGAAACTACAAACTGTACAATAATGCTTTTGTATGTTTTTAAAAGGTCTGCCCAGGCACAGGCACTATTCAAGGGTAATATTAGTATCATACTGAAAAGTGACCTCACATTGTTCCTTTAATTACAAGTATTGTGAACACACACACAAAATAACTGTTGCAGTGTCAATTACTTATATACAGCAAAAGACTAATTCTAAGAGCAGCTGAATTAGTGACTGTCATGTCAACAGAGAATTAGTGTATTGGAACCGTGATGCTGATATGAACTGTAATCTAACAAAATTATCCCTCCCCATTAAAATATACAAGGCTTTATTGAGTATACAGTAAAAATATACTTGTAGAAAAATATTTAAATATAGTCTTATCTGAGAATTATGGGGATAATCAGTCAAGAAAGAATCAATAGAACAATAGTGATCTTGTGTTAGCTTACTCTTGATTCCTTATAGAGTACCGTATATACTCGAGTATAAGCCGAGTTTTTAAGCACAATTTTTGTGCTGAAAAGTGCCCCCCTCGGCTTATACTCGAGTCACTCGGTATGCTGTGGGGGGGGGCTGTGACCGGGGGCTGGAGGAGGAAGGAGGGGGCCGCAGTGACCGCAGGAGGTCACGTGGGGCCGCCTCATTAGTGTAATGAATATGCACGGCATCCCCCCGTCCATCAGCGGCGGGGGGAGCGGTGCATATTGCACTACACTTGCCCCTAGCAGTGATATCCAGCCCCCCTCCTTAGTATGTGTCCCCCAGGCTGCAGCACATATTAAAATAACAAACATTTCATACATCACCTTTCCGGCGCCGCTCCTCTGTCTCCACGCTTCTTCCTGCTTGTGCCGGTGTCATGTGACCGGGCGCAGCAGATGACGTCATCTCCTGCGCCTGGTCACAGCACTAGAAGCCGGCACAAGCAGGAAGAAGCCTGGAGACGGAGGAGCGGCGCCGGAAAGGTGATGTATGAAATGTTTGTTATTTTAATATGTGCCACAGCCTGGGGGACACATACTAAGGAGGGGGGGCTGGATATCTCTGATGGGGGCCAGAATACCGCTGCTGGGGCCCTGTATACCGCTCCTGGGGCCCTTTATACTGCTGCTGGTGCCCTGTATACCACTGCTGAGGGGCCCTGTATACCACTGCTGAGGGGCCCTGTATACCACTGCTGAGGGGCCTTTATACCACTGCTGAGTGGCCTGATACAAGGGAGGGGGCTGTATACCACTGCTGAGGGGCTTGTATACCATTGCTGAGGGGCGCTATATACCAGTGACGGGGGGCTATATAATAGGATGGGGGTCTGCTGCATTTCATACCCTAGGCTTATACACGAGTCAATAACTTTTCCCAGCTTTTGGGGGCAAAAGTAGGGGGGTCGGCTTATACACGGGTCGGTTTATACACGAGTATATACGGTAATTATTGTTCTTTACTGTGACCAGTACAATAGGTTCCTCCTTTAATTTTTGATGATATGTAGAAAAAAAATCTAAATGTATAGCTAGAGAAATCTAATAGTTTTAACAGCAACTACAGATACTAGATAGTGTGGTTATACGAGGTTTAGTGCAGGTCATAATATAACGAGATGCACAAGACTGTGTGTTTGAAGAACATTGATGAGATCCTCTCTTGTGCATAGGTTATTCGTTCATATATGTTTTTTTCATCAGACTGCTCATTTTAATATTTGTATCCCCTGGATTGAAGTCCTTAACTTTCAGTTCACAAGTATTCTCAGAACTTTCCTTACAAACTTTTAGTCTGGTATAAAGTGAGGAAATAAATGTTAAGACACTTCGCACAATCTGCTCTTGCCGAATCGTAATAAAAAAATACAATAAATATTTTTTTATTCATTTTTTATGTCCTTCCTTTACATCTTCCATTTCTTTTATGGATGAGAAAACCTTTTGTCATAGTAAAACACATTGTACACTTTTTTCGATGTAAACTTTTATGTTTTTTTCCAATAGGTATATACCATCCAGAATATGTTAATTAATCTATAACAACACATGACATTTTGTTAAAGGATGCTGTTATGACCCATCACTTACAGGTCTTATGAGTCACATTACCTTGGTAAACATTTTATATTTTAAAAGGAAATATCTGAGTTGCTGGCGGGCGTTAAAATGTCACTTTCCCAATTAAAACCAAATCTTAAAATCCCATTCGGTGTATCTGTTCCCTTCTTTTCATGTGATGCTTTAATCCTAACCCTAACTATGATCTTTGAACAATGTCTTCTTATTCTTCAGATTAATTTGAATCTTCAAAAAGATAAAGTGATGATACACAAAAACCATAATAATATGAAGCAGGCTGAAAGGCTGAGAAGGTGACTACTGTATTATACAGTCAGGACTTACCTGTAGCAGCAACAATTGGAGCTAGCGTAAAGGGTATATCAGACAGGTAGATGCCACCTACCTAACTGTTGTGCTCGGTGCTGTTTACCAACGGCACAGAGTGGTCACAGACTTCTCCTGCTGGGGATCAAATTGCTGAGTCAACAGAGCGGCAGCTTCATTTCCGCTCTGCTTTGTGAAAGTGGTGGGCCAACTGACATCATGCTGATTGACAGCCAGCTCCCCCTACCTAATTGAAGGGAGACTGCTGGCACTAAGCATGACGTTGGCTTTGATGCCCGTCAACGTAGCAGAGGAGCTGCCTCTGTCGACGAGACATCAACCAAAACTGCAGTATTGCAGATAGGAGTGGTCCATGTTGGGAGTGAACGGTGCCAGCTAACTGCCTATTAGTGCTTCGGCACGTTTTTTTAAAAAATTTTTTAAACTTAGATATCTCCTTTAACCATTTAAATGCTGCAGACAGTCTCTGATAGTTGTAGTTAATAGGGTTTGGCCTTACTTTACATGAAAAGTAAAGGGATTGGCCAACCTTTCATGTGAACTAATTGCCATAGATAAGCATTTCACTTAATGATTATTTACAATAAGAAAAGCTGGCACCCGAACCATTTCCAACGAACTTCAGTTTACTTTATAGAAATCACATGAAATTTAAAAGCATCTGTGTGGGCACGTGGCCCCGTCAGACGCGTTTCGGTGTAAAGCCTCCTTCAATGACTGACAAATGACACACAGTATATATACACATTTGATGACTGCGCATATGAAATCCATTAATCAATTTCAGTTGTGAACAATTAATGTGGTCCGTATATGGACAACCTCAATACAAAGCAATGACACAGAAGCAAGGTTTTGAAAAAATCACACATACATGAACAATGAAATTTCTGGACTTGAAAGCATGAAACTACAAAACCAATAAATATATATAAGATGCATATAGGTATGGTAAATTGTGGCATAAAACAGAGTAGCCCCAAACTACATAGGATAAAATGTGCTTATAATCATGCACCACATAATTCATACATGTATGTTGCTGCCTAAAATGTTCCCAGGGAAAATCAGCATAGAAAACACAAAGGAAAATGCTGACAGACATATGCTGGCAAATCAAGATGGAAAATGCTGTCAAAATAGGATGGGAAAAAGGTAGAAAAAAGTAGAAAAGTGGAGAAAGCAGGAATAAAAGAAAGGCCACATCAGGCAGAGGAATCACAAAACAATGAATAAAAGTACATAAAGTCACTCTTAAAATTAAGACCCATTGGATACCTGGTATATAAAACAAAGGATCCAAAAACCTTCTCTGTTCAACAAGTATCGAACTCTGTCTCCTTCACGTGTAGACTTATGGACATGTTCTAAGCCTTTGAATACTAGGCTATTTGTACAGCCTCCATGGACCTCAAGAAAATGTCTAGAAAGACCTGAGATTGATCATTTACTAGACATAGTGGACGGATCAGCACCCGTAATATGCTCTGAAATACGCTTCAATGGCCTACTGGTACAGCCAATATACCGTATATACTCGTGTATAAGCCGACCCGTGTATAAGCCGACCCCCCTACTTTTGCCCCCAAAACCTGGGAAAATGTATTGACTCGTGTATAAGCCGAGGGTGGACCCCAGCACAGGTATACAGCCCCCAGCAGTGTGGTATACAGCAGCCTCCCCAGTGGTATATACAGGCCCCAGCAGTGTTACAGCAGCAGCCCCAGTGGTATATACAGCAGCAGCCCCAGTGGTAGTATACAGCAGCCCCAGAGGTATATACAGCAGCCCCAGTGGTAGTATACAGCAGCAGCCACAGTGGTAGTATACACGCAGCCCTAGTAGTATATACAGCCCCAGTGGTAGTATACACGCAGCCCCAGTAGTATATACAGCCCCAGTGGTAGTATACAGCCCCAGTGGTAGTATACAGCAGCCCCAGTAGTAGTATACAGCCCCAGTGGTAGTATACATCCCCAGTGGTAGTATATAGCCCCAGTGGTAGTATACATACAGCCCCAGTAGTAGTATACAGCCCCAGTGGTAGTATATAGCCCCAGTGGTAGTATACATACAGCCCCAGTAGTAGTATACAGCCCCAGTGGTAGTATATAGCCCCAGTGGTAGTATACATACAGCCCCAGTAGTAGTATACAGCCCCAGTGGTAGTATACAGCAGCCCCAGTGGTATATTCAGCCCCAGTGGTAGTATACAGCCCCAGTGGTAGTATACAGCAGCCCCAGTGGTATATTCAGCCCCAGTGGTAGTATATAGCCCCAGTGGTAGTATATAGCCCCAGTGGTAGTATATAGCCCCAGTGGTAGTATACATACAGCCCCAGTAGTAGTATACAGCCCCAGTGGTAGTATATAGCCCCAGTGGTAGTATACAGCAGCCCCAGTGGTATATTCAGCCCCAGTGGTAGTATATAGCCCCAGTGGTAGTATATAGCCCCAGTGGTAGTATACATACAGCCCCAGTAGTAGTATACAGCCCCAGTGGTAGTATATAGCCCCAGTGGTAGTATACAGCAGCCCCAGTGGTATATTCAGCCCCAGTGGTAGTATACAGCCCCAGTGGTAGTATATAGCCCCAGTGGTAGTATATATACAGCCCCAGTGGTAGTATATAGCTCCAGTGGTAGTATATAGCCCCAGTGGTAGTATACAGCAGCCCCAGTGGTATATTCAGCCCCAGTGGTAGTATACAGCCCCAGTGGTAGTATATAGCCCCAGTGGTAGTATATATACAGCCCCAGTGGTAGTATATAGCCCCAGTGGTAGTATATAGCCCCAGTGGTAGTATACAGCAGCCCCAGTGGTATATTCAGCCCCAGTGGTAGTATACAGCCCCAGTGGTAGTATACAGCCCCAGTGGTAGTATATAGCCCCAGTGGTAGTATACATGGCCCCAGCAGGGCCCCCCTCATAATTTGGCGCCCCCACCTCCCTTTCTGGGCCCCCCCGCATGCAGCGCTGCACATATACATTACCTGTCTAGCAGCTGTCACCCTCCGATGGCGGATCGCGGCTCCCGGCTCCGGGCTCCATCTTCCTCGCTGTCTTCCTGCTTTGTGACCGGGGCTCAGCGCGATGACGTCATCGCGACGCCGGCCGGTCACCTGACAAGCAGGAAGTCAGCGAGGAAGATGGAGCCCGGAGCCGGGAGCCGCGATCCGCCATCCGAGGGTGACAGCTGCTAGACAGGTAATGTATATGCGCAGCGCTGCATGCGGGGGGGCCCAGAAAGTGAGGTGGGGGTGCCAGTGAGGTGGGGGCACCGTATTGACTCGCGTATAAGCCGAGGGGGGGACTTTTCAGCCCAATTTTTGGGCTGAAAAACTCGGCTTATACGCGAGTATATACGGTAGTCTAAATTACACTCGACACAGGTTGCCATATACACTACAAATGTGGTGGCACAATTGATGTAACTCTTTACCTTATAGGTTTTACCGGTGCTCCTGTTTTTAAATGTATGAGACTTCAAGAGATATCTACACAAATTACATCTTCGCAGTCCACATTTGAAATGACCTGTGTAACGTAACCAAGTGGGTTTTATTTTGCACCTATTGGACTAGAATAAGCTCAGGGAGATAAAGCTGGCCAAATCTCCACCCTTACTGGCTACACATCTGAAACCTAAAATATATATGTGTGATTTTTTTTAAAACCTTGTTTCTGTGTCATTGCTTTGTATTGAGGTTGTCCATATACGGACCACATTAATTGTTCACAACTGAAATTGCTTAATGGATTTCACATGTGCTGTCCTCAAATGTGTGGATATACTGTGTGTCATTTGTCAGTCATTGAAGAAGGTTTTTGACCAAAACGCGTCTGACGGGGCCAAGTGCCC
The DNA here is from genome assembly GCA_033576535.1 of Allobates femoralis. NCBI lineage: Eukaryota > Metazoa > Chordata > Amphibia > Anura > Aromobatidae > Allobates > Allobates femoralis. The sequence goes on from JARQOC010000006.1 coordinate 121,471,117, forward strand.
ATCGAGATGCTTTTAAATTTAATGTGATTTCTGTAAAATAAACTGAAGTTCGATGGAAATAGTTTGGGTACCAGCTTTTCTTCTTGTAAATAATCCTTGGATTGGGGCGGTTGCCAGATGCCGCTGAGCACCTGACTTGGATCAAGACCGGAGGAGGGGTGAGCTTCCCATTCCCTATTCAAGTTGCAACACATTTCACTTAATACCTTGCTTTGCCAAATCCTTCTGGATGCTCTTCTGGTCGCATGATCTATGTCTGAGAATCTCCTGCCTCAGGTGATGTTCTATCAGATTCTCTCTTGCTTCTGGGCTCTGGAAAATGACAGGTGGTGGGCTTTCTGCACGGGTGGGTGAATTTGCATTCAACAGAGTTTATTTGATATTTATCCCTATGCTGCTGCTACAGATCCATCTCTTCCTGAAGACCCTTCTCTTCCTGCGGCCACATTTCTTCCTTTTATATCTGTATATATACAGCAGGGAGTATATAAATGTACATACACTACTGTAAATCATGTGTAATGTGTATACACAGTGCTGTATTACCTTAAGAATGTGAATACATTCAGATCTCTTGCCATCCATTGATCTAACCCATCATCCATCCATGTTAGTAAGGATGAGTAGGGGATCATTTTTAATGGTAGGGTTGGTCTTTTATGCATTATCTCTAGTTACTGTACCACTGTCTGGACCAGATTGTTCTGGGTTGTCTGGGAATCGTAGTACAAAGGGAGCAGATGATTCTGAACAAGAAATGATTGAGATGACACCAAAGCGGGTGTCCATGGACAGGAAGCAAAGCAAAAATACATAAAACAGCATGAAACATTTTTTAAAACTGGTATTTTTTTAGGAACAATATCCTTAAGGATTTATGGCAAAACTAGTAACAAAATCATGGTAGTGGACAACCTCTGTAATGTATTACTGGTTGGGCTTGATTCCCCACCTCCATTCTGTTATAATATCGCTGATTTTAAGGTTGCAGGGGAACATAAGGTGAGGTGAGTCACCAAGGTAGCTCCTGTGTGTACCCCTGTTTGAACAAATAGTTATAATTACACTGGTCAACAGCATTTTTGGTGCCAAAGATATTTCATTGAATTTAGGGTAACTTTGGGGTGCTGATTCTGAATATGTCATCAGTTTTGCCAGATTGGCTCAAGTTTTTGAGATTTTTCGTAAAATGTGTTAAAAAAAAGACGTTTTTTTGCTACTTTTTTAACAAAGTCTGTTATGTTTCTTCTATGTTTTGTCAGTGTATATTCACCACAAATGTAACAGAATGAGTCTGGATCGTTAAGACAACTTCTTCTTGATGAGTTCATGCTTTTCACTGGACAACAGACAACAAACATAAAGTTAGTGCAAAAATCAAGCTATGAACAAACTTTTAGAACACTAAATAACACAAAACTATATTGAGAACTGCTCAGTTCAAGTACTAATCCAAAGAAATTAATGAGATGATGCGTCGCATTTACCAACAAGTGCTATAAATAAGATACCAAAAATCTCAAAAACTTGAGCCAATCTGGCAAAACTGATAGCATATTCAGAATCAGCACCCCAAAAATACCCCAAATTCATTAAAATATTTTGGGCACCAGAAAAAAAAATTTTTTTTGTTGACCTGTGTTATTAAACACTATTTTCCAAATTTAATATCTTTTGGAATGTCCTAATTTTCATCATACCTGCAGTTAAAGAGAAGTCAAGTGCAGCAATTTATTTTGGGCTCCTTTCCACTGTTCTGGGATCTATCCTGCTTGAATAAGGAGGTTGAAGATTCTGTGTCCAATAAACTTGCTGCAGACAAATTACATTTTTAAGTATTAAAATGATTAAATGCATATTGTGTAAGTGACAATCCAGGTACACCTTTTTTTTTCTCTTAATTATTTTTTGGAAAATGTACCCCAATTCGTAGTCTTCCCTTCATTAGAGTAAAATGACCTATAACAGTTCAGATTACTCTCCCCACTCTCTGCAGTAGAGTGCAGTATCAGGAGGAATTGCTACAATGGTCTACTAATTGATTTACTTCTCTATGCAATAGTAAGCCTCTAAGGTTCTTAACCTTGTTTGAGGTACCGAACCCACCAGTTTCATATGCACATTCACCGAACCCTTCTTTAGTGATGAATCAAATATGATGTTTTTCTAAATTCAAGACATAGGTATATGTTTTTTTACTGGTACACAAATGAACCGTGCATGACCCCTAGGGTTCAATCAAACCCCAGTTAAGAACCACTGCTCTAAGGGTCCTTTCAGATCAGCGCATCTGCCGGAACTACCAACTAACGGCCGACTTGCAGCAAGCCCCATTCATTCTCTATGGGGCTTGCGGCAAGTGTGGTTTTGCCGAGATCCAGCAAATCCGGCAGTTGCGGCCAGGCAAAAAAACGCTGTTAGCTGCGGGAAAACTGCACGTGCCGCACCCGACCGCAAGCCCCATAGAGAATGAATGGGGGCTTGCTGCAGGTGTACCGCAAGTCGATCGTTAGGCGTCAGATGTGGCAAATCTGCCGCATTCATCGAAAAACGCTGATGTGAAAGGATCCTAAGAGGATGTTTCAGGGAAGTTAAGAGGTACAGTATATATGAATAGAAAAAACAGTAGAGACCAATATATACTGCTCAAATTTATTTCCATTCTGTAATTCTTCTTTGAGATGAGAAAAATATAATATAATATATTATTGTGATCTTTATTGCAGTTAAATGTAGTGAATTTTTCGGTTAATTAAGCTAGGGTCACACCTGCGTTTTTGTTTTTTAAAACCTAATCCGGTTTTGAGCTTCCAAAAAGCTCAAAACCGGAGAAGGAACTGCTCACCGTAGGAGCCCATTATAGTAACCGGATTGCTTTACAAGCAATCCGGTTACTGGCTCCGGATCTGCAGCCTGTGTGAAAAATCATGCAGGCTGCAGTTTTCGGAGCGGTTCTCTGACCTGCAATGCGGTAAACGCATTGCTCAGGATGTGTAATCCTGAGCAATGCGGTTACCGTATAGTTTGTTCATCCCTGCTGCCGCAGGGATGAACAAACTGTTAACAGTGTGATCTAAGGTGCAATATTAATAATTGTTGTGGGCAACATGTCTCTAGGGGGTGCCCACCCCCTCTAGAGACATGCTGCCCACTCCTGTGGGCATGTCATGGGTTAATAACTGATTTACAGTAAGCCGGCTATTGTCGGCTCTGTAGCATTTTCTCAATGAATCCGCAGCTCCTGTCAGCTGCGCACATGCTATACGTAATGTACGTATAGTATGTGCCGCTGTCCAGGGTCCTGTAGGCATTTACATTAGATCTATGGGCAGTGCACTGCTATACATCTAAAGTAAATGCCTACAGGACCTCAGACAGCGGCACATACTATACGTACATTACGTATAGTATGTGCGCAGCTGACAGAGGAGCTGCGGCTTCATTTAGAAAATTCCAGCAAAATGTGTGTAACCGCAATTGCAGTTCCAAATGTGACCCTAGCCTAAGATGTACTTTTTTTCCTCCAAATTTGTGAGGGAATTGTGGGGTGTATTCTATGGTTCGAATGTAACGTGGGGAGGGGTCATCGGCAGAGTTGGATCGCAGGAGGCAGAAAGAGGCCACCGCTGAAGGAATCTGGTGCTGGCGAAACCACATGGTCCCAATGCTTAGAGTGAAGGAATATTCATTAGCCTCTTCCCCGCCCACCTGTCAGTGTGGAGCAGTGGGCGGAGAGCAGCAAATGAATATTCCTTCACTTAAACATCGGGTACGTGGTCGCCCCAGTGCCGGATTCCTGCAGCGGCTGGGGAGATTGTGTGTCTGGTTGAGAAGGAGGCAGAAGTAGCAGGGGTGCCACAGGAGGGATCGCCGCAGTCGCATACCTGACAGCACAGCGCAGGCTGTCCTTATGCGGAGTGCTCCCATCATTATAGGACATATTCATTATGTCACTACAGCTCCTGCAGACACCTCACTAGAAACATGTATGCTTCCTCTTACAGGACCTGTTATGAAGTAATAAGAAGGCGGGATCTGTGCAGTCATGTGATGCTCCAGCCCTTCATTACCTCATCACAGGTCCTGCAAGCTGTAGAGAGAGATACTTTCGGTTTTCTAGCGTGGGTGCAGAGCCTGCAGTAATGTGATCACAGCCTGTACAAGTAAGAATTAATTAAAAGTTTATTATTTGCAACACATAAAAAGCACTCTGCCACTCCTGAGGTGAACTATAACTCCCAGCATGCCATAGGATCTGCAGGACATGCTGGGAGTTATACTTATCCAATGGGATCTTAAAGCAGCACTCCAGTGTTATTTTTCAGTGCTGGAGTGGTGCTTTAAATATAAGCCCCTGTGCCCTTATTCTTCTACTCACCCTCCAGCATCTTCATATAGTAATAAGAGAAGGAATTTCTTGGAGCCACATCTGAATTCTTCAGTCCTTTATTAGTGTAAAAGTATATTTAAAATCGTCACATCATCCCACGCAGGGGACCGAACGCCCAGACGCGTTTTGGAGTGAACCCATTAATCGTTGGTGTTCATCCATAACAAATCCCATTACATATATACACATTTATAACCACTACACCTGTTGCTCATTGACAAAGGATTATTAACCATTTAACCGCTATGATCTCGTACTTACAACATCAGTGTTACAAATACACTGTGTTCCAAATTATTATGCAAATTGGTTTTAAGTGTCATAGGGTTTTACTTTTATTTTTTTTTTTCAGTGAAACCCATTGATGGCATTGTGTCTCAGGGTTCTTTGGATCATTGAAATCAATCTCAGATATCTGTGATAATTAGTTTGGCAGGTGAGCCCATTAAAAGGAAAACTGGGTGTTCCACAATATTACGTAGGCCACAGTTTTCAAGTAACATGGGAAAGAAAAAGGATCTCTCTGCTGCCGAAAAGCAATTTGATATTTCACAAAAACATATGCGTGATCATCGTACTGTGAAGAGATTTGTGGCTGATTCTGAGCACAGATGTGTTTGTGCAGATAAAGGCAGAATGAGGAAGGTTTCTGCCAGGCAAGTTCATCAGATTAAGAGAGCAGCTGCTAAAAAGGCCTTACAAACCAACAAACAAATATTTGAAGCTGCTGGTGCCTCTGGAGTCCCTCGAACCTCAAGGTGTAGGATCCTTCAAAGGCTTGCTGTGGTGCATAAACCTACTATTCGGCCACCCCTAAACAGTGCTCACAAGCAGAAACAGTTGCAGTGGGTCCAGATATACATGAAGACTAATTTTCAAACAGTCTTGTTTACTGATGAGTGCCGAGCAACCCTGGATGGTCCAGATGAATAGAGTAGTGGATGGCTGGTGGATGCCACCATGTCCCAATAAGGCTGCGACGTTCGCAAGGAGGTGGAGGATGTTTTGGGCTGGAATCATTGGGAAACAGCTGGTATGCCCCTTTAGGCCACGTGCACATATTCAGTATTTGATGAGTTTTTTACGTCAAGATTTGTAGACAAAGCCAGGAGTGGAGCAATCAGAGGAAAAGTCTAATAGAAACACCTGCACCACTTCTGTATTTAATCACCACTCCTGGTTTTGGCTACAAATCCTGAGGTAAAAAACTCATCAAATATTCAGCGTGTGCACGTGGCCTTAAGGTTCCTGAAGGTGTGAAAATGACCTCTGCAACGTATATAGAGTTTCCAACTGAGAACTTTCTTCCATGGTACAAAAAGTAAAAACGTGCCTTTAGGAGCAAAATCATCCTCATGTATGTCAATGCACCATCTCATGCTACAAAGAATACCTCTGTGCCATTGGCTGCTATGGGCATAAAAGGAGATAAACTCATGGTGTGGCCACCATCTTCCCCTGACCTCAGCCCTATACAGAACCTTAGGAGTATAATCAAGCAAAAGATCTATGAGGGTGGGAGGCAGTTCACATCAAAACAGCAGCTCTGGGAGGCTATTCTGATATCATGCAAAGAAATACAAGCAGAGACTCTACATAAACTCACAAATTGAATGGATGCAAGAATTGTGAAGGTGATATCAAAGAAGGGTTCATATGTTAACATGTAACTTGGCCTATTAGAGTGTTTTGGAGTTAAATAGCTTTTTATTTCAGTGAATGTGACCTCCTAATGCTGCAAATTCAACAAATGAGCATTTTCATTTCTTTCAAACATATCAAACGTTTAGAAACTCTACTGTGCCTAATAATTTGGAACAGTGCATTTAGAGTTTTTTTTTATTTTGAAGATTATACTGTTATCATTGGGAGGTTTCTTCAATAAAATGTGATGCATACTCTAACGATGACTTTTATTACACTGACTGTCATTTGCACCGACCATTTAGGAAAATAAGAAGAAAAGAACATTTGCATAATAATTTGGAATACAGTGTAAATAGTGCAATATTAAAGATATAATCATGGCTCCAATTTCACATCTCCAATCAAAATAAATAGGAATAAGGAATGATGCAAACAAAGCATACCAATACACTTTTTTATATATATATACATGTTGCAGTTTCCATCATTCCTATATTCCAGTATCATCGATATTTCCCATTCAATGATTGTTTCCTTTATTTCTTGTACATTCAATAAAAATACAGAAGATCCGATCTCAAATTCAACCCATTAGGGTTACATGCATCCAACTGCAGTATCCAATATAATTTGCTGCTCTGCAGTGCTCATTCCCAGTCTCCACCCTATAGGGGCAAGGTACTCCTATACCTTTGATTTTTAATGCTGTCAAATTGCCTTTATGCGCATCTTTAAAGTGCCTAGAAAGGCTGGACATGCTTGTGTGCAATGTGTTAGAATTTGGATTTGCCACTGAAATGTGTTCCGCCATTCTCTTTTTGAGAGGGCGGGTTGTGCACCCTATATAGTATTGCACTCTGCGCATCTTGCCATATGAACAACATGTGTGGTGTTGCAGTTGATATACAATGCTATAGAGAATCTCTTCCCAGTCATATTGTTATGAAAAACTGTGGTCAGATCAATATATTGACAGATATTGCATTTATTACCTCCGCATCTATATGAGCCTTTATGATTCAACCAAGTATATTTCTTTGGCTCACTTACAAAAATGCTGAGGGAAATAATGCTCACTATGTCCCTAGATTTTTTGGGGGGATCATTATACAGCCGTCACTGAAAATCTTATCCAAAATTTCATCCTGGTATAGAATTGGGAGATTTTTGTTAAATATCTTTTTAATGTCCTTGAAGTCCTGACTGTAAGCAGTTGTAAATGTGGGTACATTATTCAGATCTTTCTTTCTCCTATTACCCCTAACACCCATCTTTTCAATTGCTACCCAATCTTTTGCTGCTACATTGTGGTTTGCACTTTCTCCCGAAAAATCAGTACTATCAGATAACAAGGAATCTCTCGTTTTTACATAATGTGTAAGCTGGTGGGCACACATTAAAATGCCCAAAGGGGGTGACAGGTTCCCTTTAATGAAATGTTCATTTTCTGATGATGTCTTCATGTTAAGTTGCGTCTTGTTGGTCAGGCTGCTTTCACATCAGCGGATTTTTTTAAATCGCGGCAGATGCGGTGAAAAAAACGCAACTGCCGCAATTACCGCATAACGGCCGCACTTGCGGTTCACTTGCGGCAAGCCCCATACAATGTCTGTGGGGCTTGCGTCAGGTGCGGCAAGTGCGGTATCGACACTTGCGGCATGCCGCGGTTTTTTTCGCGGCCGCACCTGTCGCAAGTGCCGAAGCCGCACTTGCCGCACCTGCCGCACACTTGACGCAAGCCCCATAGACATTGTATGAGGCTTGCCGCAAGTCGGTAATCACGGCAGTTGCATTTTTTTACCGCAACTGCCGTGATCAGCGAAAAAAGCTGATGTGAAAGGACCCTTAGCTGGTTATTCCTTCTGATCTCCTTCAATATGTATTTTAGTGTTCTGCCTTTCTGGTTTCCTTGTTCATTGTCAAAACTTTGCTTTACTGACACTATATTAATCAGTAGATGTAAGCAGTCCATATGTAGTCAAACGGGAGCATGTATTTTCTTTTGCAATGCAACACTATGGTCAAATGCAGAATTGGCACTTGTAATGTCACAAAAATGTGCCATCGTATATACTCTTCTGAATCTGTCCTCCGTTTATGTGAGTAGCGAGCACTTCTTGTGTATATTTGCTAATTACGTTTTTGTCTATGTTCTTGTTTGTCTATTAGGCATTTCAATTTACTCAATTGACTAAAATGATTAAGTATTTCATAAAAAGAGAAAGAAAACCATGTTTATTGAGCCTCTTACTGCATCTTCTTATGTTTGTTTTCACATTTATTTCCATGTTGTTGCTCTCCATCCTTTCTTCATCAACAAATTAAGAAAAGCTTTTATTTGCTAATTGCTAAATGATTATTTCTATAGATGTGATTATCAGAAAGTGAGGTTGATTGTAGGAACCAGACCGTTATTAGTTTAGCGAACTAAAAATAGAGTGGAAAAGCAAAGCTAATACTGGAAATGCCATTAGAACTAAAAGATCCTTAGTTGTTATGCAAATACCTACATAGAGTAGTTCGTTATTCCGTAATTATTCTTTACATTATTAATGTGTACAAGGAATAATGGCATTACGAGTAAATCTGGAGCCTAATCATAAAGGATCAGGCATTGGAAGTCAGAATGCTGTATATAACCTCCCAATACAAGTTGTGCTTGAAGTACCGTAATATGATTATGCATCACTTGTATTGTTACCATTGTTTCAACTGGAACTAACCCCAAAAGAAGTGATGAGGCTGGTCATACATGAGATGAAGTTTCTGATCAGCAGCACAACTACATATTGATTGGAGATGTGCTGTTCAGTCTCATTCAATGCTTTCTTCCTCTCTCCTCCAGAGCTAATAATAGCATATCTGTGGGGGACCCAGATACAGTGTTGGCCAAAAGTATTGACACCCCTGCAATTCTGTCAGATAATACTCAGTTTCTTCCTGAAAATGATTGCAATCACAAATTCTTTGGTATTATTATCTTCATTTAATTTGTCTTCAATGAAAAAACACAAAAGAGAATGAAGCAAAAAGCAAAACATTGATAATTTCACACAAAACTCCAAAAATGGGCCAGACAAAAGTATTGGCACCCTCAGACTAATACTTGGTTGCACAACCTTTAGCCAAAATAACTGCGATCAACCGCTTCCGGTAACCACCAATGAGTTTCTTACAATGCTCTGCTGGAATTTTAGACCATTCTTCTTTGGCAAACTGCTCCAGGTCCCTGATATTTGAAGGGTGCCTTCTCCAAACTGCCATTTTTAGATCTCTCCACAGGTGTGGATGGGATTCAGGTCTGGACTCATTGCTGGCCACCTTAGAAGTCTCCAGTGCTTTCTCTCAAACCATTTTCTAGTGCTTTTTGAAGTGTGTTTTGGATCATTGTCCTGCTGGAAGACCCATGACCTCTGAGGGAGACCCAGCTTTCTCACACTGGGCCCTACATTATGCTGCAAAATTTGTTGGTAGTCTTCAGACTTCATAATGCCATGCACACGGTCAAGCAGTCCAGTGCCAGGGTCAGCAAAGCAACCCCAAAACATCAGGGAGCCTCTGCCATGTTTGACTGTAGGGACTGTGTTCTTTTCTTTGAATGCCTCTTTTTTTCTCCTGTAAACTCTATGTTGATGCCTTTGCCCAAAAAGAGAGAACATTCTTCCAAAACGTTTTAGGCTTTCTCAGATAAGTTTTGGCAAACTCCAGCCCGGCTTTTTTATGTCTCGGGGTAAGAAGTGGGGTCTTCCTGGGTCTCCTACCATACAGTCCCTTTTCATTCAGACGCCGACGGATAGTACGGGTTGACACTGTTACACTCTCGGACTGCAGGGCGGCTTAAACTTGTTTGGATGTTAGTCAAGGTTCTTTATCCACCATCCGCACAATCTTGCGTTGAAATCTCTTGTCAATTTTTCTTTTCCATCCACATCTAGGGAGATTAGCCACAGTGCCATGGGCTTTAAACTTCTTGATGACACTGCGCACGGTAGACACAGGAACATTCAGGTCTTTGGAGATGGACTTGTAGCCTTGAGATTGCTCATGCTTCTTCACAATTTGGTTTCTCAAGTTGTCAGACAGTTCTTTGGTCTTCTTTCTTTTCTCCATGCTCAATGTGGTACACACAAGGACACAGGACAGAGGTTAAGTCAACTTTACTCCATGTCAACTGGCTGCAAGTGTGATTTAGTTATTGCCAACACGTTAGGTGCCACAGGTAAGTTACAGGTGCTGTTAATTACACAAATTAGAGAAGCATCACATGATTTTTTAACAGTGCCAGTACTTTTGTCCACCCCCTTTTTTATGTTTGGTGTGGAACTATATCCTATTTGGCTTTAGGACAATTCTTTTTGTGTTTTTTTTTCATTGAAGACAAAGTAAATGAAGATAATAAAACCAAAGAATTTGTGATTGCAATCATTTTCAGGAAGAAACTGAGTATTATCTGACAGAATCTCAGGGGTGTCAATACTTTTGGCCAACACTGTATTAGACTATCTTACCAATGGGATATTGATGACATTTGCTAAGATCTTCTATATTAAATGACTGCATAACCTCTTTAAAAGAGATAAACTGCTTGTTATTACAGGGAATCTGTCTGCAAGTTTTTTGCTACCTCATCCGAGAGCAGTATTTTGTAGGCAAAGAGACCTGGATCAGTTAGATTACTGGGAGTAGCTGTTTTTTTTTCTAATTCTTATTGCACTGTTGGTGTGGTGCATTAAATCTAAGTCCCGTGACCCCAGTATTATGCTCATCTTCTGGCGGTTTCCCCTTTTATCGCCAGATTCTGTCTCCAGCAGTTTGGAACCTGCAGGTGCGTTTCAGTGTTTCATGGATTGTTGAGGAGGTCACGTTCAATACATCTCTATGAGGGCCTCATTCTAGCTCTCATAGAGATGCATTTGGAGCAAGCAGGGGCGTACTGCAACAGGTGCAGGGGTTGCAAAAGCACTGGAGTCTGGGGGACCCCAAAAGTCCCTTTGGCCTATAGAAAGAGTATTGCTGTTAAAGATATGCAATAATTGGGGGCCCCTTTGAAGTTTTTGCATGGGAGCCCATGAGCTTTAAGTTACATCAGTAGCAGCAAATGTACAAATGGACAATGGCCCAGAACATACTGCAATGGAAGCGTCAATCACCACAAATTTCACATCTATAAGGCAAAACGTAAGGTAGAAAGACCCATAAGCAAGCAATAACTGAAATCAACTGCAGTTAAAGCTTGGCAAAGCATCACAAAGAAGGAAACGCAGCGTTTGGCATCCATGTCTTTTACAACAGATAGCCACGGATCCCAAAAGATCGTTATGTGAAGCGGGCCATAGCTGTATTGTTTTTTCGTGATATAGATTCTTTTAATGTAAGATGTTTTCTTATAATCTAGAGTGAATAAAAGTTAATTTTTAATCACTTTACTATTCATTATACCTACCGTACTTGTATTTTCTGGTGGGATAGTATTTGATTGTATACCCAGCTTTGTATAATATTATATATATTATATTGAGCTTCTGAAACGTGTTGTAGTTCCTAAAATACCGTGTTACCGTGTTAGCCAGTAGATAGAAAAATATTATAATCTGAGAGTCCTCAGTGTTTGATACCTTTTAATGGCTAACTGAAAAGTTGGTAAGAACAAGCAAAGCAAGCTTTACAGACACTATGGCTTCTATTTCTCAGATTCTAATATATATTTTTGCAGTTCCTAAACATTTTATAATATATGTTTGTTCCACCTTTTAAATTAATTTGAAAGTCTGCACTTCAATTGCATCTCAGTTGTTTAATTCTAAATTAAAAATAGTGGCATGTGAAGCAGAAATCATGAGCATTCAGTCGCTATACAAATATTATTGGACCTAACTATATATTGTTTGTGTATAGCACAGTGATCTTAAACGTTGCTATTAGGAGACAGAGCGCCCCTTATACCTCCTAGTGGAAACTCATGCTGTAAAGTTCCTTTTAAGAAAACCACATTTACTAAAGTACGATGCTTTCATTGGTCACAGCCGTGATAGAACCTGGATAGTGTACCACGGTGACATGTGGTATGTGTTTCCATTTTAGGACTGCTGTGCCATTGCTTTATGCTGTCTATGACAAAGTACTTGCATTGTCCATATGCTTCACAAATCATTTTTAGCTTTAGTATGTAAACACTGCAGAGAATGTGATTTACAGAAGCCAGCTCTGCAGTTTGTAATTGAGCTCTTCATCAAAAGTTCTCCTGCAATTATCTATTTCTAATATGTTAGTCTCTGTAATCACTTCTGATCAGCGCCTGTGTCCAGGGTTCCATCATTTATGACAGTCAGGATAAAGCCTCGTGCAGGGCTGTTGGTAGATGATGATAAATGGTTTCCTCAAAAGTCGTTGATGATGAGCAAAGAAGAATGCTCCTTAATCTGATGAGATATTTGGCACTTTATAAGCTGAATGCATGTCAAATAATTACTAGTAACATTGATGTTCATTGAGGATGGCACATTTCATGTCCAGGATACATGGTGTTTTACTAATAGAGTGGTTAGATTAAAAGGCTTGTCCGGTCTAAACTGATAATTCTGCAGTCACTCTATGTGACTGCAGACTTATCAATCCTCCCAGCGTACGCACTGTAAACTGCAAAGATTCACTGTTTGTAAGCTGGGAATGGACTGCAGTTATGAATGTTCCCGGCAATAACACGACTAGTAGGCGCGGCCTCACTCAATACAAGTATATGGAGCAGGGCTGCACCCACTACAAAGCCACTCCCATTGATTGGACACTCCTGCTCTATACACTTGTATTGAGCAAGGCCGCGCCTACTAGTCGTGTTATGGCAGGGAACATGGAAATCACATAAATGCGGTCCGATCTCGACTTAGAAACCGGTGAATCCTTGCAGCACACAGTGGGTACGCTGGAAGGATTGATAAATCAGCAATCACATAGAGTGACTGCAAAATTATTAGTTTTAGACTGGACAACTCCTATAAACATGGTGAAATAACCCCCTTTAACTATAAAGAATATATCTTTCAAATTGAAGTAAAATAAGTGTCTCTAGGGCAGGTGTGGGTAACCTCAGGGCCCCCTCAATGACCTTTTCTGCAGCCCTCGGGCAGATTCCTGGGGACCACAGTACTTGGGCTGGCAGACACATTTTGCCAACTGCCTGACTATTAAATCCAGTGATCTCTATGCCCCAGCCTCAGCCTCCCTAGTGACATATATGACCCCCAGCCTCTCCTGTGATGTCTATAGCACTAGCAAACCTAGAAAAACAGTTGTAAATGAACATGATCAATATCACCTAACATCACAGCCGAACCAAAGAGAAGACGCTCCAGCCACCACAGTAGGAATGAGTTTACAGCTTAACCAAATATAGCAGGTTAATTTTCAAGTTGAGCGGCCCCCGAAGGATTGTAGAAATTTCCAAATAGCCCCTGGCAGAAATAGGTTCCCCACCCCTGCTCTAGGGTAATGCACTGTGCACCATTTTTTTAGCCATATCTTAGGAAAAAGAAAAAAGAGGCCACTTTCCAGTGCATTTTTCACCCATTTCAACCTTTCTTCTCACTCCTCTGTAGTTCTGGTTTCTTGCTCTGGATTGGAACCAGCTTGAGTCATTTGACCAGTAAGGCCACATGCACACACTGACTATTTAGTGAGTTTTTTTTTTACCTCAATATTTGGAAGACAAAACCAGGAGTGGAACAATGAGGAAAAGTATAATAGAATCATATGCAACAATTCAGCATTTTCTTTTTACCCACTCCTGATTATGTGGTCCTCAGATTACATGGGCAATAGACTACACTTTGATGCAGTGTATTACCTTATCCAGTCAGTGTTATACTGGCAGGAAGCCTATTAACCCCCGGCCTCTACCAGAGTTTAAAAGCGCTATCTGGGCTCATCATAAATTTCTGCTTTCACCATGTGACTGCAGATTGGCGAATCCTACCAGTGTGCGATATGTACACTGTAAGGATTCCCACCTGTTTCCAGCTCAAGTGGTTCTCATCTGTTTCACTTGGTAAAACATTGAGAGAAGCAGAAAAAGTTGCTAGCCAGCGCATGACCAAGTATACCAATTTCAAATTTGAACTGGAAATGGAGGAGAATCTGGTGAGTGTGCTAATCTCACACTGACATGACATGATTGAGTGACTGCAGAAGTTATGTTGACCTTGGGAAAGTCCTTTAATAAATATCATTATGTGGCAGACATGGAGGCAATTTTTAGGCATGTGTTAACATTCCTGTTTTTTTTCTTCGAATTGAGTGTATACAATCAAAAAAGCAAAATGTCTGATTGTGATTCCAGTTAAACTGACATCTGACCGACCTTGTTAGCTGAGTCTTCTGTTCTGTAGAGATCAATTTTGAGTAATCTCACCATCAAAGGACAGGAGGACTTCAATAAAAGGAATACTCTATGTGGATAACACAGTGTCCACTCTAAAGCCCCCGTCACACTAAGCGAGATCGCTAGCTAGATTGCTGCTAAGTCTCAAGTTTGGTGATGCAACAGCAACCTCGCCAAAAATCTCGCTATGTTTGACACTTAGCAGTGACCAGGCCCCTGCTGTGAGACCGCCGGTCGTGTCAGAGTCGCCTGGACCATTTTTTGATCATTGGGGTCCCGCTGGGCAGCATGCATGTTTGACAGGCACAACGACCAACGATTTCAATACTACAGGTCTGAGAAACAGGGTCCCAAAGACCTTCGTATGATTCCGGATCGTTGTTGTGTCGCTGGTGAGATCTGACTGTTTGACATCTCACAAGCAATCCCAACAGCCACGCACCAGCGATCCCTACCAGGTCGTATCGCTATCGGGATCACTGGTGCGTCGCCAAGTGTAACGGTACCCTAACAGTGGCCCAGTAATCATGTGGAAAAAAAAAATATATAATAAAAATAGATTAGAAAATATCTGAAATATCTTATCTCATTGCATTGTATTTGTGTGTATTTACATACAGTGCCTACAAGTAGTATTCAACCCCCTGCAGATTTAGGTGGTTTGATAAGATGCAAATAAGTTAGAGCCTTCAAACTGCAAACGAGAGTAGGATTTATTAACAGAAGCATAAATCTTACAAACCAAAAAGTTATGTTGCTCAGTTGAATTTTAATAAATTTTAAACATAAATGTGTGGGTCAATTATTATTCAACCCCTAGGTTTAATATTTTGTGGAATAACCCTTGTTTGCAATTACAGCTAATAATCGTCTTTTAGAAGACCTGATCAGGCCGGCACAGGTCTCTGGAGTTATCTTGGCCCACTCCTCCATGCAGATCTTCTCCAAGTTATCTAGGTTCTTTGGGTGTCTCATGTGGACTTTAATCCTGAGCTCCTTCCACAAGTTTTCAATTGGGTTAAGGTCAGGAGACTGACTAGGCCACTCCATCACCTTGATTTTTTCCCTCTTGAACCAGGCCTTGGTTTTCTTGGCTGTCTGCTTTGGGTCGTTGTCTTGTTGGAAGATGAAATTACGACCCATCTTAAGATCCTTGATGGAGGAGCGGAGGTTCTTGGCTAAAATCTCCAGGTAGGCCGTGCTATACATCTTCCCATGGATGTGAACCAGAGGGCCAGGCCCCTTGGCTGAGAAACAGCCCCACAGCATGATGCTACCACCACCATGCTTGACTGTAGGGATGGTATTCTTGGGGTCGTATGCAGTGCCATCCAGTCTCCAAACGTCACGTGTGTGGTTGGCACCAAAGATCTCGATCTTGGTCTCATCAGACCATAGAACCTTGAACCAGTCTGTCTCAGAGTCCTCCAAGTGATCATGAGCAAACTGTAGACGAGCCTTGACATGACGCTTTGAAAGTAAAGATACCTTACGGGCTCATCTGGAACGGAGACCATTGCGGTGGAGTACGTTACTTATGGTATTGACTGAAACCAATGTCCCCACTGCCATGAGATCTTCCCGGAGCTCCTTCCTTGTTGTCCTTGGGTTAGCCTTGACTCTTCGGACAAGCCTGGCCTCGGCACGGGAGGAAACTTTCAAAGGCTGTCCAGGCCGTGGAAGGCTAACAGTAGTTCCATAAGCCTTCCACTTCCGGATGATGCTCCCAACAGTGGAGACAGGTAGGCCCAACTCCTTGGAAAGGGTTTTGTACCCCTTGCCAGCCTTGTGACCTTCCACGATCTTGTCTCTGATGGCCTTGGAATGCTCCTTTGTCTTTCCCATGTTGACCATGTTTGAGTGCTGTTCACAAGTTTGGGGAGGGTCTTAAATAGTCAGAAAAGGCTGACAAAAGAGATAGTTAATCCACACATGTGAAGCTCATTGTTCTTTGTGCCTGAACTACTTCTTAACCTTCCTAGCGTTATTCCCGAGCCTGACTCGGGGTTAACATTCACTACCAGAAGCGTTAACCCCGAGTCAGGCTCGGGCTTACCCGCGTTCGCGGCAGATGCGGTAAAAAAACCGCATCTGCCGCACTTGTGCCGCACTCGCGGCGCGGTTGCGGCGCGGTTGCGGTAATCTGCATAGTAAAGGGAACCATGCAGTAGACATGAGATAATGATTGTATACACTTACATGAGGGCGTCTCCCTGTGTGTGCTGGCACTTGTGAGCTGTGTTCGTCATGCCTGCTCTCCCCCTCCCTTATGCCCGCCCCCTCTCAGCCTGCTATAGTGATGTGAGGCTGATCTCGTCATAAAGGGGCGGGGCTACCGGGATGCGTGATTTAGCCCCGCCCCTTTATGACGAGATCAGCCTCACATCACTATAGCAGGCTGAGAGGGGGCGGGCATAAGGGAGGGGGAGAGCAGGCATGACGAACACAGCTCACAAGTGCCAGCACACACAGGGAGACGCCCTCATGTAAGTGTATACAATCATTATCTCATGTCTACTGCATGGTTCCCTTTACTATGCAGATTACCGCAACCGCGCCGCAACCGCGCCGCGAGTGCGGCACAAGTGCGGCAGCTATGCGGCAAGTGCGGCAAGTGCGGCAGATGCGGTTTTTTTTACCGCATCTGCCGCGAACGTGGGTAAGCCCGCTTTTAGCAACAAAAACCAGACCTAAACAGACCGCCAGGGAGGTTAATACTTTAGGGGGACCAAACATAATGCTGGTGGTTTGGGGGGTTGAATAATAAATGACCCTCTGAATTAACTTTTAACGCTTAAAAAAAAAAAAAAAAAACCTTTTTGGCTGCAGTGCATTTCCCACTTCCAGGCTGATCTACAGTCCAAATGTCACAATGCCAAGTTAATTCCGCATGTGTCAACCAGCTAAATCTGCAGGGGGTTGAATACTACTTGTAGGCACTGTATATATGTGTATTTGAGTGTATGGTTCTACTTTTTTCTTGTTTTTTCAAATGTCCAGGTGTGTTTTTAAAAGCCTCCCCCTGCCCCCCAAAGAAAGTACTGAAATTGGGCGGAGGGAGAACAAGGGAAGGAGATCTGACGTTATATACCGTATTTTTCGGAATATAAAATGCATCGGACTATAAGACGCACCCAAATTTTAGAGGAGGAAAATAGGGAAAAAAATTTACTTAAAAATTTGGTTATAATTAACTCTTTTGTGGAGGGGTATCTGCTGCTGACACTGTTATGGGGGTAATGTCCCCATCTCTGGCCCCGTCCAGGTAATATATGTCCCCCATGCTGGATATAGCCTCCCATCCTGATATGTAGCCTCCTATCCTGGTTTATAGCGTCCCATCCTGGGATATACTGCACCGCCTACCTTGGGATATTGCACGCCCCCATCGCTGTATATATGCCCCCCATCCTGGGATATTGCAGTTCCCCATCACTAGATATGGCCCCCCCTGCTGCCGCACACACTAAAATAATAAACGATGTTACATAGCTCTCTCTCTGCAGGTGCATCAATGTCTTTCTGTGTGTGCGAGCCAGGGCATCCAATCATGTGACCGGGACATGCAGCGATGACATCACTGTGATGTGCCGAGTCACATGACAGGATGCCAGCTTGCACAGGCAGAAAGAGGCCGATGTGGCTGCAGAGGGAGAGACGAGGGAAGCGCCGGACAGGTAAGTACACATTTTTGTTGTTTTAGTGTGCAGCAGCAGGGGAGCCATATCCAGTGATGGGGGGCTGAAATATGCCAGGGTGTGTGTGGGGGGGTCAGTACACTTAGTGTACTGTAATATGCACTGCCTCCTGCTCAGCACCAGCTCCAGCACTGAGAGGTGATGGACAGCGGAATGCTGTGAATATAACAGTACACTAATGAACGGGAACACGTGATCACGGGCTGTTTCTGAAGCCTGCTCCAGTTTCATCCAGCTGCTCTAGAGCCGCTGCTACACCCAGCACAGCCAACACAGCCCTATATTCGAAACATAAGATTTACCTCACAATCTGGGTGAAAAAAAGTGTGTCTCATGGTCTGAAAAATATGGTTGATCTCCCATTTATATCAGGAGGCTGTGGAGTTCGGTGCCAGTCTTTGTCCCTTTTAGGCTATGTATAAACAGTGCAGGTTTTTTTTTATGCTGTTTTGGCTTGAAACACAGTGGCGTGAGACTCGCACGAGTGCAATGCAAGAAAAACTTGCATTGCACTCGGACCAGTGTTACCCTATCAGGCAGGGCACACTGGTGCGAGTCCTCCACACTAAACTCGCATTGCAAGTTGAAAGCGAGTGCAGTTGCAGCATGCTGCGACTGCACGCAACTTTCACGTGCGAGTGGCCATTATAAGTGTATGGGGGCGAGAAAATCTCGCACCCATACAGCACACTGTGCGCTAGTCGCACGAGTGTGCTGTCAAAATCGTTTCAAACTTAGCGGCTCTCAAAGCCGCCAAGTTTGAATTTGCCGGTTTCCCTTACAGTAATCAATAATGTGTCAGCGCTGTCACAGCAGTGCTGACACATCATTGTAAAAAACTCTGGAGTTAAAAAAGGATGAAAGTTCCAAGGCTTATTAATCAGTGTAACCCCCTCTGCAAGCTCTGCGCTGCATGTCAGCACAGAGCCTGCAGATGCGGCTAATAAAAGCCGGTATATAAAGGGTTAATGTGCTGTTGTGTGTTGCCATCATGTGTACACAGCGTGTGCACACTCTGTGTACACATGGTGACATCCCAGCCTCGCAGTTGAGGGGTTAATAGTAGTTTTAATCTGATCCCGGCATTTGTCGGGTTTTAGTTTGTTTTATAAAAGCCGGTCTGCTTCAGCACTGAGGGTACTGTCCGTGGTTCTGTACGTAAATTGTGTAGAGGACCAGTGGCAGTGCTGTAGAACTGGTGAGCTGTTCCTGGTACTTACGCCAATAGCGTAGTGCTACGCTTTGACAGCCGCAGAGTTTAAAATCACTGGAAAATGCTGTCCACGAACCTGAAGTGTGTTTCAGGACCATGGACAGCATCACACTCACACGCAGCACACACGCACTCAAACCTCACACTCGCAGCACACTCACATCCATACAGCCATGCACACTCACCACACACACCACACTCACACCACACTCAACCAAAACACACATTACACTCGCATCACTGTCATGCATCAAACACGCTCCAAGTTTGATGCAGGACAGTGTGCCTTCAGCCTTGTGCAAGCCTATCCTGAAACTAGCAAGATCAATAAGAATTCTGAAATGTTGTACATACAGGTCCATCTCAATGAATTAGAATATCACCAAAAAGTTAATTTATTTCAGTAACTCAATACACAAAGTGAAACGCATATATTAGGCTGGGTTCACATTTGCGTTTGTGTCTGCATGCGGAGGGCATGCAGACACAAACGCATTGCAAACGCTGCCATACTGATGTAAATGCATCGGAGAATCTCAGCGGCAGAGATCTCCTCCTCCCGGCCGCTGCCGAGATCGCTGATTGGCCACCGGGATACATTTCAATATGATCCACCACGTTCTCCTGCGCTGTCATGCAGACAACACTGCGGATCCTTTGAGATCCATGCATTTTTTTGTGTGCTTACAGGCGCACAAAAATGCAACAGCCTGCGTTCGGAGGACGCACAAATTATGCACATCCAAATGCAACCGCAACCAAACGCAGCTACTATGTGTTCCCATGTTAAACATAGGAATACAGTGCACATGTGTTTGGCTACGTTCTGTTACGCTGCGTTCTGAATGCAAATATAACCCAGCCTTATTACAGAGTGATCTATTTAAAGTGTTTATTTCTGTTAATGTTGATAATTATGGCTTCCAGCCAATGAAAACACAAAGGTTATTACCTCAGAAAATTTAAGTAGGGAGGATGGAGGGTCTGAGAGATTAAATATTACCTAAGTAGGTATTCACCTTAACGCCTTAACGACAGCCGTACGTCTCTAGACGGCAGGCTGTCGTTACCCGGTGTTTGAAGTGTGCTCCGGCGTGGAGCTCACTTCAAACCTCCGACATCTCAGCTGATCTCACTAGCTGAGATGCCGGTCTAACGGCACCAATTGGTCCCGCCATCCGATCGGTGCTGTTAACCCCTTAGATCCCGCCCTCAATCTCTGAGAGCGGGATCTAAGGGAGCCGGAGCGGGCAGCGCGCGCTTATCCGGCTCCAGGGGAGATCTCGCGATAATAAAAGTATTAAAAAATAAAATAAAATACACATATTTGGTATCGCCACGTTCAGAATCGCCCGATCTATCAATATAAAGAATTAAATAATGACATCCGTAAACTGCGTAGCGCCAAAAATGGTTCAAACGCCAAAATTACGTTTTTTTGGTCACTGCAACAATGCTAAAAAATGCAATAACGGGCGATGAAGACAGCGCATCCACCCAAGTATGGCATCATTAAAAACGTCAGCTTGAGACGCAAAAAATAAGCAGTCACCCAGCCCCAGATCCCGAAAATTGAGGGCGCTACGGGTCGCAGAACATGGCGCAAAAAGTGCAATGTTTTTTTTTTCATGCTTTTGAATTTTTTTCCACCCCCTAGATACCAGTAAAGGTATACATGTTTGGTATCTACAAACTCATACTGACCCGAGGCATCACACGGTCACATCAGTTTTACCATATAGTGCACACGGCGACTACAAAACCCAAAAAACAAACGTGTGATTGCACTTTTTCTGCAATTTCCCTGTACATTATATGGTAAAACAAATTATTGCATCTGAAAGTTCAACTCATCCCGCAAAAAACAAGCCATCATATGTCTGTGTCGACAGAAAAATAAAAAAGTTATGGCTCTTGGAAGCAGAGGAGCGAAAAAAATGAAAAATGACAAATTTCTTTGTCACTAAGGGGTTAAGGCTTCACCTTGTGTGGTTGTGAGAGTCACAACCACTATAAAAGCATAGCACGGCTGCTGCAGTCCCCAGCGTGGTGCATATAGAGTAGGGAGGAGGAAGGGTTAAAATCCGCACTGCTGTATTTCACGAGACATCAAAGGGTAAATATAATATTGATTTATTAGTCAATTAGCATTTCAGGGCTCCCTGGCCCCTTCCTCAGGACAAATCAATATCATATTTTCATGTTACAGGGCGTTTCAGGGAGCCCAGAAATGTGTTGACTAATTATTCAATATTATATTCACCCTTTGATGTCTCGTGGATTAAGGCAGCTCCATTTTTAATTTTTCATCCTCCTTTCTTTAATTTTCTGAGATAATGACCGTTGGATTTTTATTAGC
This sequence comes from Allobates femoralis, assembly GCA_033576535.1. NCBI lineage: Eukaryota > Metazoa > Chordata > Amphibia > Anura > Aromobatidae > Allobates > Allobates femoralis. The sequence goes on from JARQOC010000006.1 coordinate 121,492,798, forward strand.
TGTAAGCAATAATCATCAATATTAACAGAAATAAACACTTGAAATAGATCACTCTGTTCTATATAATATGAGATTCACTTTTTGTATTGAATTATTGAAAAAAATTAACTTTTTGGTGATATTCTAATTAATTGAGATTCACATGTATGTTGCTTATTTTTTTCCTTGCTGATTTGTTAAAGAAAGATATCTGCAGCATGTCAATTCTTGGTGACTTTTCACAGCATTTTTTTCACCCATTGACTTCAATGAAGTCAGGAGAAAACGTGACAAAAACACAGGCATGTTCTCTCTCTCCCTCCACTCTTTTCTTTCTTCCCTCTTTTTACTCTCTTTCCTTTCTGTCTTTCCTCTCTCTCCGGTCTCTCTTTCCCCTCTCTCTCATGAGCTTGGTTTTACTAATTGAATAAAACTTAAGGAAAAAAAACGCAACGAAATCGCACCAAAAAACCTGTCACAAATGCATTGCTTCCTTGGTGCGTTTTTCTGCACGGAGGTGCAGATTTGGTGCAGAAAATGTCTGCATCAAATACTGAATGTGTGCACATAGCCTTATTGTTTTAGGATTGATGGTCCACATCAAAATAAAATTGGAAACAAAAGACCATAAAATAGGTAAATTCTATTGATACAATCCTTCTCTGCATAATCTAAAAAGTGAGTCCGAATTATAGAGTGGGGGGAGCACGTACAAGAAAAAAGGAGAGAAGGGACATTATCTGGTTTTAATCAATTAAATAGTGGATATATTCCCTTTAAAAAATGGCATGAATAAAGGGATTAATTGCCGCGACACTGATCATGGTGTGAATGAACAAGCATATGGCTATGTTCAAGGCTATGTACAGCTAAGGTGGTATATATGACAATGAAACACAGTAAATGCTGCTTTAGAATATAAGGAAAAAAAAAAAAGAGAGTCTTAGCTTCAACAATGGCCATTGGGGAAGAGCCCGGTAACTGCGACAAAGTGCTCTCTACCTACCGGGTCCTAACGCACTAGTGCTTCATGCGGTATGCAATTGCTAGTTTGGGATTTTTATGTCTGTGAGTTGCAATTAAAACCTGCTGGTATAGTGTGTCTGTGGACTGGGGCTACAGCAAGATGGAGTAAGGTCACAGCCAGCTACTGGGCTGGGGGAGGGGAAAGGGAGCTCGTCAGAAAAAGTATACTATATATATCAATAAATGACAGCATCACCTTAATTAATCCCTTTATTCATGTATATATTTTTTTGCCAGCACCTTTTCATGTCCAGGTGATGCCGTCATTTATTGATATATATAGTATAATTTTTCTGACGAGCTCCCTACCCCTCCCCCAGCCCAGTAGCTGTGACCTTACTCCATCTTGCTGTAGCCCCAGTCCACAGACACACTATACCAGCAGGTTTTAATTGCAACTCACAGACATAAAAATCCCAAACTAGCAATTGCATACCGCATGAAGCACTAGTGCGTTAGGACCCGGTAGGTAGAGAGCACTTTGTCGCAGTTACCGGGCTCTTCCCCAATGGCCATTGTTGAAGCTAAGACTCTCTTTTTTTTTTTTCCTTATATTCTAAAGCAGCATTTACTGTGTTTCATTGTCATATATACCACCTTAGCTGTACATAGCCTTGAACATAGCCATATGCTTGTTCATTCACACCATGATCAGTGTCGCGGCAATTAATCCCTTTATTCATGTATATATTTTTTTGCCAGCACCTTTTCATGTCCAGGTGATGCTGTCATTTATTGATATATATATTTAAAAAATGGCAGACCACATTTTTGTGCATGTCTGAAAAAGAATACTTGATTTATATAGCAGGATAACGATTCTCCCCAGTGATCGTTACCACCTCACTTAGGAAGACAGTTTTCTCATATGACTTATTCAAAAAGAGGTGTTAAGAGGTTAAAACTTAACATGTTAAGTTTTAACCTCTTAACACCTCTTTTTGAATAAGTCATATGAAAAAGAATACTGCCAGGATGGAGGCCAGACGGTGTCCAGAGTGACTCCCTTGGCTTCGTTTAAATTAATGGCTCCATAAGGGCTCTTTAATACGGAATCATGTTTTGGGAGGATTCTGACACAAACATATAGTGCTAAGCGGTGAGCACTGTATGAGTGTGATCCTAGCCTAATCATGATATCAATTACCATATGTGGGAGGCACGGAGGCTCAGTGGTTAGCTCTGCAGCCTTGCAGCGCTGAGGTCCTGGATTCAATTCCCACTAAGGACAACATCTGCAAAAAATTTGTATGTTCACGTGGGTTTCCTCTGGGCTCTTGGGTTTCCTTCCACTCTCCAAGGACATACTGGTAGGATGTTCAGATTGTGAGCCCCAATGGGGGACAGTGTGTTGCAAATGTATGTAAAGTGCTATGGAATTAATAGCGCTATATAAATGAATAAATATTATTATTATATCATACCATCATACCAATATCATTATTGTATCATACTATGACTATCACTAGATTGTCTGCTATGATAAATATTTGTTTTAATAGCACCAACATATTCCGCAGAACTTTACAATTAATGCTACTGTCTACCGGTTTTGTGAGCAAATACCATGAGTCCCCCATATATTTCTTACCCACAACACTTTGTAATATGTAACACTTTCTGTCATTTGTAAGGGCCTGAGATAAGATTTGCTGAGTGTCAATCACTGGACTAGTTACATATTATATATATCTACTCAAGATTCTTCTATAGATCATCTCACACATTATGTGAGCTTTGATGCTATATGTACAGTACACTGGTGTTTCATCTTTCCTAGTCCCAAAGCTGCATTCCCAATAGAGATAGCTTGTTTGATGACAAGGTCAGCCATACTAGAATAAAAATGGAGAATGCTAGATTTCTGCATTATTGAATTAAACATCAAAAAAGTAGCAGTATTTCATGCGTACAGATGTCTTGCCAGTAGCTTGTATCCGAAAGATCACTTGATGGCGTTGGCACCTCTTTCACTCCTGAAGTATTTCTCATTTTACTGCATACATTTTGAATGTACTGTAATTAACATTAATTAATTCTGATTTTCTACATGATAGAGCAATAATTGTCCTTTTTGCCAATATTAAGTAAAATGTTTGAGTTTCCTCTTAATGACCTTGAAACAAAAGTTTTCTCTCGTTTCATAAGGTGTTTCCTGGCAATAACTGTAACGATACCTTTACTCGCTGCAACTACGGTGTAGCAACTGAGAGGCAATCTGGAGTTCTGTCAGCGTTGCCCTGAAATTGCTATGAAATAGCGGCTTGTAATTGTGGAACACCATGGTGATTTGTAAAGTTGCTCCCGGTTGCAGTTTCAGAGCATTGTTCAAAAACCAGACGCAACCCTAAAGGTGAATTGCCCTGGTTTTGGCATGTGAACAGGCGATAGGGATGGAATCTGCGTCGCCTAGTGATTTCCAAGAGGCATGCCACAGCATGCTGGATACCGCGCCCCATCAGCAATGATTGGTGGGGGCTACTGTGTGTCCATTGGCTGTCCCTTCACAGGGCGCCATATTTGAAGAGCTGTCCATTCACACTACACAATTGCAATGGCATCATGTATTAGCCAGCCTTCCTGCGCAGGCTGGCCAATCATGACGCTATTGTGTTGTCTAATCAGCGTGTTTGGAGCGCGGAATACACAATTCTGTCACGCCTATGTTCTTGCGGCGCTGAACATGTACGCCCACATGCCTTTGGGGATTGCGGCGTGTGAAGCGGCGTCAGGAGTCAACCGGATGTTTCCAAATGTTGGTGTGGGAACTTCCGGGACGATACATCACCTTATGTTAAGGGCGCAATTGCGGCGTGTACATGCGGCTTCGGCTTTCGGAGGCAACCGTCAAAACCGTGCACGTGCACGTTCGGTTGCCTCTGATCGCCGGCAATAGTTGCGGCGTGTAAAGGTACCCTAAGAAGAATACGATGAACTTATTAATTCTGTTGCTATTACGTGCTACCTAAGTAGGTTAATAACAGAGGGCTGCTGGAATGAAACAACATAAGGCAGCAGGGTGAACCAGCATAGGAGCTGTGTACAAAAAACAATATTTTTTTCTCAAGTCATTTTTCAAATTATCTTTATTTTTGTTTTCCTTTATAACTGGCTGTAGTAGCTGTAGTACCCGGCGTTTGCCTGCGATAGTAACTGAATGTTCTTAGCTATAACAAAATAGAATGCATTGACCAAAAAATATTTAGCACATAAAAGTCACAAACTAAAATAAACATATGGATTGTTTAAGTGAAGGAAATACTGCAAGTTAGTGACAATATCAAGGCGAGTGTTTGGAATTAAAGCGCATCTGTGCTGAGCCTCTGCATCTACTTTTCCCATGAAGTAGAGTTGAAGACATTGATGTTGTTTTCCTTGAAATGGAAGCAGGGAGCCAATTGAGTGGTAAATCTGTCCTTGAACTTTAAACGTGGGCATAAATTCAGTTGTAACATTTTTCTTGTTGCACCAAATGATGTCATTTGAAAGCAGGAGTGCACTTCCTGATGTTGTCCAAGAAATGCTTTGATGTTGCAGTAGTGCCTGTCATCTGAGACTTCAGGGGATCTGGTGGTGACAGTAGAAGTTTTACTTTGCCATTTGCACAGCTCTTGTTCTCTTCTCTGTCAGCCTTGATTCCTTTTCTTAAAATGAGTTATTGAGCCGTAATACGGCTTTTCTTTTAGCGTTTGACAACAATCATACAACCAAATTTTTTTTCTTAAGAGGCATCATTGTCTCTAATTGACAGTATGTAAAAGCCCACACAATTAGTATATAGCTAAGAACATGTGACTTACATAAGGCTCCCGATAAGTGAGTAGCACCTAGTCGTCAGACTTACATGGATTGGTCAATACATAAATTAAGTATCTCTTGTTTTTCAAGTATTCCTATGGCAGCAATGCAATACCAAAATTTCCTTTACTCAAGTATAGCATATTTCGGCATTGTAGAGTACTGCAGTTTATATTTTTGTAGATGGTGCAACCTGACATTGATTTATCTTGACCTTGGAGCTTACTTGCTATCTTTTTGGAAGTTCTCTTCAATTTGTCATCAATGTTCCCTTGTGGACATGTTCAAGGAGGTTGACTACAGTCTCATAGACCTTAAATTTCTTAATATTATGTTAAGTAACAGAACCATAAAACCCTTTGTAGAGATGGTCTTTATCTTTTAAGGCTTGTTTCACACCACGTTTTGATCCGATCCAGGGCTATCCTTTGGGGCTAATATGCCCTCCGGTCCAGTGTGCAGCTGGACGCAGCTGATGCTGCTGATGATTCAGGATCGCTGCTCGCGGGGAGCTAGCCGCGGTCCTGAAATAACAGTGGCGTGCAGCCGCAGGTGTCCGGTTCCCGAATCCTCCCGAATCGGGGCAATCCAGCCCCATAGGCTCCCTTGTTAGGGAGTGCCGGATTGCCCCGGATTCGGGAGGATCTGGTTTGGAGAAATTTTTCTCCCCAGACACAAAAATCGTGCATGCATGCAGCATTTTTATGTCTGGGTGAAAAATCCGAGTCCTCCTGGATTCACCTGGACACATGGAAACCGGATGGCAGATAGCTGCCATCCGGCTCCATCTGGCCCCATAGGCAAAGTATTGGGCTGAAATGTGATCCGGGCCTATCTGGTTTTCATCGGATCGGCCCGGATCACAAAAAACGTGATGTGAAACCAGCCTAACATGTTTGTCTATAATATTTTTTATCAACTCCTTAGAGAGCTCTCTTCTTAGCTTTATTTGGTCCATGTTTAGTGTGGTACACACCATGATACCAAACAGCACATTCACTATTTTTCATTCATTAAATAGGCCGATTGAATTTTACGAGCTTGTTGACACCTGTGATGTTAATTACACAACATGCCTTAATTTCACATGTCACTATCGTCAAATTATTTGCAATCTTTTCTAGAGGTACTATTATTTTGTCCAGGCCATTTTCATTAATTTGTTGTTTTTTTTCTAGTGACCACAATTCTAAAGCATTGACTGATTTTCTTTAGGTAATATTAAGTAAATTTAAATTGAAAGTTTAACTTGTCAATTTCAAGTTATGGTGGTGACCATTGTGGGGTTTTCTCACTTTACCAGGAGGATCCCTACGATTTTATCCACGTGTGTGTATATATTCAACACATACATCAAGACATTTTCATTTTTTTATGTAAACATCCTCTTTTAGTCTTTGTATTCATTTTTTTTAAAGTGGTTGTCCTTGGTAAACATGAATGGGGATGAAACTGCCAGAGTAGATTTCTGTTGATCAGTGGGTGTGACAGGCGATGGATCACCAACACTCTCAGATTGTCAACATATTTTAGGGATAGGTCATCAGTATCTTAGATATTCAATAGATTTTACACACATACATGCCTTTCCCACATTAACATCCTCAGTGTGTATAAAGTCTTATGCAATTACTGTTGTTCATCTGATAAATCTAGATTTTGGAAGTTGTCAAGATTACTCCCGTAAAATTGAAGTGGTGCTTAAGCAAAGGCCAGATTCTAACATACACTGATTATTAGGAGGATTTCGTAATCTATTTGATAAGCTGTTTCTCAGAAATGAAGTTCATTTAATTCTGTATGACATAACTGACAAGATTCTACGTCTTTGACTCTAGGTGCAAAGTATCATCCGATCCCAGACAAGTATGGGCATGCGCCATCGAGATCGATCCACTACTGGGAACACACTGAAAACGGGATTCAGCTCTGCTCTTACCACTTATTTCTTTGGAGCAGATTTAAAAGGGAAATTGACTATTAAGAATTTCCTAGAATTTCAGCGTAAACTCCAGCATGATGTACTTAAATTAGAGGTAAGCCATGTTTCTTTAAACGTGTTTAACCATTGCACTTGTTATTCTCTGCAATGCTGTGCACCAAACATATTCATCTGCATTATTTTTTCATCAAAATTGTAATCTAATTTCTCCCTTTGAAGCACAGACAGATTTTCGTGGGAATACAGTTAGCCTCTCCAGGGAAACCCTACCGTGGGGAGAGATGCTGCAATGTTGTTGTGATATTTACTTTTCTGACAATAAGCATATTCCTATAGGAGAAGTTAGAAGAAGAATGATTCCTTGAAGGGCAGTTTTCTTGTTCGTGAACAGATGAGCTTTTTATCCAACATTGTGTCACATAACCGTTTTAGCCAATTAGTAGCAACTGATCAACTGCAGATCATCAATAATCTACATCTGGTCACTGGCTGCTGATTGGCTGCAGCAGTCATGTGACAATAATATAGTATCACCTCTGAGAACATCAGCGCTAACAACATTGGAGTGGTAATCCTACAAGAGTTGGGTTTATTATGTTTTTATTTTTCTTAGGGCTCTAAATTGATTAAGCATGCATTGTCCAGTATTGCCAGCCCATTAAGTTGGGGAAAACAAGAATTGTGTAGTTTGTGTCGCCATTTTATGAGACTCGTAACTTTTTTCTTTTGCTGTCAACGGAGTTGTATGTATAGTGTCTTAATTTTTTCCTGGCTAGTTGATGCTCCTTTTACGGTTGTTATTGTACAGGATAACAACTTTTCCATACACAGTGAAATCAAATATGCTCAATTTTTTATTTATTCATTCTTAACTGGGAATAGGTGAGAGTTTGAATTTTTTTTATATATATATTTAAAAAGTATGTACCGTATATACTCGTGTATAAGCTGACCCGTGTATAAGCCGACCCCCCTACATTTGCCCCCAAAACCTGGGAAAACCTATTGACTCATGTATAAGCCGAGGGTGGACCCCAGCACAGGTATACAGCCCCCAGCAGTGTGGTATACAGGCCTCCCCAGTGGTAGTATACAGCAGCCTCCCCAGTGGTAGTATACAGCAGCCTCCCCAGTGGTATATACAGGCCCCAGCAGTATATACAGCAGCCCCAGTGGTATACAGGCCCCAGCAGTATATACAGCAGCCCCAGTGGTATACAGCAGTGGTATACAGGCCCCAGTGATATACAGGCCCCAGCAGTATATACAGCAGCCCCAGTGGTATACAGCAGTGGTATACAGGCCCCAGTGGTATACAGGCCCCAGCAGTGTATACAGCAGCCCTAGTGGTATACAGCAGTGGTATACAGGCCTCAGCAGTGTGTCATATATGGCCCCCAAATGCTGGCACTCGCCCCCCTCCGTTGTTAGGCCCCCCCTGCTGCTTAAAGCGAACCTGTCACCCCCTCCAGGCATCTAAAGATAACATAGCCACCTTCTGCAGCACTAAGGCTGCAGTCTGAGAAGGCGTCTATAGCATTTATCCTCCCTTGATTCACTGAAATAAAGACTTTTATAAGATCTGTTTCAAACCTGATCCAAGACCAGGAGGCGGGTTTTCAAGCGTCTGTCTCCCTCCTCTGTGGTGTCAGTCATCCCTCTCTGCTCTCTGTGCACCGCCTCCAGGGCCACCTCCCTGCATTACAGAGCTTTGTCAGCTCTGCTACAACATAGAGCTGCTGTTATAGGAGACCCCACAGTAGTAATCTAGCAGGAAGATCATGAGCAGAACAGCAGACAAAGCACTGCCTGCTACATAGCAGCCCTTGAGCTGAGCAGTTATCACTTTCAGTTTCTTGTACCCAGCAGCATTGCTCCGTCCTCAGCCCCTGATCTACAGCACAAACTCAACTCTGCTGCACTGCTGACAGCTCAGCTCAAGGGCTGCTACGTAGCAGGCAGTGCTTTGTCTGCTCAGGGTCCTCCTGCTAGATTTACTACTGTGGGGTCTTCTATAACAGCAGCTCTATATTGTAGCAGAGCTGACAAAGCTCTGTAATGCAGGGAGATGGCCCTGGAGGAGGTGCACAGAGAGGGATGACTGACACCACAGAGGAGGGAGACAGACGCTTGAAAACCCGCCTCCCGGTCTTGGATCAGGTTTGAAACAGATCTTATAAAAGTCTTTATTTCAGTGAATCAAGGGGCATAAATGCTATAGACATCTTGTCAGAATGCAGCCTTAGTGCTGCAGAAGGTGGCTGTGTTATCTTTAGATGCCTGGAGGGGGTGACAGGTTCGCTTTAACTTACCATCCTTGGTCTTCTGCACCGCGCCGGTGCTCTGTGCTCCGTCCTCCGTGCTCCCGTCCTTGGCTGCATCCGGGGTCCCCGGCCGTCACAGTAACGATGACGTCATGTGACCGGCCGGTGCAGAAGACCAGGGATGGTAAGTTAAGCAGCAGGGGGGGCTTACAACGGAGGGGGGCAAGTGCCAGCATTTGGGGGCCAGATATGCACTGCTTCCCCCTGCCGCTGATTGACAGGGGTAAACAGTGCATATATAATGAGCGGCCCCACGTGACGCTCATACAGCAGCCTCTCCCCACTTCCTCCAGCCTCCCCAGCCCCGGACACAGCCCCCACCACAGCCCCTACCATATTGACCCATGTATAAGCCGAGGGGGGGACTTTTCAGCCCAATTTTTGGGCTGAAAAACTCGGCTTATACACGAGTATATACGGTACATATTATTTTTACTTATCTTTTAGTCCTTGTTCCCCATAGATTACTACTGTATTGCAGTGTTTAGACAATATTACTTTTTTTTTTTGAAGCTCAGTCTTGGGATGAGCTTCTTAGGAGAAAAATGATAGCAAACTTCTCTTTTACCCCACTGATGCCAATGCAACTCATGAGCATCCTAGCATTGGTCGATGCTGCCAGGTTAAAATAAATATCTCTGATTTTAGCGATAAGACTGTGACTCAGAGTGGTCTGTTATGTCCATGTGGTTTAACTTTTACCCTGCGTTTTTTACCTCTTGTGTATTGTACGTGAGATCTACAAGGGTCGTCCTACCGTGAAGGACCTAATGATTACGCACATTTGCACTTCAGTAAGGAAGTGGAAGAACTCCAGCGCCATCTTTAAGTAGCTCCTCAAAGTCATAATCGCTTTCCAACAAGTTTTTTAATATGACTAAGTGATTTGAGCCAGATCAGAATCCCAAACTACATAATTAGTAGCAAGTTCCCAGACCTAATGATTACGGTAATTTCTCTATATTAGATAATATGGCTGCTTTTGAGTTTTCTTTCTTTTTTAAGATGACATACTAGTAAGCCGTTCCTGCACGCAGAGTAATACTTGAATTTGTGTATCAGTTTTGAAAACCTGTGTAGGCACATTTTCTTTTTGCACGTCCAGAAGTGTTCAAAATAACGCCGCTTTCATCTCTGTCTGTACCTCTAATGCTTGGAGGCATTAAAGTGTTCTGCAGTATATCATTCAAATGAACGGAGATGCATTATAGGAGCATGCTAAAGAAAAACATTGCTTCAAACATGATCTGAAAGCATAACATAGCCTACTAGCTTGCGAGGTATCAGTTTGCTGCTAGATTCCTGGTTAAGTTATCTTAAAATACAAACCTATTAGATTAATTTCAGCCATTTGAGCACACTGCAACCTTACATTCCCCTGAAAAAAGCTGTATTAAACAGGTGAAACGTACGTAGGGCTGTTCCGTGCTTCTCCTCCCTATCCTATTGATGGGTTTCTGTTAACCCTCTGATGCACTATAACCAAGCAGCACTTTGGTAAAGGTATTTGGTCCCAGCCTGTTACAAGGTCTCTGTACACTTTGATTGTTTTTGATGTTTACTTTAACCTATGCACTAGCACTTTGAGACAACAGGCTGTGCACCATTACCTCTGTGTATTTTGTATGCACAGGTTACTTGATTAGGGTCATATTAATGTTTGATATTTATAACTATATTGTATTTGTATTCCAAACCTGATGTATATGAGGGTCCTTACATGGATACCTCTTATTTTGTGACTGTTTTGGTGTTTTTTGTAACAGTATTTACTGGGTTTTTCACCCACAATTTGGATGAGTACCTCTCTATCACAAACCCCCATCCAGTTTTTAAGTCTTTCACAATAAAGAACTTGCATTTATTGCTTGGTACGCCCTTGTTTATTTGTTCAACATAATTTCCATCCAAGATGTCTTTCAGCAAAGAATCAATACTGATATTCTGTCATTAGTCACAATAGGCCACCATATAGACATTAGTAAGTCTACACATTGTAATCAAGGTTCATCCAATGCGTGGTCTGGCAGAATATGAAACGACTACCACCTTACAGATTTACTACTATGTAGTGGACAGTTTAAGGCCTTGTGCCCACGCTGTGTATTTGGTCCGTATTTGGTGCAGGAAAGTTCTGCATCAAATCTGCATCCTTTACGCAGTAAGAAAAAAAAAAGGCATCAAAACATCATGTTTTTGATGTGTCTTTTGTGTCTTTTTTCAGGAAAAAGGTAAATGACTGGAGGGCTGAAAAATGCACTAAAAATACAGATCAATAATTACCATGCTGCAGATTTTTCTGTATCAAAATCACATTTGCTTCACATTTGCGTTTGTGTCTGCGTGCTGATGGCATGCAAACACAAACGCAGTGAAAGTAGGGTCATTTTTCTTTCTAATGATGTGTCTGCAGCAGGGAATATCCGCCTGCGGACACATCACTATGGAGCTGGGCAGCCAATCGGCGGTGTCCGGAGGCAGAGATCAGCGGCGGAGATCTCCTCCTCCCTGCCGCCGGTAAGCTCCGGGACGTGTCAGCGGGGTTAAACAGCTGATCTGACAGCTGTTTGAATCTTCCCGCGCCGACATCTCCTCTCGGTGTTGGCGCGGGAAGATTCAAACAGCTGTCACATCAGCTGTTTCTCCCCGCTAGGAGATTACCGGCGGCGGGGAGGAGGAGATCATTAGAGGCTCCAGCTGATCTCCCGGTGGCCGTCGGTGATCTCCTGTGATATCACCGTCGGCCACCGGGAGAGATTTCAATGGGTCCGCAGCGTTCTCCTGCGCTGTCATGCGCAGAACACTGCAGACCCATTGACGCCAATGCATTCTTTTGTGTGCTTGGGGAAGCTTGCTGATATTCCAAGGTCCCCGAGCGCACAAAAAATGCAACATGTTGCGTCCCGGGTGCGGACGGGGGACCCTGGAGGGAGCAGATATCTTCCTCATGCGCAGCAAACACAAGCACTATGCGTTCCTATGTTAAACATAGGAACACAGTGCGCATGCGCTTGACTGCGTATGGGAACGCAGCATACGCTGCCTTCCCATACGCAAATGTGAAGGCACCCAAAGATGCTGAAAAATCTGCACCATATACGCAGCGTAAAACAAACAACGTGGACACTGCAGTTCTGAAATCTCATAGTCTTTGCTTCAGGCTAGATATCTGTATTTAATGCCGAATTTTCGGCACCAAATACGCAGCGTGAGCGTGGGGCCTAAGAGTTCTTTGTTATGATTGCAAGACAAAAAACATGTTATGTTACTAAAAACAAATATATATGAGCATAGAGGTGAGTGATCACTTCACACAAACACTCTCAATGTCCAGGTCAGTGCACAGGAACTGCGCCTAGTTCTTTACCCTCCTGGATCACAAGCTTGGCCTATGATTAGCTGGTCTGGCAAGACATCATTGGTGCACCGCATGCAGCAGATATGACGTCATGGCAGCTTGCTGAATGATACGCAGAGCTGAGAAACCTTGGAAGCTCAGGAAATTGGTATAGCTCCTGTCCACGGCCAGAGATCACTGACCTGGAGTTGCAAAAAGCGATCTTCACATATCTATTCACCAGACATTCATCTGAGAGTACAAAAACTCAAGGTTAGCTGCTGTTTATATGTACAAATGACTCAATTGTTTCGATCATCTTCAGCCAGTTAATGCAATTCAAATGATAAAGGAAAAAAAAAACAACCACAATAAACTGGCGGATTAAATTGCTAAATTATCGTTGATGTGTGTTCCTAAGCTGTTGACATTTGATAAAGGGTCAAAATAACCACGTGTGGGGTGTACTTTTTCTCTGCAGAAAACATAAGCATTCTCCATAATGTGTCATCCTGGGTAGGGAGAACCCATGCTACCGTGAACATTTGGAGCCTATGTGAACTGAACTGTCTATTCCAGACCGTTAAGTGCACATTTGAAATGCGCTCTGCCTGTGTACGCAGCTTATTAACCTTTTCCCAACATGTGCTGTACAGGCAAAATACCAGTTGGAAGGTGGTTTGTAAAGCTGGTGAGCCCGCCCCATACTTTTGCAGGTGATTGCTGTGTGCTGCAGACAGGATCTGCCTCTTATTGATTGTTAACCTATTAGCAATTGTAACTTGTCAAGCATTGACAGTGGCATTTAACGCAGCATGTTAAATGCCCATCTGCACACTTGTGACGTGATCACAGGTCATCGATTAGTTGCTAAACTGTTAAAGACCTCAGTGCCTGTCATTACAGCACTTTGAAATACTGTCTGTGGCCGAGCTTCAAAGGAGACTGTGATTTTCACGATAGTCAGCAATTCTGTGGCACTGCGGTATATAGCATAAGCGATCAGACCATTGCAGGTTGTAGTCAAATAAGGATACTATTAAGAACAGTGAAATGAAAAAAAGAAAGTTCAAACCAAACTTCTTTTCATCATTAAAAATAAAGATGATAAAATTAATTGGAAAAGGGCACATGGTATCGACAAGTTCAGAAAAGTCTGATCTATCAAAATATAAAGATTAAACCGATCAGTAAATACTCTAAACCAAAAAAATTCAACTGCCAAAATTACGTTTTTTTTAAAATAACAAAATAACAAAAAAAAAACATTATTTGGTATCTCCATAATCATACTGATGAGGAGAATCGTATTGCAAGGTCATTTTTACCATGTCAGAATTACATTTTTTTCCACAATTTCTCCTCACCTGGAATTTCATCCTCTTATTCTTTTTATGGCTCTAGGAAGAAAGGCTAAAAAAAATAACGAGAAAACAAGTTGTGAAGAGTTCAATCAACCGCTGAGTGGCAAATCTGTTGCTAGTCAAGAGTTGTTGCCTGAGATGAGATACTAGGTGTTTAGTCTCTATTCGGACCAGATGTCATATGTTTGTAATGGATCCAAGATTAAATAAACTGGATCTGATGCTAACATACCAAACATGCAAAATGGACACAAATGTTTTTGGTCTCTGTATTGCATTCATATTTGCTGTATTTGTAGCGGATCGTAGTTGTCTGTGAACACCTCCAGTGTGTTGGGCTTGCAAAGCATTAAAATAAACTTTGGGTTTTCATTTTCAGAATCTCTTATATTGACTGCAGAAAGGTGGGATTTCGAGTCTCGAGACTCTACCGATCTTGCATTAGATCAATGAGAAGTGCGCAGCTCGGCAGACAGAAGCTACGAAGCCCAAAATTATTAAAAAATAGTGTCATTCAGCACCAACGTATAGTGCTATCTTTTGTTCAAACAAATACATAAGCTGTGCCTTGTAGACACTATCCCAGTTGGCCAACGCCGTTTGGCATGAATACTCATATTGAATTCATACAGACGGTCTTTGTACGCACTTGGATATGAGCTGTTTGTTCCTGTCTGCTTAACTGTGCGCTTCTCACCTAGAACAGTGGAGGTGTTCAGAGTCACCTATGGTAGAAATGCATCCTCTAATAATAGAACAAATATGAATGCAGAACAGGAATCAAACATGTTTAATGCTAAATATGAAAAATCAGTTTGAAAATTATTTACTCTTTAAGGCAGAGGTCCCCAACTTTTCTGAACTTGAGAGCCATATTCAGCTCTGAAAGAAGGCAACGAGCCACATCCAGCTACCACCACACTATAGTGACACCCAGAGCCCCCATTTCCCCGGTATAATGACAACAAAAGCGTTTCCACAGAAATCACACTGAGGCAGTTACCAAGATTCAGGGGTTTCTATCTCACCCCCAGTCTGCTCTGCTCTATGTGAAGCTACTCACAAATGTCATCTGGAGACCTACTCTTCATAGCTGTTTGCTAGATCGGGAGCATATAGCTGGGAGCCACACATCACGGGCCTGCGAGCGACATGTGGCTCCCGAGCCACAGGTTGGGGACCCCTGCTTTAAGGGATGAGATAACAGATGACCAGATTTTATGATTCCTATAGACATCAATGGAAAAAAATAAGGGGCTATTTCTTTGGGACCACGTTACATTTTCTGTTCCAGCTAAAATTCGGGTTGCAGTCAAGACATTTAAGGCTATCCCATAAATGGCTTCTGTGCCAGATCATTTTATTTCTAGTTTTGTCACGCATCCAAAAACAGAAGAAACTAGTGTACTTCTGGACAGAGCCTTGTTGGGAAATCTTTCAGTCGACTTTACTCATTTTAACGATAAGCTGCTGTTTTCTGGCATTACTTTTTACTGTGATGGTCAGATAGTTGTAAAAAATATATTGTGCAGAATTACATCAAAACAGTGAGTTTAGGGGAAAACAAAATAAGGCTTTCTATAATTTTGCACCACCCTCCTTTGTTTTGGCGGTGTGGCTCCAGACTGCACTGGCGGACCTTTAACCCTCACTAACTGCTTCTCATTGTTTATTTTTTATATTCCTAACAATTTTGCAGCAGAATTGTTTAATTTTTTTTTTTTTTGAGGCATAAAACAGTAAATGAATAATTGAAAGAAAAAATCCAGTAGACACTCTCGTCTACCCAGCATTATTCTTTTGTCAATGTTCATGTCAGTTTTAATATATGCAGTCTGTTAAGTGTTCTCGTGTTCCTTTACTTCTTTGGTAAAGGTTTTTGTCAGAACAGGTATAAATATGAATGATACCGTCGTCTTCACTATACAGTAGCAGACAGTTGTTAAAACCATGGGTAGTCTGAAGATAGATATTATGTTACTTGACAAGTACCATTGTGCAATTCTCTAGTTCTGAAAAGGAATCTGTCAGTAGGTTTTTGCCATAGAATCTGAGAGCTGCATGATTTAGGGGCCTGATTTCAGTGATTTATCATATACTGCACTGCTTCCTGTAGTTTTGATAGATTTGCAGATCTGCAGTTCTTTTAATGCTGATCTCTGTATGACCCCGCCCACACCAATGATTGGCAGCTTACTGTGTAATGCAATATTATGTACATCGTCAGCAAAATGCCAGTCAGGGGTGGGGTTACAAAGATTATCTTGACTGCCTTGCAGGTGACACCTAGTCCTGCAGTGATGAATTTCCTGAAAATGAAACACTGATTGTATTGAAAGTACAGAACGATGCTGTGCATTATGCTATTCTCAGATTAAATGTAAAATCCTCCTGATAGATTAGATTTCCTTTAATGTGAAGCAAAACTTTAATGTACCCCACAAGATTAAGATGCTGATAGTTTAATAAACATTTATAAAATAGATAATATTTTATTAAACTAATTTCTGGGATATAGAAGGCTTCTTTTGTTCCATAAACTTTGGAAAATATATTGGAAAAAATTAAGTTTTTTGGGGGAAATTTTTTTTTGTTGAGACTACATATGATAGTGAAACCTGCTTTAAAATAGATGCCTCTTAAGAAGCTCAGAAGCCTCAAGGATTGCTGTAGCACAATAATCTGCAATTGCATATCCCTGATTACTTCCATATTGACATTCGAAGAACTGTAATATTTGTTCTACACCCTATATCACCGTTGATTGTTGACAAGGACTTAAAGCCCTAGTCCAGCATTTATTTATTTATTTTTATGGCTCATTCATTAAATCTAAATTCCATGCCCCTAGTCGTATACTTACCCTCCGCCGTTTCTATCTGTTATGCACACCGCTCTTGTCTGTCTTCTGCGGTTTGTGACCTGCTGGCTGTTTCAGTGTTTCATGGAGCAAGGTCACAACTCAATGTGAGCCATGTTCGGGCCTTGTTCTGGCATTCATAGAGTTGCATTGACATCTTATGATGTAACTAATGAGTTCCAGCCATTCAGAAGTTGCAATCACAGTATGGCGCCGTAGAACCAGAACAATGATTAAAAAGAGGTGAAAACGCTGGAGGGCGAGTATAAAGGTACCTTTACATGTCGCAATATTGGCAGGGAATCTTAAAGGCGATCTGTAGCCCTGGAACAATTGCCGTCAAATTGCCTCCCAGTTGCGGCGTGTAATTAAGGAATTTCGCGGCAATAAATCGCCTCTCGCCTGATTCCTGAGCACTGCTCTAAAATCAGCCGCGATCATGAAGGTGAGATTTCCAGGTTTTGGCATGTGATAGGGCGATAGTGATGGAATCTGCATCGCCTATAATTTCCCGTAGGTGTGCCACAGCGTGCTGGAGTCCGCGCCCCGTCTGCGATGATTGGTGGTGGCTACTGTGTTCCCATTGGCTGTCTGTTCACAGGGTGCCATATTTGAAGAGCTGTCCGTTCAGCACCACACACATCTTCAATTGCGTCATGTATTAACCAGCCTTCCAGAGCAGGCTGACCAATCGTAATGCTGTTGCGTTGTCCAATGAGCGCGTATGGGGCGCGGTGTAAACCACTGTGGCACGCCTATCTCCTTGCCGCGCTGAACATGTATGCCCACATTGCCTTTGGAATTGTGGGGTGTGAAGCGGCGATGGAATGAGGCAAGATTGTTTCCGCTGTAGGTGAGGCGATTTCCGGAGCGACACATCACCTTACTTACAGGGCGAGATTGCGGCGTGTAATGCAGCCATCGGAGATATGAGGTGACCATGAAAAACATGCACGCGCACATTAGATCGCCTCATATCGCCAGCAGATATTTCGGCATGTAAAGGTACCCTAAGAGTAGGAACAGGGACCTTGGGTTAAAAGCACCACTCCAGGGCTAAAAAAACAGAACACTGGAGTGGTGCTTGAAGCAGCCATTGACTCAATTATTGCAGCATCATCTATCAAAGAGATGTTCCCCACAGGAAGAATAACTGCTGTGAAATTATCAGGAGTTTGCTTTTGTTTACCACTGTAGAAAGAACGTGTAACTGCTTCCTGAAATCACTGTTTCATGTACACTGTATAAAGCACGGACTTCCGAAAATCCAGGATAGTTCCAGCTGGATAAATGGCATCCGGGTAGTTTCAAATCTAGGTTTTGTTCCCATTGCTTTGGACAATTAATGCACTGCTTATTGTTTTCTTTTTTCTGGTTTAAACATTTGTGCTGAGCATAAAAAAAGTGTCCAAGATCATAAAAAGATTGACCAGGAAAGAGAAAAAGAACCAAAAGTGACATCTGTGACATCCTAAACGACCTACTTGAATGCTGCAGCTGATCGCTGTCTTAGGCTACATTCACAAGTAGCATTTTGGGCACGTATTCCAGCTTTTACGCAGCGCTATTCAACGCTCGTGTAAAAGAAGTGCAATACAAAGCTGGATACACCATCCAGCAAAAGCTATGGCTATTGCTAAAGGGCGTGCAGACGCCGCATTTTGCCGTGTACTTTTGCGCGCATGCTTTCACTGCAAAAGCGCGCGCAGAAAGAATTGTCATACCAACTCTTGGCGCCTTTTATGGTGCGCTTTCCCCATAGGCTACATGTTAACATAGTCTCGGGGAAAGCGCATCGGGAAAAGTGCGGTGTCGGCATGCAGTGGTGTTTTTTTGCGCGTCAATGCGAGCAAAAGAGCAGCACTGCCAAAGACAAGGCTAATTACGCAACGTGTGAACGTAGCCTTACAGCGCAGTAAACAAAGATCGGAGCAGAGCAGCAGCGCTGCATCATTGTGAATTATCTGGCAAATAATGGGTCTGTTGTTATTTTATGCAATTTCTCCCCTGGCCTATTATTATCTTAACTTGAAAAAACAATTTTTGATTTTAGTTGTGCCATTTATTTGTCTGCTGGAGTTTGATGGTGTATGATAGCAGATTACTTATCCTATCTTTACTTTGTTATCCTTTCTTACTTTGGAACATGCATGGACACTCTAAGGCTACGTTCACACATTGCGTATTTTTGCACGCTTTTCTGCGCGCGCTTTTTAAAAACCGCAATGTGCGTTTTGTCTGCCGGCAAAGTGAATGGGCAATTCACTTTGCCGTGCAGACAGTGCGTAAAAATACGCTGCGCTTTTATAGGAAAAAGCAGCTGCGTAAAAAGAATGACCGTGTCAATTCTTTATGCAGAAGCGCCGGCACTTTTTCCTATAAGGGCGGGCGCTGCTGCATCTGACGTCACAGACGGGAGGAAGAATCCTGCTTCCTCCTCCCCTCTGTGACACCTGTGACTGCCCATTTGATTTCGCAGTGTATTAATATACACTGCAAAATCAAAGTTAAATAAAGACAGATGTATTAAAAATAATAAAGAATGAATACTTACCCTTCGACAGGTGATCCGGTGTCCAGGAGCCACCGCAGGAGTATATCTCCGAAATATAGCAGCCCACAGGGGCATCTGTATGTTTCACATTTAAGAAAATAAAAGGAAATAACCGCAAGTGTCAGTGAATTTTATCTTTCTCATGTGATATGTATCACATGACCGTAAGCGGCCAACCTTGACATCACTCTGACATCACGGCAGGCCCTGGCAGGACGATACTTCTGCATCGGAGACCGGAGAAAAGTCGTCGGAGGGTAAGTATTTGATTCTTTTTTATTTTACATACATTTGCCTTTTATTTAATTTAAATTTCGCAGTGTATATTAATACACTGCGAAATCTAATGGGAGCGGTCACAGATGTCACAGAGGGTAGAAGGAAGCAGGATTCTTCCTCCCCTCTGTGACATCACCTGCGCTTTATGGGGTGAAGAAAGTGCAGTGTGTGAGACCACTGGCGTATTTTTTGCACGGGTGAAAATCACGGCAAAAAGCGTGCGCAAAAAGCGCAACAAAATATTCTAATGTATGAACGTAGCCTTAAAGCACTGCTCCAGCATTTTTGTTTTTTTTCTTCAGCTCTGGAGTGATACTTGAAATCTAGGCCCCCCTGCCTTTAGTCTTATGCTCACCTTCCAGCAGCTTCATTGTTTACCAACACTGCTTCGGTCCTGTGGCTCCATCTTGTCACTGTAACTTTGTAACTTCTGATTGGCTGGAATTTCAAAGTTACATTTCAATGCATCTGTATGAGAGCTAGAACAAGGCCAGGATGAGGATCTCATAGAGATGTGTTGAGTTCTGTTGAGTTCTCCATGAAACTATGTAGTTGCTGGCAGATCACAAATCACAGGAGGCTGTCCAGAGACGCAACGATAGAAGATGACTCTACCAAGAGGAGAGTATAATACAGGGATCAGGGGGCTTGGATTTAAAGTGCCACTCCAGTGGTGCAATAAAAATAAATGTTGAAGTCGTGCTATTAGGACAACACCTCTTGATTCCACGTATCTCCCCCAGGTAAAATAAAAGAGCCCTTACTCGCCTTCCTTGCTGGCGCCGTTCCAGCAATGTCAGTAATCGCGGTTCTGGGGCTCATGTGACTTCACACGAGTCCCGCTTTCAATCTCCGCTGGCTTTTTTCTCCCCGCCTTCATTCAAATGAGATAATCAACAAGAAGTGAGCACTGTGGATGCCGCTCATGACCTGTTAATTGCTCCGAAGTCATGGCGAGATAAGTCGGTAACAATTAGATGTAGGGCTCGTGTAAAGTCACAATGTCATGTGAGTCCCAGAACCACGATTGACACTGCTGGAACGGCACCAGCACGGGAGGTGAGTTCAGGCTCTCTTATTTATTTTACCTGAGGGAGAAATGGAATAATAAGGGCTTGTCCTAGTAGTGGACAACCCCTTTAAACATGCTTTATAGTTCAGCAATATTTGTGCCCTGTTGGGTATATGTTGTTGATAATTTTTGATCTTATCTCATATTTAACTGACAAATAGAAAATGAAGTAAAACAATTTCTACAAGTAGAACCGAAACCTGTGGAAAAATCGTGGTCCTTCAGCTTGCCTGTTCTGGTGGCTGCTGTCTGGTGTATGTGTATGGATCTCACCATTTACTTCTATAAGAATCGGGAAAACAACCGAATTCCCCATAGGTCCATAGAGTGGGACCAGCATCCTTAAGGGTATGTGCACATCAGTCGTTTCTGCATCTTTGCAGAACGACCGGGAACCGGTGGAGATTAGCAGAACTGAGTTTTCTGCACTCGCTAGTGTCCCTGGTTTTGTTAGCGTTTTGCTAACGATTTGCGATCGGGTTACTAGCGGTCGTACAGCGTGTTCTTGGCGATTTCCCCGGCGTGTTCCTTAGCGATTTCCAGACTGGTCTTTGCTGCACTTGTTCAGCTGGACCCGCTGGAAAAACGCTGAAAAGAAGTCGCTTGCTCTATCTTTGACAACCGGTCGGAAACCGGTGAATAAACTGAAAACGACCAGACAAAAATCGTTGTAATGTACACAGCATTTTCTAAACTCCATTGACTAGCTTGTTAATCCAAACGGTGGCTAGGATTAACATAAATTAACATAAAACTCAGCGGGAACTGCCGACGGAAAACGCTCAAAACCAGCCCACAAAACGACTGATGTGCACATACCCTAAGAATTTCATGGCATGTTCTTTGAATAGTCCAATAAAAAGCTAAGTTTGGAATACGACTATAATTTGTACATTATTTATCAAAACTCTATTAAGTAGGTAATTTAAAGAAACTGCAACCGCACCAATTTATAAATCTAGAAACACTTTCTTCTAAGGAGACCATGTAAATAGAGAACTAGTAGGAGCTGGGAATAAAAGTGCTAACGTAACCAAACTGGAACTCTTTTATCTTGTAGAGTGCTTTCAGCTGAAGCTTTCATTGCACACTCCTCATAAGCTCTGCAATCTTGAATGTCTTCCAAATAACCATTACTGTTTTGATCGTACAATTTTCGTGATAGTAATGGCTGCACAGCCTAGAGAACCGTAAGGAAATGTACATGTGATGCAAGCAACTCTTTAGTGCAAAGTGAATGTTTGAGTCTAAACGGTGGCTGCAAGATGCAAATTATTTGCCAGCAGCCCTAGCACATCATTCAGAACTCACTTCTATAGAAACTCTTTAATGGCTAATTAAAATAGCAGAAACTGCAAGGAGATTATATTTCCATAACCCTCTTCGCATTGTCTGACTACCTCAGTGTAATACTACATATAATGATTTTAGGAAAAAAGATATTCTCTGCATTTTTTACTGTAATGTAATACCTATGTCTATAATAATGTGCAAAACATTATGAATAGTGTGGACAATAATATGCTGCAAAGTCAGAATGCTTAAAAAAGTAAAAGTGATTAAGGGCCTGCCTAATGCAAACTATAAAAGAGGAGAGAAAGCACAATAGTGTCCTTATGACAATAATGTTGTGCTATCATATGTCACTGCTCACCTGGGGTGTTGTGTAACCCACAAGCGGTATAAAGGTAGGGCCGCCGTAAGATGCACACTCCACCTGCAAAACAGTGGTGCCAAAGACGAACACAAGGAAAGGGACAATGCTTCCTAGATCCGCACTGCACATATGATGAAATAGGATGACATAACCACAGTTGTCAGGCAATGATGGCTTTTATTCTGACGCGTTTCAGAGCTAAATCCCAGCTCCTTCCTCAGGGAACCAACATAGTTCCTATGTTTGTGGTTGGACAACTGTGGTTATTTCACCCTATTCCATCATATGTGCAGCGCGGATCTAGGAAGCAAATGGACCTCCTGGCGCCATTTTAGAGCGATCATGGACCGCTCCTGGTTTTAATTCTGCTGCTTCCTGCTCTCACATCAACAGAGTTATCCTTCCTGTTCAAGGCTGCTCTGTGGAGTGGACGTCACTGCTGACATCATGGTGATTGACGGCTCCCTGCAGTTAGGTAGCAGGGAGCTAGCTGTCAACCAGTATGACAGGGCAGAGTGAAAGAGAAACAGAAATGCTGGCAGGAGTACTCAGGCAGGTAGTTAGCATCTACAACAGCAAGGAAAAATGAGCAAATACCCTAAAATTAAGTAAAAGTAAAATGCTACAATGCATAAAAATAATAAATAGGGTACTTGGTGACATTATTTTGATTAAAATAATGTTAACAAGTATCCCATGTATTATTTTCATGCACTATAGCATTTTACTTTTACTTAATCTTTATGGTATTTGCTCATTTTTTCTTGTTGTTTTTGCTATTATAAGGCCCGTGTGAACATGCACCTACTGCAGATTACGCTTACAGATTACGGATTCCTTCGGCTGATGCTGCCGGTGATAGGAGGGCTGTGTCCTCATATGGATCTGCTGCTTCGACATCTGCCTCTGTCAAGGGGCGCCGCCGTATTTCTCCTGTGAGTGATGTTGGTTGCAGAAGAGAGGGTCCTGCAGAGGTGTCTGATAGGCGCAGCCTTCGTTCTTCTGTCAGAAGTGGGGTTTTTGATGCCAGTCGTGCATCTCCGTCTGGCCTGGTTCTAGGGGCGGTCCAGATGAGATCATCAGGCTGTGAGCTCCAGCCTATGGGAGGTGACCGTGCCCTTCAAATACCTTGGAGCCTGTCTTGCAGCCCACCAGATATTGTCTTGGTTCCCCAGTGATCTAGTGTGTGTTTAGTTTTTACTGATCTTTGCCTGGATTTTTGACCCTGCTTCAGCCTGATGATTTGGTACCTTAGCTGCCCTCCTGGTTTGACTTGGACTCCTGACTATGTTTTCGGATCCTGGTTTTTATTCCCTTCCTGGCGACTTTCCTGCTCTGGTCCGCTGCTCATCTTAGGCAACTACCTCGTGGGCTCCGCTGTAATTCCAGATCCCTGTATAGGGGTAAAGGGTCTCTGGGTTTTTCTGGGTGCTGCCTTGCCAGCAGCTCGGCCTCACAGTCGTCACACAGTTCTGGTTTTTGGTTCTGGTAGTTAGCAACTGCAAGGAGTTTGCATGTTTTCCCGTGTTTGTGTGGGCTTCTTCTGGGCACTCTGGTTTCCTCCCACACTTGAAAGACATACTGATAGGATGTTTAGATTATGAGCCCCAATGGAGACAGTGTTGCAAATATATGTAAAATGCTATGGAATTATTAGCGCAATGTAAATTAATAAATATTATTAATATTATTAGTCCCATATAGAAAAAATTAAAACAGTTGTGGACATCCCCGTTTAATAGTTTATTTTTATCAATTTAAGAAATGCAAAGTGAAAGAAAGGAGAAGGGTTTATCAGATCGATATTTGGTGTGACTGCCCTCTGCCTGAAAAACAGCATCAATGCATCAATTCTTCTTCAGAAACTTGCTCAGTTTTTGAACAGACTTGGAGAGGTTGTTCCAAACATCTTGGAGAACTAACCACAGATCTTCTGTGGATGTAAATACCAATCCTTCTGTCTCTTCCCAGATAAAGAATGCCAACACCTTTTCTGATTTGGCTTTATACACAAGGCAGAGTCTTATGACGATGGCTGAATGGCAGCACAAATTGCGGTATAGCTGCTCACTATAGGCTCACATGGGATCTCGTGTTGGTATACCATACTCTGTTTAGTGCCATTTGTGTTTTTTCCAGATTCCCATTTAATGAAGCAGAGGTATCTGATAACACAGAGGTACATGTAGCATGTGTTTCTCTTATGGCTCCATTGCTCTCTGTATGAGGCATTACACAGATCGAGTGATATAGTTAATGAGCTACAAACAAACAGAACATTGACAAATCTCATGTACATCCAGTTCAACCTTTTCTGATCCATTATTTATCATTAATTAGAGGCAGGCTAATTGTAACCCTCGGTGCTATCTGTCATTGGATTAGTACCTGCCATTACTGCCTCGTGTGTTGGACATTCTACTGTACCCATGCTGCACAGTATCTGTTCCTTTACTGATGTTTAGAGAAAACCATATAGTAGCCAGTCTGGTTACTAAAAAATTAAATACCATCTTTTTTTTTAATCCATACTAGCTATCTGTGAGGATTTAAAGTACGTGTACAAATTTATGTCCAAATTCTATCATAGATAGGCTTATACTGTGTTTTTCGCTTTATAAGACGCACCCCAAATTTAGTAAAGGAAAAGAGAAAAACATTTTTTTTTAAAGTTAAAGGGGGTTCGTCTTATAATGCCAGTGTCCGTCTTACAATCTGTATATATGTCCCTCATCCTGGTACATAAACCCTCCATCCTGGTATACATATCCCTCATCTTGGCATATATGTTCCTCATCCTGGTATACATGTCCCCATCCTGTATATATGCCCCCCATCTTGGCATAGATGTCCCTTATCCTGGTATACATGTCCCCATCCTGTATAAATGCCCCCATCCTGTATATATGCCCCCATCCTGTATATATGCCCCCCCATCTTGGCATAGATGTCCCTTATCCTGGTATACATGTCCCCATCCTGTATATATGCCCCCATCCTGGTATATATATCGCTCATCCTGGTATATATGCTGCCATCCTGGTACATGTGCCCCCTCATTCTTGTATATATATCTCTCATCATGGCATACATGTCCCATCCTGTATATATACCATCCCTGGCATATACATTTCCCCATCCTATATATATGTCCCCCATCCTGTATATGTCCTCATCCTGTAGATATGTCCCCCATTCTGTATATATGTCCACATTCTGTATATATGCCCCCCATTCTGTATATATACCCCCTATTCTGTATACCGTATGTGCACCCATTCTGTATATATGCCCCCATTCTGTATATATGTCCCCCATTCTGTATATATGCCCCCGTCCCCATCCCTTTGTGTATATGGCCCCCATCTTCCCCCAGGACTCCCATGGCTTACCGAGGGGGAGGGGTGCGGCTGCTGAGCTCGGGTGCCTGGGGCAGGTTCCGGTGGGTGAGGGGAACAGCTGCAGTACCGGAGCAGCGGGGGAGTACTGGCGGCAGCGAGCGGTGGGCGCCGCCTTGTTTTTTGTGACCTGCTGCATTCACTAACTGTGCAGCCAGTGGGTAGAGACTTCAACAAAATGGCCACGTCCATAATGGAGACCTGTGGCCATTTTGAAGTCTCTACCACACTGCTAGTGAATGCAGCTGGGCACAAAGAACATGACGGCGCCCATCGCTCTCTGCCGCCGGTACTTCCACGCTGTTCCGGTCCTGCAGCTGTGCCCCTCACCCACCAGAACCTGCCTCCAGCACCCCTGCTTAGCAGCAGCCGCTTACGGACATCACATTGCATTCATGATCATTAAAATTCATCTGCCATGCTCTTGGTCAAGCTGCCAACTCAGCTATGTTTTTGGTAATATTTTACAGTCGGTGTAACTTGTGTATCATCAGTAAAATCTTACACGTTATTTTCATTATCATCCACAAAGGTTATGGCTAATAAAGAGTTTTAAAAGAATTGAGCCTAACTCTGAACCTTATGGTCCCCTCTACCCACTTTAGCCCATTTTCAATGTCTACCATTTACAATGGCTTTGTTTTCAGTCACTTAAAGGGAACCTGTCAGGTCCTTAATGGATGGTGTTTTTGCAGCTCCTGGAAATCTTGCACTTTTCATTATATCACCTAACTCTAATACCTAACCCCAACCCTGTGGGCATTTCTCTTGGGCATTTTTCTGGTCACTGTGGAAATCGTGTTATCAAGCAAGTGTGTGATAACATAGAAAGAGGGCTGACTGGTCTGGAGAGCCAACACCACATCGACTAGTCAAAGGCTTAATTAGCATAGGGAAAGCGCAGGTTATAAATCCTTTTTTTACACATTAATTTTAGTAAATACCATTATAGCACTTTTTGAGCAGGGAATTTTGCCATACAGATGTGACTGCTGCTGGATTGGAGGGCGTAGGGTACCTGACTAGTTCCCTTTTACTCTATTTTTTCTTACTCATGTTATATTGTTCCATATTCTCTGGATCTGGATGTTCAGTAAATGGCTGTAGTGTATACTGTACAGTATTGTCTAAACCTGTTTTTGATGCATCCATCTTAGTGAATAAATTAATCTACTTACATAATTGCTTTATGGACCTGAAGTGCCCGGATGTCCCTTTTATTAGCCACCTGATTGGTCCACATGAAAAAGGAAACAAAACAAAGTAGCCACCATATTGGCAGATCCAAGTGATGTGCCATTATGCCGGTTGTACACTGCTTCTGTCTTCTGGGTCCTCCTCCACCTCCTCTTCCTCCATCGCCTCTGCACTGCCTGGGAGCCCTGTGCATGCGACAGTAGACAAGAGGTGAAGGACCTGTAATGATGTCACCGCCATGTGATCAGTACAGGAAGGAGGGGAGGGCAGAAAGAGTGCACAGTGGGGCAGAGTGATGGGTGTGCGGATATACTGCTCACTGGTCGTACTGGCACATTGCACAGTACTGCCAGCAGTGCTGCGACTGCTGCCATCTGAAACCACCTCCCACAGCCACCGCTGACAGATCACCGCCTGAGTAAGAGCGCATGTGTATACCCGGCATGTATGCACACTTACTTAGGTGGACGCCATCTTTGAACACCTTGGTATACAAAGACGGAGGGGTTTGAACCGATGCGTGCATGCGCACTTATGCCACCACCATTTTTAGACACCAAAAGAGGGAGAGGCAAAGCACAGGGGGTGAGCGCACAGGGGACATAGAAAGCACACAGGGGGCAGAGAGTGCACACAGGAGGAGCGACGAGCACACTGGAGGAGACAGCTCAAACGAGAGAGGGGATAAGACTTCACAGGGGAGAGAGACTGTATACAGGGAGGAGAGCACACAGTGGGAGGCAGCTCAAAGGAGAGCACAGGGGAGAGAGCCCACAGGTTGAGACAAGTCAAAGGAGAGAGCACAGGGGGAAAGCGAGTGGATGGGAGAGAAACAGCCGCTGTACCCAGCGCCACAGAGCCCATCGTTACACCATCACCCTTCCGATGCGATAGCATCTGGCCCACATCTAGTATCTGATAACTATCTATACTGTGCAGGTAATAATTTCTTAGAAAGCTTTTAAACACTTTACATATTACAAATGTTAAACTTATTGGATAATAGCATGTTTAGTAAGTGTCAATTTAATATGGCTGCATTGATAGCCATAAACCCATAATCTCCTTTCTTGC
Organism: Allobates femoralis; assembly: GCA_033576535.1. NCBI lineage: Eukaryota > Metazoa > Chordata > Amphibia > Anura > Aromobatidae > Allobates > Allobates femoralis. The sequence goes on from JARQOC010000006.1 coordinate 121,520,659, forward strand.
ACATTTGTTAGACAAATATATTGTTTGTATGTTGTGTTATCATTGGAGTGTAAACTGTATGCTGTGCTCCAAGAATAGAAGATTGCTTGTATAAAGCCTCTATTGAGCCATTACTGCAGTTTCTGCTCTTGTACTGCTGATAGATGATGATACCTGTTTCATTAATGCATTATTATTGCATATAGATAGAAGGTTGCAATTCTTTTTCACATCATGAAAGTAAAGGCTAAAATGTAAGTTAAAAAAAAATACCATCCTGATAATGAATCTCTCTGGCAGCCGGTGCACAATTTCACCTTCTGGAGAGGTAAACCTGATCATATCCTTTATAGTAGTTTGGAGCTGCTGTGGGGATTTACTATTGACATTTAGGATCATTTTCAAAATTGCAAAAAAAAAAAAAAAAAAAAAAAAAAAAAAAGGAAAATTTAGGTTACAAAAGTTTCATTTGTGAATTCTGTTTGTTTTTACTGGGTCCATAGATGAACGACAGAACATCTCCATCGTCAGCGCTTTATGTATCTTTATTGCTCCGGTACCTGATCCATATATTGATTTTCTATGTCACAAGATGCTATATCACGTCTGTAAAGAATAGAATGGCATCAGCTATTTATAATGAGCCGCACATCTATTTGTCCGTGTGCCATGAATTTAATCCAGGTATTCATGGAGGAACATGAAATCCTTTTCCCACACGGGCATAAATGCTGGTGGATAAAATAATGAAGAGCAATTCTTGTCTAGAATCAGTCGTAATTTGCAAGCAACATTTGGCTGTTCCTAAAATAAAGGTGTTAAATCTCAAAGAGCAGCTGCTTTATCAAGGTACAAATTGGACAAGTGCAGGCAGATTCAGATGGTGACAAACATTTTAGCTCATGATATAGACACGCACTTGTTATAATTTGGATTTGCCACAATGGTTCAGTAATTAAAGACGCTTGTAAGCCTCTCTGATGGGGAAAAAAACAACCTTTATTCCAGACCAGCAGCCTGTACATTTCTAGTATCCATAAAATAATCAATATGCACTTTAAGCTGCGGTATTTCCTAGCTAGTCATTTCACTTATATGCTGATATTAACTTATTAAACACCATATGAAATTGTTCTTTGTCATCGTACCCTTTGGCATTGCCGATGATTGTCAAGTAGATACTGTCCCATGGCGCTCAGCATTAACATTTAGAAAAACAGCTAGGACCTAGGAACCTCATAAATTCATTGATCTGTGGCTTACAGATTTAGCCTCAACAGATTAAATATCTACTGACTGATGGGAGATAAAAGCATATTTATAGTTCCAATATATTGGTATGTACATGAAAATGATTTGTTTCTGTTATTAAGCCTGTGTTACATGTTCTCTAGGGCAGGGTCAACCTGACTTTTTTTATTTATTCCACATAACTTATAAAAAAAATCACAGACAGACAATAATTTGTATTGATGTGTTGTAAAACCACAATAATTCAAAAAAATCATGGACACTTTACTTTTTTTTTTTTTTACAGACAGAGCAAAAAAGTACCCTATTTTATGACAGTTGGAAACCGAGCACTCGCCCGCATTAGTGTAAGGCAGTAGCACATCTTCACATCTTCATCTTCATCTTTCACATCTTCAGTTTTTTAAATCCAGCAGGAATCCAGTTTTTTAACAAAAATAGGATCCTGTAAAGGATACTGTTTGCCCATTCAATTTCATTGATGTTTGGTAGCATCCTGCTGCATCAGGTTGCTACCGGATCCTGTTTTTTAACTATTTCAAAAAACATTTAATGCAACTTTTTTTGGACCATATAAAAAACATCCACCCGGATCCTATATGCCTACTGAGCATGCGGGTCTCACTAGAACATAAATGGATAGAGCTTACCAGTCTCCCCCTCTCCCACTGCTTGCTCCTGGAGCCAGTTATTAAGCTTCATAAAATGTTCACTGCACTGACCTGCAACAGCCAATCACAGATGCTCCCTGTGACAGTGTTTGTTATTGGCTCTTGCACTCAGACTGCGCTCCCACAATCTTTACCGATGTCTATGCTTGGTTACCATATAAATTAGTCTATGGCAACCAGCCTGCTGTCGTGTGTGTAAAATAAATAAATGGGAGAAAATGCAAAGGGGTTCCCCTGCATTTTTCATTGTCAGCACAGATAAAGCAGCCAGCTACCAGCTGCCACCCCCAACTGCCTACTTTTTTCTTGGCTAGCAATCAAAAATACAGAGGAGCGTATTATTATTTTTTAATTAAATAAATAATTGAAAAAAGATGCATGGGCTTTGTCCTATTTTTAATTGCCAGCCAAGGTAAAACTAGGCAGCGTGGAGCTTGTATTCTCAGCGTGGTGAGGCCCACAGTTATTGGGCCCCACAGGCTTCAGGCAGTCCACAGTTGCCCCAGAAATTGGAGCATTCATTAAAAGCACAATTCTTTACTCTCTATCTGGCTTTTCCTGATTGCCCTGGTGCGGTGGCATCAGGGTGATAGAATGGGTTAATGACAGCTGAGTATTCACAGCTGTCATCAAGCCCTAGATTGTTCAGGCGTCTGATACCTGCCCATTACCAATCCTGTAAGTAAATGGTTAATAAACTCACACGGAGAGAAAAAAACTTTATTTGAACTGAAACACACAGACAACCCTCATTTTCTCATTTATTAACCCCAAAGATACCCTGCGACGATAATCCACAATGTTGTCCCATAAAGCACACTCCGCCCTGCTACATTAGAAGTCACACTGAAGAAACATTCTATCATTGTGACCTCCCAGCATCCAATGAGTGCACCGTGAGCTTCGGCCGTGCCAGCGGTCAGCTGAGGTGGTTACCATGGTAAACACGACAGCTGACACGGTTACCATGGTAAACTCGTCACCTGACCATTGGCATAGCCAAAATTCTCAGGGCCCCCATATGCAACTTGTCACTTCAGTGATGAAGTGGACAAACTCTAAAGCCACCTAATAAAGGTAGCAATACTAAAAGTCATAATTGTCTCTTTAGTATGATTTAGGGTTTGTGCCAGACCAAAACCCTTAACTGCAGACACTGTGATTTGGGGTGATTAACCCTCATCAGTGCAGTGCCCTCATAGGCATATGGATTCGGAAAAAAAACTGAATGGAAGCATCCTTTTTTTTTTTTTTTTTATACCAGATCTGTGCCAAATTTAAAATAAACGGAGGTGTGAAAGTAGACTTAAGAGTTGTGGCTAGTGATGAGCGAGCATGCTCGGCGCTACTTGTTACTCACACAAGTATCCAGGTACTCTGGATTCTCGGCGAGCGCCGAGATGCTCGGACTCTTCACTAATATTTATCGCTCTGACAGAAATACATAGCTCCCTTCAGTGCACACAGTGAGCTGGCACCTCACAGAGAGCAGATTGATTGTTAGGATCCCTCTGGGGGGGCACAGCAAGGTGTTTTATGCTGCGACGATTTGAAAAAGCCCCCCCACCCCCTGCCTTTTCTAAGAAACACTCGTTTTATAGCCGGAAGTCTGTGGGTGGAGCCTGTCACTAATTGACTTACATTGGGCTCTGTGCTCGGCCGAGTACCCAAGCATCTCGAGATGCTCGACTCAAGCATCAAGCACCCGAGCATTTTAGTGCTCGCTCATCACTAGTTGTGGCTCATCTAACAGGTGTACCACCACCAATTTATTGTACCACACAGCACAGCAACTAGGAAATAATTTCCTAACGATCACGATAAATCATAATATAGAAAGACAAATTCTGATTACATACTGATATAAGTGCCATCTCTTACCTAATAATTAGTGGTGAGTGAGCACTACCCTGCTCTTTTCTCGTAATGAGCAGTCAAACACTTGGACAGGCTTGATTTGTGTACCAAGTATAAAGGAACTCTGTGACAAACTCAAGCATTTTCAGTAAGATCGTCTGTAAAAATGCTCTTGTACCCAACTGACTTTTATTATGCTGGATACACCAGTTGACCCCATCCATGCGTTTGACCACCCGTTGCAAGCATCCATTAGTAACTAATTATCAGAATTGTCTTCTGAGAGTTGTATTTCATTCTTGGGCAACATGATAGACTTTTTGTTGAAGGTTGGTTTACCTATCTCACTATCTGAGGCAGGCACTGTGTGCAAGGTTTTATATATTTCTTTTTGACTAGTTACTTTTAAATGATCACTGCCATTTCAACAAACAGTGTTTTATTGTACCCCAGTGCAAGAGTCACAGCTACACTGCTCAGGACTATTGTATTAAATTTGCTGCCTCTAATAATTTGCTACATAGAGACAGAAGATATTAGCAAAAAGTTCAGAACTGCAACATGCCACAACCAATTATCTACTTTCATGGTCACAAATTGTCTACCATAAGAGCATGCTTGTTGGGACTATATAAGAAACACTCCATCAATATATGAAATAAGTGCGAGCACTAAGGAGTTAAAGTTTCATAAAATACAACTTTATTACACATAACAATGTGTAAAAGCGACTGACAATAGACCGTTTAAAAATGAAGTCATTTGTAGGAGATTCCAGACATAAGCCACAACAAGGTAGTAACACACTCAAGGTAGCAGGATATTGCACATGGTTAAACCTTCAATAGTTAATGTCAATGCTATCACAGGTGGATTTCAGCAGTGGAGCACAATCACCCAATCACTTACTCACCCATGATATTCCCAATGTGCTGTTCCTGTAGTGCAGAGTTTGTGCCCTCTATTGTGGTCCCCCCTACGACCGTTTCGCAAGGCTTTTTCAAGGGGATGTGATGTGACTGGCGATTACTGCCGCCTTTTATTGCCGCCGACCGCAGGGTTTTAGCCACCGTCATTAGCACTACGTCATATCCACCGGAAAAATGGGGAAGGGTTGTGCGCATGACGACAATCTACGTCATTGCGCGTGCGCACTACAACAATTCCCCTTGTGTCACTAGGATACGCACCGAATCACAGTTTATAGTAGCGGCGGCCATTTTGTTGAAGCGAATTTATCATTTATTCAAATGACCAGGCCACTTTTTAGATTGCAAACATAGGGACAAGCTGCATGCTTTCTATATTGGTGAACCTTCCCCGCACACACAATACGTTCCCACTCATTCTACATAAAGGATAAAGTGACAAGCTAAATACATATAAAAGCCTGGTCATTTGAATAAATGATAAATTCGCTTCAACAAAATGGCCGCAGCTACTATAAACTGTGATTCGGTGCGTGTCCTAGTGACACAAGGGGAATTGGTTGTAGTGCGCACGCGCAATGACGTAGATTCTTGTCATACGCACAACCCTTCCCTATTTTTCCGGCGGATATGACGTAGCGCTAATGGCAGCGGCTAAAACCCTGCGGTCGGCGGCAATAAAAGGCGGCAGTAATCGCCAGTCACATCACATCCCCTTGAAAAAGCCTTGTGAAACAGTGGTAGGGGGGCCCACAATAGAGGGCACAAACTCTGGACTACAGGAACAGCACGTTGGGAATATCATGGGTGATTGTGCTCCACTGCTGAAATCCACCTGTGATAGCATTGACATTAACTATTGAAGGTTTAACCATGTGCAATATCCTGCTACCTTGAGTGTGTTACTACCTTGTTGTGGCTTATGTCTGGAATCTCCTACAAATGACTTCATTTTTAAACGGTCTATTGTCAGTCGCTTTATATATGTGTAATAAAGTTGTATTTCATGAAACTTTAACTCCTTAGTGCTCGCACTTATTTCATAGAGACAGACGAGCAGGTCTCATGTCTCTGTGTCCTGTGTATAATAGATGCATTAGAAGCTAGTCTCCACCCACCAGGTAATAGACAGCTAAAAGCTAGGTCTCATTCAGTCATCCATAATTTTTCTTCTAGCTAAAAACACAGACAGTTGTTCAGCAGAGTTTTGTCTATGTTTCAGTTTTTACCATTGTTATATCAGTCATTTTTCACTACTGTAAAAAAATAAACTGTAAAGCTTCTTTTGTCTATTACAATGTTGATGTAACAGTTATATAGATACTTAGGAATTTGCATGAGATATGACGAGACTGAGAGTTTGGCGTAAATAATCTGTATTGCAAATAATCAAACAGTTTAAGAAACAGAAATGAGCAAGGCAAATACCAAAATTAAAGGGAACCTGCCAGGTGGTTTATGCCCCCTCCCCAGCTCTCACTGTCTGTAGCTGCAGCTTTATAATACCAGTCTAATCATCCCTGTCTGAGCTCATAGTGTAATGTGAAAGGTGAAAGAAAAGCATTTACACACTTACATTTCCTTATGTAATGAGGCAGTCAGTCCCCAGCTTGGAGGACGGAGACTGTTTTGCAGGTTAATAGTTAACATTTCAGCCTTATGTTAGAACATGTTGAGATACCTGATGTGATGTCATAACCATGTGACTACAATAGGCGGAGCTAAATTCCCATAGGACATAAGTTTGCTCGCTTAACTGCACCCACTATAGTCACATGATCGTTACATCATACAGGTCCTTCAGCCAGGCAAATTAATAGTGAGTTAACTATTACACTGGTCAACGCAATTTTTCTGGCAAATGGCTTTAAAACATATTTTAAGTCAATTTTTGCTGCTGATTACGAATATGAAGTCCGTTTTTGGCTAGCACATCAGGATTTCGAGATATTTTCAATTTTTGATGAAAATTACTCCTATCGAATGTGTTTTGATAAAAACACATGATTTTTGGGACTACATTTTGTATATTTTTAATCAAGGAATAACAAAGATTACAAAGTCTATGTACTGCAAATCAAATATATTTACAGAATTATACTACAAAATATAAAAACACATATATATGGCACACAGATGAATGGCAAATGGCAGTTATTTGAACTTTCTTTTCTTGGCTGATCTGTGATGTACATCTTCTGGGTTGTGTCTCATCAAGCTCCAGCAATAGTCAGCCATCATATGTGAGTCCCACCGGCCTTGATACCGTTCTTCCATTGCTTTAATGTCCTGAAGGAAACGCTCCCCTTGTTCCTCGCTCATATCCCCAAGGTTCTCTGGAAAAAAGTCCAAATGGCTGTGTAAATAGTGAATCTTGATACTCATTCTACATCCAAGATTTCGCAGACTCATTAGTAGCTCTTCCACAATCTCTTCATAGTTGTCTGCTTTCTTATTCCGTAGAAAATTCTGCACCACATTACAAAATGCATTCCAAGATCTTTCTTCTGTCTCATTCATTGATGTGATACAATTTGGGTCTCTCATAAGTGTTCTTACTTCTCTAGAACAATCTTGATGTTTTTATATTCTTCTTTAAGTTTTACAGAATTACCTATTGGTACAGAGCCATACTTATTTCCATTGTGTAACAGAACACATTTTAAACTTCTTTTGGAACTATCAATAAAAAACCTCCAATCCCTTGAATCATATGCTGGAAGTCCTATAATGAGAAGTAGCCCTTCAACATCAGTACAATAGACAAGCTGGCCATCTGAATGGAAGTACTTATGCAGTTCTGCTTCCCTGTTACAATAAAATGAGACACTTGTACCAGGTTTCAACATTCGATTCGATTCGAGAGAACTACAAGATGCAAGTTGTTAGCTACCTGAGTTGTTCATTGAATTTTGTCCCCCCCCCCCACACCTTAGGTATTGATTCACAAACAAAAAACTGAAAAACAGCAGGGTAAAAAAAATTAAATATCAAAATTCATTGAAAATTTCAATAAATAAAACAGTACCTGCACACGACTGTTTTGTGTGTTGAAAACTGTTTACTTATCATAACAAATGGGAATTATGCATGTTCAAAGAAAACAAAGATATTCTCACATTTATTGGGAGACTAAATGAAAACTAAATTTACCTTAGTGAACCGTATAAGCTGGCACTTTTCATACACTACTTATATTTTACATGGAATTCATGAAAATGGGCTATATACCTATAGCGCAAAAACGTGATGTGATAGAGAAATTATAAGATCAGATTTGAATTCAGCACCCTCAAATTAGTCTTAAATTGTTCTTAAAGTCCATGCCAGAAAATATTTTTTTGTAGACCAGTGTTCTCCTGCCAGACAGTCTACTTCCTCCAAGGTGTAGACTGAAATATAAGTGTATACCGTATTTTTCGCTTTATAAGACGCACCTGATTATAAGATGCACCCCCAAATTTGGTGAAGGTAAAGAGAAAATAAATAATTTTTAATGTTAAATGGGGTCCGTCTTATAATGTCAGTGTCCGTCTTACAAATCAGTATATACGGTATGTCCCTCATCCTGGTACATAATCCCCCCCATCCTGTAAATATGTCCCCCAACCAGTATATATGCCCCTATCCTGAAACTATGTACCCCCATCCTGTAAATATGTCCCCCAACCAGTATATATGCCCCATCCTGAAACTATGTACCCCCATCCTGTATATATGCCCCCCATCTTGAAACTATGTCCCCCCATCTTGTATATATGTCCCCATCCCGTGTAGTGTCCTGTTTATGTACTTTTGTGCCTCTTCACAACCCCCCTCCCGGACCCCAATGTCTTACCGACATGCGGCTGCTGAGTGGGGGTCCCGGAGGCAGGTTCAGGAAAGGCACAGGTGCAGGACTGATGCTGTGGGGGAACTCGGATGCAGGAACGGAGTACCGGGGGTTGAGAGGCGGCAGCGAACGGTGGGCGTCGCCATATTGTCTCTGCCCGGCTGCATTCACTGCTGCTAACTGTGCAGCCAGTCGGGAGAGACTTCAACAAAATGGCCACGGCCATAACGGAGACCCGCAGCCATTCTGGAGTCTCTACCTCTACCGGCCGGCTGCACACTGCTTAGTGAATGCAGCCAGGCAGAGATAATATGGCGGCGCCCACCGCTCGCTACCGCCGATCATCCCCCCGCTGCTCCGGTAGTGCAGCTGTGCCCCTCACCCTATGGAAGCTGCCTCTGGCACCCCTACTCAGCAGCCGCACCCCCCTCCTGGTAATATATATAATTTTTTTTTTTTATTACTTATTTTTGCACATTCGCTTTTTAAGACGCACCCCCTTTTACCCCCCCAGGTTGGGGGAGGCAAAAGTGCGTCTTAAAAAGCGAAAAATACGGTAAGTGCTTATAAATGCTTTTTTTCACCTTTCACATTACACTATGAGCTCAGACAGGGATGATTAGAATAGTATTATAAAGCTACAGGTACAGATAGTGATAGCTGGGGGAGGGGGCATAAACCACCTGACAGGTTCCCTTTAAATGCAAGTACAACCAGCACTAATATGTGAATGTAAAGAAATAATTTACAAGAGTGGTAGCAGAATGATTACGTAAATGTTCAGAAATAATGTGCAAGAGTGTGAACAGCCCTAATACGTGAAAGTCCAGAACAATATGCAAGAGTGCAACCAGTACTAATATGTGAATGTCCAGAAATAATATGCAGTGAAGTGTGCAACAAACAAATTATTTTTAGTGTACTTCTTAGGGCTGAAAAGGTCCCTCTCAAGTCCAGCACACAGCCAGCATTGAATAAGTCCTGGATTAAGTACGCTGGTAATTAATCAGAGAATCAAAGTTCTTACAGATGAAGGAAGTCCAGAAGTAATAGAGCTCTTTTCCAAAAGCTCTTGAAGAGGGGAAACCAACAACCAGAATCAGGATAATACACTGTAGAGTGCAGTCAGCTGAGAAGTAATGAAGCAGAGCACAGATCTAACAGGCATCAGCAGGAAATCCAGGAGCAAGCCAGGAGACTCAGACCAGCTAGCACCAAAATACTCAGGCAAGGTATAAACCCCGGACCTACAGACTTGTATGGATCATTTTGATCCATGATTTTGATCAAAAACAGACCTGCCTGTGAATTTTTTTTGCAGACCACTATCCGCAAAAAACACCAACATGGGAGAAGCCATATTAGACTATAATGAGTAAGTTTATTTTAATGCATAGAAAGCATGGATAGTACATGTGACTTTGAGATGTTTGAATGAGACCTAAAAAAACATTTAAAACCCTTCTCTTGGGTGGCTTTATTGAAGGCACTTATTCTTTGTGCATATTGTATAAATCACACATACAGCACTGTTTGTATGGTTTGTTATTGGCCATGGATTACATAAATGTGGTTTAGCATTAGTCAGGTTGGAGTACATTTTCGGGATGGGGCAGTGCCAGGGGAGATTGTTGGGAAGCTTTATCTCTATATATATTTCCTATGCAGCCTTAGCTAGATGTTCTATAGTACATTAAAGTTGTCACTAATGCCTTACCCACTGCTATCCATTTTTGACCACATAAACATGTCTTTAGGCAAGAGAAGAGAAGAGGGACTTCTTCCAATCACATTCTTTTCTACTCTATAAATTACCAAATAGAATGGAGCAAATGAAAGGGAAACCTAACTATGTCATAGATTACATGCAGGTTTGTTTGGGATTGCAGATACTATGTCTCTTAACAGACAATTTTTTAAGCTGCACGAGAGGAGCAAGAAACAGAAAAAATAATCATAAGTCTACATTTTGCAAAAAAGTGAATCTTTATTGATCCGGTGCTGGTGAAAAAAGAACCAGATAGGATCTTGCTCCTGTTTCTTTTTCTTACTCCTCCCATGTGTACAATACAAAATAATATTGTGGTACCGTGTTAGCCAGAGAAATAGATATAAATACTTAAGTTCCAAAAAAAAGTTGAGAAAAGTATTATAGGAGTGATACTTATTAGCTAACAAGAAAAATTATATTTGTAAGCTTTCAGAGCTCAAGAATACTTCATCAGACAATATCACAAATGAATTACTGAGACATTTAAATACAAAATACAGCAGGACATAAGGAAATGGAGGTGTGCTAAGGAAATTAAAATGAAGTGTTTGTTAATGATGTAGATGAGGAACAGTGGTCTTTTACATATCAGAAGATCTTCTTGTGGAAGTGTTAATTGTGTCTAGGTAATGAGTCATGAATCCAGGTGTCAAGTTAAGCCCTTTTGTTAAGGATTGGAACATTATGAATTTGAATTCCCAGATTTTACGTTCTTTATCATTTTTAAAGTGACATTTCAATATCTGGACTGTTAGGTCTGCCAGGCTGCTACCAAAGGAAGACCAGGACAAAGGATAGTCTGGTTGAAGTTAACGCTTTAATCCTTCGCGTTTTGGAGCCCCTCCTGCCTCCTTCCTCAGGGAAATATAACAAGGTTATAGTATCAATGCTTAGGGAAAAAAGGTGTGCTGTAGTCCGCGCTGCCAGGATCACTCACTCCAATAAATACGAGTAGAAAATCTTCATCAAAACCTCCTTTATTCTCCTACGCGTTTCAGTGCCCTCCTGGCACCTTCATCAGGGATACCTCCACCCCACCAAACTGATCTTATTTATAGCCACATTCATAACCATGATTGGAGGGTGTTATGGTTATGAATGTGGCTATAAATAAGATCAGTCTGGTGGGGTGGAGGTAACCCTGATGAAGGTGCCAGGAGGGCACTGAAACGCGTAGGAGAATAAAGGAGGTTTTGATGAAGATTTTCTACTCGTATTTATTGGAGTGAGTGATCCTGGCAGCGCGGACTACAGCACACCTTTTTTCCCTAAGCATTGTTACAACCTACACGTGAGTGTGGCCAGTGGGAGTCCAGCAGCAGCCATCAGGACATTACCAATAAGCCTTCAAACCAGTTGTGGGTCTCACAACTGGACCAGGTGAGCAGATTTAATTACTCACCATTACACCCATCAGTGTCTAGTGATAAGGGCACTATTGCGCCTCTTGTCCCCCCCCCCCCCCCCCCCTTTTTCTCTTGTTTTACTAAGGTTATAGTATGACTGTCCATGGTCTTGCAATGCAAGAGTGCAGGCAATATAAGAGGTGGGACACCAATTTAAAAATTATGCTTTATCCAGTTGCTTGTTGATATTTTTTGTAGACTGTAATATCCTTTTAACTCCAATTTAGCCAACTAATGTCATTCCTGATGCTTGCAATCCATGGATTTTTTCTCCAATAATTTTAGACATTTTATATCTTATACATAATTGCTGATTTTTTTGTGAACTTGCCTTCTTAAATCTTTAATGGGTGATTATAATTGAGGTTATCAAAGTGCTCGAAACAACCATCCATAATACTGTGTTGTTAGAAGACTTGACTTTCAAAATAAAGCAAATAATGCTTGAAATTCATAGGTTTTGCAACATTCTGATAAAATATATCTTTTACCATTTTCCTTTGGCTTCTTTTTCTACCTTTTTTCTGATCTTAGACATTTCATATTCCCGATAGACTTTTCTTTCCTGGCTGCTGTATAATAGTGTACAGATTATTCCTGATATTTCATGATATTAGAAGCAAAGTTTGAATTTTCAAAATTCCTCTGGGTCTCCTGTATTTTATGTTGCAGGATGAATTTTAAAGGCGATAAGCGTTCTGTGACATAGAATATCTGTACACAGGAGATGCCATTGTCCTGTTAAATATTTGGGTGGTGCAATTCATAGCGGTGCGGTACATGTCTAGGGAGAACGGTTCACAGCAAGTCTCTTAATAACTCAATTACCTATTCTGGTCTGTGGATTAGTTACATAGAAACACATTTTTTGAAAGCATCATAGCAGGTCAAATGGCAAGTCTGCTCAGCTATCTAGTAGGAACAAATGGTAAACCTGCCCCTCAATAGATAGAGATTACCATATTTCCATTTTCTTTGAGGCCTTAAATCAGAACATAAAGAAATGTGCAATTTAATCTAATCTTATTGACAATTCCATTAAAATGTAGCTCTATAAAGATTCTGCCTCTATTCTTTAGATATTTGACTGCAGGCAATACAAGATAGGGTAGTAGCTAGGGCAGCCATTACACGCGAAGCCTTTGAGCTCCTGTGCCGGTAAGGCTTTAGTGTCTCATGATTGCCTTAGGAACTGGCACACCCATTGCCAGATAGATTATTACTCACCCTCCATATTAAGTTATAGAGGGGAGAAACAAGAGGACAGATTTAAGGCTGATTTTTTATACTAATGTCTTGCAAATATTGTATGTGTTAAAATAATCTTTTTCAGAAACAGGTAATAAATTTCCCATCGAGCTTCTACAGTGGGGCACATTTTTAGGGATACATTAGATGTCCATTAATCCACTAGTTGAGAGTCCTTGAGCTGAGAGCTTAGGGTCTCATAATGGGTTGGGTGGAGGTGGTCTGATCATTCTGTCTGACATCACTGCCTGGCAACCAAGCACTGTCACTAAGGTACATATGACCCTTATATGTTACTTCCAAAACGCCAACCCCACCGCATGTTTCCAGGTTTATTTCTAATCATGCAGCATGCTTCTATTTATTGATTGCCCCACTTCTCGCTGGTTTACAGGTGCCTGGTACTAGAGGGTAAGTGCACACTATTTAATGAATGCACATCAACTAGCCTGTCACTTCCCCTGACAAAGCCGCCAGCCAGCGATACGCGTGGAGCTCTGTCCCCCAAATTCCTGGGCCCAGGTCTGTTCCCCAAGTACTAGGGGTATTGGTTCCACATTCATACCTCTATATGGAATACTTTTCCTTTTTCTCCTTGGCTGATCATCAGTTTCTGTGGGAGACGCCTTAAAACCCTATATCACCTTGATGAGTTGTCCCTTTTCGTATAATATTTTACTCCATATGTAAATAACTGGCCACGTCAATGGTCCCAGCAGCAAGGATTTGGATTTGTGGATCACAAAGTGAATTACCTATACAATGGACTACTTGCTAGAGATGTAGTAGAAAGATGATCCAGCACATCCAAAATAGACATAAAAACATTTTCTTTATTGTCATATAATCAATGAAAGCAAGAACCGAAGATACAAAAGTGGCCAGATGTTATAAAAAAAAAATGGCATAGTCCCAAATGGAACAGCAGAGTTTATGGGTTTTCTTGATTAGAAGTTGGAACAGCAGGGATTATGTTTTTCGGTGTCTCATAATCTTAACTTCTAACCAAGAAATGCATAAACCCTGCTGTTTCATCTGGGACTATGCCATTTTTCTGATAACATCTTGCCACTTTTGTACCTTCAGGTGTTACTTTTATGGATTATATGATCTAATAATGAAAACGTTTTTATGACTATTTTGGATGTGCTGGATCATCTTTCTACTACTGCTCTACTGGGATTCTTTCCGTGCACTTCGTGATACAGGTGAGCCAGTGCTATTTTTTTGCATTTGCTAGAGATCAGCTGCACCTCACCAAAACTGGAAAGCCGCAAATTCTAATCCTCTCTTGCTGACAACTTTATCTTCCAAAAAAGTAGAGGAGAAAATAAGGGGATCTGCAACCTGGGATCTAATCTTTATAAACAGGAGGCAGCGATCATGCTATCATAGAACTTTGGATAACTAGAGCAAGAAGAGTTGTGAAGATTCAAGGCCACGTTACACACACAGATATGTGACCAACTTCTGAACAGATCTCTGGTTGCAGTGAACTCATGGACACATTGTTCCATTTTGTGGCTCTGTACAAATGTAATAATGTCTCCATGATTTCACTGCAACCAAAGATCTGTTCAGAAGTTGGTCACAGATATCTGTGTGTGTAACGTGGCCTTCAGACTTAAAGGTTAGATTTCAGAAAGGCAGATTTTAAGGGACTCTTAAGGACAAAAATGTCCAGGAAGGATGGGAAATTTTGAAAAATTAGACTCTCAAAGCATAATGATGAGTGAGTGTAATCATTGCTATTTGCTACTCGCACAAATAGTACAGTATTCGCATTACTCATTACTTGGCAATTAATGCTGGTGCTCGTGAGTGATGTGTCAATTGTTATCGATCTGACACAAATTGCCTGATCCCTCCAGTACACAAAGGCAGTCGACACCACAGTGAGAGCAGATTAAATGTTAGGGTCTCTCAGGGGGGCACAGCAAAGTATTTTATGCAGTAGAAACACAAAAAAGCTCGTCCCCCATCCTGTCCCGGAAATACTCGTTTTATGGCCAGATGTGTGTGGACAGAGCCTATCACTAATTGACTAATATTAGACTCGCTATTCGGACAAATATGCGAGTATTAAAAACTACTCATTACAAGTATAGTGAGTGCGAATATTTTGCTACTCTCTCATCTCTATTAAATCACAATCGTTAACAATTACCTAAAAGGGAAGAATAGGAAGCATTTAAGGAAACCAGATGGATTAACACAGAGCTTAAACACATGCTAAAAAGGAAGAAAAAATGTTTAGCAAATGGAAAGAGGGGAGCATCTCTACAGAAAAATATAATGCAATCTGCAGAGCCTGCAGGGCACACATCAGATTAGCTAAAGCTAATAATGAAATAAGGTTTGCAAGAAATGTCAAAAGCAATTAAATTGGATTTTGGGGGTATGTCTAGAGTAAAAGAAAATCCAAAGATGCTATAGGATTTTTACAGGATGAAAATGATGAAATAATAAAACAAAAAATATTGACAAGATTGAGCTTAATTTCTATTTTGTTTCTGTATTTACTATTTTCTCTGTTATTTGGAACATCAACTGATCTTCATTATTACTATTGAACTACTATTGAAGGAATAGAAGAATCCAGGCTATCTATAAACAGAGAGATAGTGAGAGAATATTTAGCTAACATAAATGAATTCAAGTATTCAGGCCCACATGAATACACCACATAGTACTAAAGATGATATCAGAGGAAATATCTAAGGCTACTTTCACATTAGCGTTCCCCTCCGCAGCGTTCTGCGGAGGGGAGCCGCAATGTAAGCGCAGCACCACAAGTCCCTATCTTTATAATGGGAGCGCACGGTGCTGCGCTTGACTGCGCATGACCGTACGCACCCATTCACTCCCATATGTGATCTGTGCGCAGGCAGATGCCTGCTCACAAATCACCCAGTATCATCCGCACCTGTTCAAATCAATATGCAGCGTGTATGCAGTACGTGGCCACGGACACTATTATGTCGATGGAGCTGTGCTTTTACCCTCTGCATCTGACCAGTTCCAGCCAATGGCGCCATCAGGAACAGCAGCTGGGAGGCTGATAAGTATAAGTCATCAGTGTTAAAGTCCCGGACAACCTCTTTAAGCTGGGCTATCAGACAAAATTTTTGTTATCTTTTAGCTGAATTTAAAGGGGCTGTCTACAATTCTTATTACTGGACCCAGGGTGCTGCATTAATTAAAACACATCTATAATTGTCTTCTGGAACTGCACCATTCCTTTACTTTAGTCACCTAGCATAAATAATTTCATGAGACCGCTGCAGTCAAGTATCACCTGCTGATCAGCTGCATCCTTAAATCTGTCTACACAGAAGAGGATCAGGAGATGAGTATAGATTTTTTTTTTTTCAATTTATGCAGCACCCTGGGATCAAAAATTGTTAGTAATAGATAACCCATGCAAGTTAACCTGAACATTCCCTTTGCAGTAGGTTTTTAATCGGTTTGGCTCTTATTTTTGAGCGATTCCTCGGCTTCTTATGCTTCAAGTGCCTAATGAAGACTTACACTGAATAAACACAAAACGAAACACTGACTAGATTTATATAACAAAATAAAGAAGCTGTCAAATGACTAATGCAGTTGTAGGATTTGTCCTGGCTACAGTAACATCATGTCTGTTTATGTGCATACTTTTATTATAGCGATGAAAAACATTATATGCTGGTTTATCTTCAGAAGATTTTTAATGGTACATTGACACTCAAGTGTGCTAAAAGTTAATAAAGCACTCCCATTAGGTTTTTTTTTTACCCATTAATTGTGTGCACATGGGCATGAAGTGTAGTGTGCTTGTTAATATACTCACCCTACCGCTGCTGTCTCTTGTGTCCAGCACCGTTCGTCTCCTCTTCTCAATGATGTCATTCTGCAGACTGCCTGGATCTTGCAGCGCTCTATGTGACCTGGAAGATGATTTTACAATGTAAGCCTTTGGAATGTCATGTAATGATCCATACACTTACACTGTTAAAGAGATTTCCGGCTCACATTGGGCATAGGACAGGGGTGGAGTACCTCAGGCCCCAGGGCCGTATGCAGCCTTAGATGACTTTTCTGCAGCCCCAGGCAAATTCTTGGGGACCACAGGTCTCAGGCTGGCAGATGTGTTTTGCTGAGTACTTGCCTTTTAAATCAAGCTCCCCAGTGATCTCTATGCCCCAGCCTCAGCCTTCCCAGTAACATATATGCCCCCAGCGTCTCTACTGATGTCTGGCCCTAGCAAACGTAGAAGAGCAGTTGAGAATCAACATGATCAGTATCGCCTAACATCAAAGAGTAGAGAAGCAGCTCTAGCCACCACAGTAAGAGGGAGGTGATTGTTTAACCAAATATAGCGGGTCATTTTCAAGGTGATAATTTTGTGTGGCCCCCGAAGGATTGTAGAAATTTTGACAGAAAAATGGTTTCCTCAGCCATGGCATAGAGTGAGCCAGCTAGTCGCAATTACGGTGACATCACTGAGAAGCAGAGAATAACAGAGCTGCATGCTAGAGAGAGCAGCAGTAGGTGACTTCATTAACACACACTACATTAAATGAATAGATAGACCCATAATGAATAAAAAACGTAATAGTTCCGCTTATTTAATTGTGATTTCAATTGTTGGCAAGAAATTTAAAGGGGTCTCAAGCTACAAGTCTTCAGTCACTCTATGTGACTACAGACTTGTGAATCCTCACATCATGTGGATTGGGTGCTTTGAGGAAACTCTGGGACCAGGCTGTCATGTGACAGGAAGTAATACCATATGCATGCTCCTGGGCATATTCCGACTAGTTGGGCATAGCCTCACTCAATGCAATTCTGTTGAGCAATGCCGGAAACCGTTGTAGTCAGAATGTGGCCAGGAGTATGTATATCACATACTTGCAGTCACATAACAGCCTGCTCCCGGTGTCGGCACAGGAGAATACTCACAGCGGCGTAGTGTGACTGCAGACTTGTAGCTTGAGACTGGACAACCAATTTCAGGATGCAACTTTCACACACCTATTGCAGTCTTTTTTTAATTCTGCATATTTGCTTTTCTAGCTTGATTATTGTTGTTTCCATCACATCTTTTTTTTTTTCATCTTGCGCTCAAATCATTAAATGTAAGTTTCTCGGGAACCCACTGGAGAAACCATATGGATAATTTAACAGTAATGCACTATTATCATGAGCAGAATATTTTTTTCTAACCATCAGTTTGCTTTGCACATTATAGATAGTATTTTAATGGTACTGCCTTTTTGATATGTACAGTTTATATAGTATCTATGTATCCAATGTTGTTTAGTCCATTAGCAATCATGATCTAACAACTCTAACTCCTTTTATACCCTTTCTGAAAAAGTCTAGTCTAATTTTGAATTAGGCAATGTCTTGCAATCTTAAACCATCTGCATGTGCCATTTAGAAACCTTCATTAAATCTTATGTTTGACCAACAATTATATAGTAAAAATGATCTGATGTTCTTTATACCGTGTTTCAGCATTAGTTAATTGCATATCAATTATGGTGCTGCCGTATTGGCTAAATAGATGTTATATGGCCAACACACTTGTATCATGAAAGGAGTTGCAACCACATGGCCAATCTTGTTCATTTAGGGTCGTGGTGTAAATGCTCTTTTGTAAAGCCATCTGTCTGGTATGCGAGTTCAATTTCTTTGTTCAGACTTTAAAACAGTTATTTTAATTCACTGGGAGCCTCTGCTGCTCTTAATATGTTCTTCTCTCAGACAGTCGTGATTGAACTGCAGATTCTATTTCTATCTTAGCCCAGAGGAGCTTTGTAGACAGATGTGCGTTATTGGTAAAGTTTAGGGATCTTTTTTTTTTGTATTGAATAAACTTCATTTTATATAAAAGTGTATACCCGGGAGTCTGGTGTCTTTATTGTAGTAGAATAGGTGTCTGAGTAATAGATAAGAAAGCCTATGTACAAGGATTAATGGCCAACTACCTTATCAGACAGTAGTAAATGGACACACTCTGAGTTGCATTTTGAAAAGAAATTGTCTTGTCCGTTTAGTTATAAAAACTGTCTAGAGAGAACATTTAGGAGGTTGATAATATCTTCTTATCATCCCATACCATAAATATGCTGGAACTAATTAAATTTGGGATTCAAGAGGACAGGATTCTTCCCTATCAGAATTGGTGCTGATTGTTTTGCACAACCTGGTTCATAGTACACAGTAATCTGTGGCCACTGGACGGGATCCCTGAGAACTGCCTCCCAGTATCTGCAGCTCTTTTTTTGATTGGATGGCCTGGCGTGACGTCAAAAAGGAGTCAGGGATGCCGTCAGGTAAGAGGTGGTTGTCCGGGCTCCCATCTAACAGCCGAAGATCAATGATGTGGCAGAGTCCCAGCAAAAAGATTAACACCAGCTCTGTTCCCTATCAATGTGTTGTCAGTCAGACCCTATTATATACAGTACTCAACCTAAGGGTGCATGTACACAATCAACGAATGCAGCGTTTTGGACGCAGCATCTTGCTGCTGCGTCCAAAACACTGCATTGTACAGTAGAAGGATAGTTGATGGGATTTAAAGAAATCCCATCCTCACTATACTTAATCCGACTGCAGCATTCTGACAGCGGCGGTGCTGGTTGCCGGCAGTCCGCTCCTCCACAGCATGTTCATTTCATGCTGCGGAGTCGGAAGTGGCCACCATCAGGTGCACGAAGGGAGAAGCCGGCCTGCACCCACCGCAGATATGAGCACGGGGCGGCTGGGGTCTCCCTGTGGGCATCGGCGGGTTCGCACAGGTCCGGAGGGGTTGTGTCCAAGATGCAGCTCCTCCGGACTGTGAGCACACAGCCTTAGAAAGGTGTAATTTTAATTAATGTCTCACTGAACACAAGAACAACTTTCTAAATTTTGACAAGAATGAGTTTCTTAGAATATTTTTTTAAATAGTTACATGTAAGAAGGATTAACTGGCACAGTGTCTGTGTCCGCGCGTTCGTTACCAGCTGATGTTACAGCCGAGACTCGGCACTCAGTGCAAGAAGCCGTGCTTACGCCGGACATTTTAACCCCTATATATGCCACAATCAATATCAAACCCTGTTGTCTCATTATTGGATAGATCCATTGGGGATTTCACCTGAATCACGTATTTCAGAGATCTAGCTGGAAACCTGAATGTAAGAGCTCAGGATATAGAGCACAGGATAAATGTGAACTGATCCAAAATGTTCTGTATCCAATTGTCACCAATAGCATTCAACTCAACCCACTAAAAACAACAAGTCCCCACCAAGGTCTGTCATCTGTTAATGGAAATATAGTGGGCTTTTACGTTACTGGTAGCATAAAAGCTCTGGAAAAGCTCTACAGCTCCTCGCCCTCAAAAAAGAAAGTCCAGCAAAACCTGCACTTCCAAATCCAAATGCTCCCATCCCTTCTGAGCCCCACAATGTCTAAACCACAGTTAACATCAACGTATGGCATTGTTGTAGTATGGAGAGCTGACTTAATTTATGGCACATGTTTCTCCAGAAACACGGGGTCTAGGAATAATGTATGAGTACAACTACTATGGCAATTTTTAATAATGCAACATTCACTACATTTGACTCCATGGGCATTTTCCAATGATACATTTGCCACTATACTAATAGATGAATTCCCAGAGGGGTGTAAATTCCAAAATGAGGTCACTTGAGGGAGTTTCTACTGTTCTAGCACTTGGAGGCTCCGCAAATGGAGTCCACAAACTATTTTAGGAAAATCTGTGCTCCAGACATCAAAAGGTACTTCTTCCCTCTCAAGCCCTGCCGTGCGCCCAAACAGTTGTACTTAAGACATTACCCAACAAATTTTGGGGTTGAATCTCATATACTAGTTCTTGGGAAAATGAAAATATTTGATGCTACAACATTTTTGTGGGAAAAATCTAATTTTTTCATTTTCACATTTCTATGTTGTAAAGTCTGTGAAGCACATCTGGGATCTACAGTCATGGCCAAAAGTTTTGAGAATGATACAAATATTAATTTTAACAAAGTCTACTGCTTCAGTTTTTCTAATGGCAATTTGCATATACTCCAGAATGTCATAAAGAGTGATCAGCTTAACAGCAATTACTTGCTAAGTCAATATTTGCCTAGAAAATCAACTTTAACCCCCAAAACACATTTCAACATCATTGCAGTCCTGCCTTAAAAGGAGCAGCTAACATCGTTTTAGTGATTGTTCCATTAACACAGGTGTGGGTGTTGATGAGGACAGGGCTGGCGATCAATCAGTCATGATTAAGTAAAAATGACACCACTGGACACTTTAAAAGAAGGCTGGTGCTTGGTATCATTGTTTCTCTTCAGTTAACCATGGTTATCTCTAAAGAAACACCTGCAGCCATCATTGCAGTGCACAAAAATGGCCTAACAGGGAAGAGTATCGCAGCTAGAAAGATTGCACCTCAGTCAACAATCTATTGCATCATCAAGAACTTCAAGGAGAGAGCGTCTATTGTTGTCAAAAAGGCTCCAGGGCGCCCAAGAAAGACCAGCAAGTGCCAGGACCATATCTTAAAACTGTTTCAGTTGCGGGATCGGACTACCAGCAGTGCCGAGCTTGCTCAGGAATGGCAGCAGGCTGGTGTGAGTGCTTCTGCACGCACTGTGAGGCGGAGACTCTTTGAGCAAGGCCTGGTTTCAAGGAGGGCAGCACAGAAGCCACTTCTCTCCAGAAAAAACATCAGGGACCGACTGATATTCTGCAAAAGGTACAGGGAGTGGACTGCTGAGGACTGGGGTAAAGTTATTTTCTCTGATGAATTCCCTTTTCGATTATTTGGGACATCTGGAAAACAGCTTATTCGGAGAAGAAGAGGTGAGCGCTACCACCAGTCTTGTCTCATGCCAACTGTAAAGCATCCTGAAACCATTCATGTGTGAGGTTGCTTCTCAGCCAAGGGAATCGGCTCACTCACAGTCTTGCTTAAAAACACAGCCATGAATAAAGAATGGTACCAGAATGTCCTCCAAGAGCAACATCTCCCAACCGTCCAAGAGCAGTTTGGCACCCAACAATGCCTTTTCCAGCATGATGGAGCACCTTGCCATAAAGCAAAGGTGATAACTAAATGGCTCTGGGAACAAAACATAGAGATTTGGGGTCCATGGCCTGGAAACTCCCCAGATCTTAATCCCATTGAGAACTTGTGGTCAATCATCAAGAGACGGTGGACAAACAAAAACCAACAAATTCTGCCAAAATGCAAGCATTGATTATGCAAGAATGGACTGCTATCAGTCAGGATTTGGTCCAGAAGTTGATTGAGAGCATGCCAGGGAGAATTGCAGAGGTCCTGAAGAAGGGTCAACACTGCAAATATTGACTTGCTGCATTAACTCATTCTAACTGTCAATATAACCTTTTGGTACTCATAATATGATTGCAATTATATTTCTGTATGTGATATAAACATCAGACAAACACAAATAAAAACCAGAGGGCAACAGATCATGTGAAAATATAATTTTTGTGTAATTCTCAAAACTTTTGGCCATGTCTGTAGGTGCTCACCACACATTTAGATCATTTCCTTGGGGGATCTAGTTTAGACTATTTTTTAGACTAGTTTCCAGAATGGGGTCACTTGTGGGGAAGTTCCATTGTTTACAAACAAACAAGGAGGCAGCTTCTTTTCCCCTTTCTGTGTTTTGGATCATTGTCATATTTGAAAAATGCATGTCTACCTCATGCACAGAATGGCGGTAGCCTCGTCTTTTTCAATAGTGAGCAGTACTTGTGTGAATTCATGATACCATCATTGAAAGGTGGCTCTTCGACACTTGCAGCACTCCTACAGTCCCACAAGGTGCAATACATTTATAAAAATTAAGTTAGAAAAATTCATGATGCCTGCAATGAGACATGATGGTGGCATTGTCCATATGTGGTGCTGCATGAGAGCTGTTGTTGTCAGGGAGCTACATTTCATTGATGGTAGCATGACTTCATAGAAGTACTGCTCCATATTAAAAGGCAAGATGTCCCCACCAATCCGTTCCTGTGGTACCCCTACGCGTTTCCTATATGACAATAATCTAAAATAGACATTTATTGCATTTCAGAAGAATGGGGTGAAAGTGATTCAGTGGCCCAGTATGTCTCCTGATCTTAACCCAAGTGTACACCTATGGGGAGTTGTGAAGAGACAAGTTGTCATCACACTCCATCAAGCATCCAAGCTTTAAAAGAGGTCGTTCTTGAAGACCGAAAAAAGATGTTGCAATATTTCGCAGACTTGTGCATTTCAAGCCTAGAACTTGGTGCTGTCCTTAAAAATCATGGAGGTCATACAAAATTTTTGATGTAGCAGTTTTTGATGTGGGGTGGATTCATTTTTTGCATCAACTAATTTGAGTAAAACTTAAGATTTTGTAATTAAAGTTATTTTATTAAACTTGGTTTCATATAATGGGTTAAAAACCTGTACTAAGAAATATTGTCAAAATTTTGGATGTTTTTGTATTGTGTGATATATTGATCAAAATCTTTCAAGAACGCATACTATTGCAATAGAGAAAAAGATTTACTACCATTGTACTTGATGGAGAGTGATTTTGTTGCAATAATGTTCAAGACTTGGTGATGAAAATCGGCATTTCACAGTATCAAATGAGTGAATGGCAGCTGTACTTAGGGAGTTTTAAGTGGCGCATAAAATATGCACTTTTTCACAATGGAAGCAAATATGGATAAATCCCAATAGGTCACTCAACTAAGCAAGACGATTGAAGAATAAAACACTAATGCTCTGATGCTACTGAAAATATCATGCCACGATCACCAATCTGTATGTATCTATAGTGAATATTCTCCTGGGACAGCAGAGTCGATAAACTAAATATCCCTGCTTTATCTGTCTTTGGGATAGTAGATAAAAAAATGAGCCCTGGCTGAGAAAACTGGGCCTCTGAAAGAACAAATGGTAGTAGAAGAAAATAATAATTAAATTGCAGAACCATTAGTTGACTGGAATAAGATCATCTTACCACCACTGAATATCAAATTGAGTTTAATTAAGCAGTTTGTAAATGCTCTAAACAAAGAGTGAAGATGCTTCAACTACATCTGCAGAAAATGTCCAGCGCTGATTATGGAGAAGCTAAAGGGGGTGTTTTTGACTGTCTTCAAATCGGAGGACTCATGAAAGGATCCACACCTTAAAGCTTCATTGAACAATGCTGAGTCACATGCATGGTTGTCTTTTACTATGCATGTACAGAATTTTCTTGGAAAGTATAAATAAGATTATTACACTGAACTAGTAGAAAGAATGTCATCTTTTCTCCATATGTGTGTTTGTACAACTTCTCACAATAGTTGGTAGAAATGTGGGCCCAGTCCTCCTGACAGAATTGGTGTGACTGAGCCATGTTTGTAGGTTGCGTAGCAAAGCTGCCTTTTCAGCTTTGTCCATACATTTTCAATAGGATTGAGATCAGGACTTTGTGATGACCACTTCAAAACATTGACTTTGTTATCATTAAAGGAAAACTGTCAGGTCAAAAATCCATATGGAACTGCTATCGTTTTCTAATTCCTCTCTCTAAGCTTTCTTTATTTATGTATTTCTTTTATTTATATTTCCCTTCTATCTCCTGTAATCTTCAAATAAAGAGATTCATTTCATTTGTCAATCCCAATGAATAATCCACTTAATTCTCTGCTGTTCACTCCCCATAGCATGAATATGCATGTCACATATTCACACCATACAAAGTAGAAGGAACAGAGGGGCACTCACCAGTCAGTTTCTTCAGGCATGTTTATTGAACACTGTGCAGAAATTGTTCAGAGGTGCATCACAGGCGGGGAGGGAAGCTGGAGACACAGGACAACAACGCCGTTTTGCACACTCAGGTGCTTCTATGGGTCCCTAATCGGTATCAATTTCTTATCCAGTTTTTGCATAAACGCAGACTATTGGTCTTGAGACATCCGTGACTCTAGTTCTGCTCTCAGGCGAAGTAATTCTTTGGTTAACCCAGCATGTTCCTTTTCATTCTGTTGTAATATCAGAGCCAGGAACCACTGAGAGCACTCCAACTGCGCTTGTTCCCAGTTCTTAACAAATGCATCATCATTAAAATAGGAAGTAGTCTTGCTGACGCTCAGGCCTCTAGGAACTCTGCTGCAATCCACATAAGACCACAGAGACTGCAGAGTCCAGAAAAGCCTCATCTCCCTCAACCAGAGCATGTATCTTCTGTTCTAGGCTTTTATTCCCCAGAACTTCTGTATCAGGCTTGTGATTACATTCTGAGAATAATGTCTCTGCGTCCTCCCTCCTCACCATCAAATTGGACACCGGCATACTCGCATTCCCTGAGCTTTTGATTGCCATGTCGTCAGCCTGCTTAGTGCGGTGATCACTTCCGGATCTTCGCTTCCCTTCACTTCACTGTGTGCACCAGAGAAAGTTGCAGTCCAGGAACAAAAAACAAAAGACGTTCCGGGCACCACAGCAGGGAACAGCAGCTGACACAGCTAGTTGCTCAGGGGGCAGCAGCCACACCGGGCCGGGAAACACAGCGGTGCACCCTCACACAGAAGATTGCAGTGTAGGACCATACAAGGTAGAAGGAACAAAGGGGCACTCACCGGTCAGTTTCTTCAGGCATGTTTATTGAACACACCATGCAGAAATTGTGCAGAGGTGGAGAGAAGCTGGAGACACAGGACGACAGCGCCGTTTCACACGCACAGGTGCTTCTATGAGTCTCACTACATCACTGCACAGGAGATCACTGGGGGGGCAGTATTCTCCTCTCTGCTCTCTGTGTTTGCATCATCACGAGGTCAAATACAACACAGGAACTGTCACAGCAGGAATACCTGCTTAGAGAAACAAATTGAGTCTAGATAATGCAGACCTGTAATAGCTCTCTCCAGAAGCTAGTCAAACCTGACACTGCACTGTTAGCAAAGGCAGGAGGGAGGAGAGATCTGCTGAGAGGGACTGCATAATTACATGGCAGTTTATACAGCAGCTGGACTATTCCTGTTTGCTTATAATGGAAAGGACTAATCTAGGAGCTCCCTGCAGGGTCTGACAATGCTGATAGCATGGAAACTACAAAGGGTAGAATAATGATTTTACATGTTTTTAAAAGGTCTGCCCAGGCACTATTCAAGGGTAATATTAGTATCATACTAAAAAATGACCTGACGGTGTCCCTTTAAGCCACTTTGTAACCAGCTTGGCAGTATGCTTCAGGCCATTGTCTGTTTGGAAAATCCATTTCAGCCCAAGCTTTAACTTCCTGGCTTATGTCTTGAAATGTTGCTTCAGTATTGTAACATGATCTTTTATTGATGCCATCTATGTTGTGAAGTGCACCAGTCCCTCCTACAGCAACAAAAACCCCACAACATAATGCTATTACCCTGTGTTTCACAGTTTGGATGATGTTCTTAGGCTTCCAAGCTTCTCCATTTTTCCTCCAAATATAACTATGGTCATTTTGATCAAACAGTTCAATTATGGTATCGTCAGACCACAGGACATGTCTCCAAAAATGTAGGTCTACAGTATGTTCCTGTGTGCATTTGCAAAAACTAATCTTGCTGTTTTATGTATCTTTTGGAGTAATGGCATTTTTTCTGTCAGAATTGCCTTTGAGCCCATGTTGATACAGCACTTGTTTCACTGTGGATGATGACACAATCTCACCATCATCTTCACATGGTCTTTTGCTTTTGAATTGGGTTGTTATGCACATGTCGGACCAAAGCACATCCATCTCTGGTATACAGAACCTGTCTCCTTCCTGAGTGATATGATGGCTGGACCTTCCCATCATGTTTGTACCTGTTATGACATCATCATATGGACTGTCCCAAATAGTTTAAAAGCATAATAATCTTAGTGTATGTAAATTTGTGACTTTGCAGAAAGTAGTAAAAATGGCTTAAAACATTCTTTCTCATTATTCTGGCAATTGGTAAATATAAATAATTATGGTAATCCTAATTGATCTAAAACTGGAAAGGTATATATTCTGATTTCATGTCAGATGGTGATAAAAACATGCATATGTGTCTTTTTTTATATAGTGTATGTAAACATCTGGTTTCAACTTTATAGAATAAGCGACTAAAACTAACTTAAAAATAGGTTAAATATGTCAGGCACAAATGTTCTTGTTTCCCAGTGTAATCTATCACATGATAACAGTTCTTAATAGCTGAGATTTGGACTGGGTACGAGTTCTCAGTGTGCAGAGGACTGAACTGCCAGCTTGACTTTGATGTATTACTATGCTTTGCGTAACATTATTAAATATTGAATTATGCACTTTGCATAAATACTTTTTAGAGTTTTCTGCTATCCTTATCTCCTGTGTCTACAGCATCTCAGACGCCTGTACTAGGAGGTCAAATGCAATTGATTTTAGTGACTTTTCTAAGTATGCCGCCGATTCTACTCTCATTCAGCTTTCATATAATGTCTTTGTCTCTATAATACAGGATTACTGTTAATAAACCCTTGAAATCTTCCTGACCTATGAAGATTTGCCGGCTTTTTTGGCAGTGGTTGCATGTGTTTTCATTGGCGAGAAGGTAATAAGCCTCTGGCTGTGTCCCCTGGTGAACAAAAGATTGGGTGTTGAAATTCAACTTACTTCATCTTACGCTTCATCATCTGTCAGAGGATGTAATTAGAACTCCATGACATTAGTTGGTCAGATTGTCCCATGTTGGTTCAAACAAAAATCAAATGTTTTAGGCAAGATTTATTGTTGTACACAACAATCGTTTCTTACAGACATTAAAGGGCCTTTACATATTAAAATGCCTCTTAAGCATTTTTTAATTGCTGGAGGGGTGCTTTAAATCTGAATTTTCTACCTCCTTTTATTTATTCACCCTCCAGTGGCATCATCCTTTTTCGCCACTGCCCCCGTCCCATGGCACCAGCTTGTGCCCGTTACTTTTTACTTCCTGGAAGTCATGAGTTATGTCACAAGCTCTCAATACTTTCAGTAGGAAGCCAGAGCGAGGTTCTTATAGAGTTGCATTGATTTGTAACCTCTGCTACGTCATGAAACATTGGGTCTGCCAGCATGTTAAAAAATTACTGGAGACTAATTGGAGCTACGCTAGAAAAATATGAGGACTGCATCAGGTGAGTATAAGACATAGGTCAGAGGACTTCCATTTAACGCACCAGAGGTGTGCTTTAAATGGCTATGTACCAAACCTATTGATTTTACTAGGACTGGCCAACAAGTTGATGTGTATTGGATGTCTAGACTGAGTAGAGTTGAGCAGTAGCGTATTTGCTTTGTTTGGGCGTGCCATAAGTATAGGGTGGTCAGGGGCTCTTTTGGTTGATCCCTAACTAAGGCTACTCATATAAAATATATAGTTGTAGACCAAACAAACACAAGCCCTACTGGGTTCCCTAAGAGAGAGCCACTGCCAGAATCCTGGCTGCGGCTTATTAACAAATGATGGGCAGTCCGAAATCAGACATAACTGACCTGTCTCTCCTCCTACATAATCTGCAGGTACAGCTGACATTTGTCTAATTGGTATGGACTCATTACAGTGTATGACCACCCTTACAAAGGTAAAGAGGTGGTTGACTACTTGGACAACACCTTCTTAATTACTGTACTTCCCTGTGTAAAATTAAAAAACCCTTACAATTATCTCCCACACTGACACCGTTCCAGCAATTCAGCGCTAGGTATCCAGGCGCTTGTGTGATGCGGTTATGGCATTATGGCATGTTAGTACTGCAGCTAATCAGTGTTTTAGGATATGCTGATTTAGTCACACTTCTCTCAGACACTCCATGATAAATTCAACTTAAAGGGGTTTGCCCTTGAACAAAGTTCTTCTTAATCCATAGATCTTGGAAAAATAATAAGTTCCACAATTAGATGAGTTTAAATTTTTTTTCCTTGTGATGTGGTATGATCAGACCATGTCTTTCATAATGGTCTCCCTTTCCTAGGAGACTTGTGACTTCTTTGGACCTAAGTCTCATGTCTGAATTGAGATTTCATATTTAACATGTCCTTTTCCTTTGGTCCTGGAGGCGTTAATGTTAGTCTTTGTTGCCATCAAGCTAGCTGGACCGGACCTTGTCCAAGTGTAGCCACCCTGTGATTACCTCTGCCTTTATAGGATCACAGCATTCCAGCATGCTTTGCTGGAGATTGAACTTCATTTCTGGCCAAGCTCCTGAGGTGAAAGGAGCTCTGTGGAGAACCTCTTGCTGTCAAGCCGCCTGCTGTCCTGTTGTTCTTTGTATTCCCCTTCCCTCATGACTCTTTATTGTAGTGGATGGGACTAGTGCTCCCGCTGGCCTTCCCTAGTGAGGGTTAACATCATGGCCAGTGGAGGGCTTAGGTTTCCTGCTCAGCAACGAGATGAAATAACTCGCATAGGGATGATAGGGAGATCAGGGCTGCCACAGGTGAGTGAAGGAGGTCACCTCTCCCCTGTTCCCTATGAGAAGGCCCTCCATTGTATTTATTCCCCTTGGTGTTTCTGTTGGTCTGTTGTCTGGTGCACAACTACGAAAAAACATCATTGGTCCGTGTGCCACTGTCATGCACAGTAGCTGGACATCCCCTTAGTCCAAGCGTGATAATGTCCCTGTACAGTCAGACAATTCCATTACACAGTACATAGCATATACACATGTATAAGATTATCTCAGCACAGGAGATGTGCTATGATCAGACCATGTCCCTGTACGGTCAGGCACAGCCATTACACAGTTCATAGCAGGGACATGTATATACGATTATCTCAGCACAGGAAAATTTTTTTAAACAAATCTAATTTTGGAACGTATTATTATTATTTCAAGATATTTTGATTAACATCAACTTTAATATGAACTTTGTTCGTGGGAAAACTCCTTTAGGGTGGAAACACACTATTCTACTTACATGCGAGTCTCTCGGACAAGACTCGGATCAGTGACCCTGAACGGCCTCCCCCTCTCTGGACAGGAGTGTCAGCTGGTTATGTTTTTGTGCAGCATCACACTCACATCTAGAGAGGGAGAGGCCATTCAGGCTCACTGATCCGAGTCATGTCCAGAGGACTCCCATGTAAGTAGGATAGTGTGTTTCCAGCCTTAAGGGTACAGTTGGGAAAAAAAGAGTATTTAGTCAGCCACCAATTGTGAAAGTTCTCCCATTGAAAAAGATGAGACATCATAGGTGGACTTCAACTATGAGAGACAAAATGAGAAAACAAATTTTGAAAATCACATTGTCTGATTGGGAAAAAAATTGTTTTTCAAATTTTGGTGGAAAATAAGTGTTAGGTCAATAACAATAGTTCATCACAATACTTTGTTATATATCCTTTGTTGGCAATGACAGAGGTCAAATGTTTTCTGTAAGTCTTCACAAGGTTGGCACACACTATAACTGTTATGTTGGCCCATTCCTCCACGCATGTAGTTTCTTTATGCATTTTTGCTGCAATCTATGGCCAAAACACAGTAAAAATACACAAAAACGCAGACAAGAACGCAGCAAATCACCTGCCAAGGAATCTAGAGATACTTGAAACCACTACAGGTTTTGCGGCGTTTTTGACTGCAGCAAAAACTCACTGTGTGCACATACTCTAAATATGAGCAGAGCAAGCCCCTTAGCAGCTGCTGATTGGCTGCAGCGCTCACATAGCAGACATGTGACATATGAGGACCTGAGAATGCTAGTGCAGGGGGGAATTATAAGGATATTTGTGGGGTACTGCAGTGTTTAGGAAGAAGTTGCCCGAGTAGTAGACAACTCCTTTTGACATTGAATTTCATAGCTTCCAAGGGTAAACTATGTCCATTGGACAAATGAAATAATTTGCTGACAACTGTCTTATATGTCATCTGTTTCCAGGGAGGAAGTTCATTATTGGCATAACTTTAACTAATTTACATACTTGTAACTAAAATGAACACTTGATGATTTTGCACCGGTTTTAGTTGTGTTTATTGCTTCATGTCCAGCCATACAGTCATAAATGCCTCTGACCTGCTGTATAATAATGTAAGTGTTTTTTGTATTTTAGTTTGAACGCCAAGATCCAGTGAATGGTCGCATCACCGAGCGTCAGTTTGGCAGCATGCTCCTGGCATACAGTGGTGTGCAGTCCAAGAAACTCACCCAAATGTTAAAGCAGCTGAAGAAACGTTTCAAGGACGGAGAAGTGAGTACTAAGATCAGTGAGCCGTGTGCAATTCTACAGAAAACTGATAATTTACTAAAGCATCACAAAGATGCTCTGTCCACAAAACTAGTAACAGACACTAGAATCTCCACTGCATTCATATTACATGGAGCTGGTACATAAACAGAAAACTCAATTCTTGGGAAGTTATTGACTTGGTTTTGAAGAAAAAAATGTGTGTTACAAATATGCACCACAGGTCAGTTTCTGAGCAAATGGATTTTTTACATAGCATGCAGATTAGTTCAGCTAAAACCTCATTCAGCTGATTTTTTGCTTGCAAATCTAAACATGAATCTTTCTTCATGTATCTGCCCCATGCAAACATGTCTGTAAAACAGATCTGTCACTGAATTTTACAATACAAACTACATATGTTATTTGCTGGATCTCTTTGAGATAATGCATTTACCTTTTAAGATCCACGTCAGCATGGTTATACAATTATTTTTGAAAGTTTAAACTTAAAGAGGACCTGTCACCAAAGCAGGCATGGTGATCTAATTACAGCACTGGATACAGCATGTCTGCAGCATGCAGGCAAGGGGTCACCCAGCCCTTGAGCAGCCCTGTACCCCGAGATAATACAGTTAGAAAACTTACATGCTACAGCCACTAAGGAGGTGGCTAGGGGCTGCAGCCAAGTGCAGATTCACTCCCCCTGCCTTTGTAATCTGCCCACTGCTGCCAATCATCCTCTCCCTGTCTGCAGCATTTCAACAGTTTTTTTCTCTCTCCCATGTAGCTCCGCCCCTCAGGGGGCGGGGCTACATGGGAGAAAAAAAACTCTGTTTAAATGCTGCAGACAGGGAGAGGATGATTGGCAGCGGTGGGCAGATTACACAGGCAGGGGGTGTGAATCTGCCCTTGGCTGCAGCCCCTAGCCACCTCCTTAGTGGCTGTAGCATGTAAGTTTTCTAAGTGTATTATCTCGGGGTACAGAGCTGCTCAAGTGCTTATGGACCCCTTGCCTGCATGCTGCAGACATGCTGTATCCAGTGCTGTAATTAGATCACCATGCCTGCTTTGGTGACAGGTCCTCTTTAATCTCTCCCTCTACCTGCCTCCTACTATCCTGATTGACAGCTGTCAGCACCCCTCATTCCTGCTGCTGAAATCTCGACACTGCCAACTACAAGCTGTGGAGACCCGGGGGTCAGTGGGTGCTCTCGTCCGCTGGCCCAGCCGCCTTTAGCAAGGCAACGTGGACCAGGGCTCATCCCCAAATTGAACGCCCGACCTCCTTAACTGTGGGCGGAACACTACTCAGACAACACAGGGTGAGGGAACCACAATATTAAGGCTTTATTGGATCCCCAAACAGTTAACAGCATATAACACATAGCCAGCAAAACACAACAATGTAACAGGCAACAGAGTCTCACCCTTCCGCTGGCTCACCAGGGATTAGAATGTAGCACAGCAAAGTCTGTAGCCAGGTGACTGGATCGTCCCAACCTGGGTTGCTTCCTTATGCAATCTTTGTCATCACAGCGGAATCTGATAATTCGATGCTGAAGTCATTGTGGTTTTATAATCCAGGTTCTGATCCCCTTGGTCGGCACCGAAATGCCTAGGTCTGGGGTTATGACTGGCCATTTGGACCTGAAGATCCTGGATTAGCTGCCTGTATCCAATCCAGTGCACTTCTAGCCGGGACCGAAATCCCTAGAGTGAGGGCACTAGACAGAATCAAAAATCACCCTGGTTAAGGAACAGGTCTCCTTATATACCTTCAGCCCTCATTGCAGGATATTGGGGACTCCATGATTGGTGGAATAAGAAAGACTGTTCTCTCATTGGCGCTCTTTCAAGCTGCCTGGATAATATCCATTTAAATGATGATTGACAAAGAGGGGTCAAGGAGGGTTTAGTATGGACATTTAGTGTAACTCCTTGACCACAAACAATGGTGGCTGAGGCCATTTACATAGAGTCAACAATCCACATGGTAATACAATGGCATTACAGAAGAAAGATAATTGCATTACCTAAGTCCACATGACCAAACATCTACAAGACTCAAGAACACTGGGTAAACAAAATACAAAATACTGTCTGGCTAGATTTTAAAACAAAAAGGAAGAGGGGCGCAAATGTGTAGGATCCCCTTATTAAAAACGTCTAAGTGGCGTGGGTAGGTGGCCACTCACCTTATCGGGTTGTGCACGTCCTGCACAACCCGGTTTACCAGCCTCCGCCGCCGGCGGTATGTGCACTGCCTCTCCGCTCTCCTCTCTCCTGGTCATCGGAACCGGACCTATCCGGTCACGTGACCATGAAACCGAATTTGCGTCACCGCTCTTTGTTGTGGGTTGCCAGGAAAACGCCAGGTCCTCAAGGCAGATCGTTTGTGCTGTTCCTGAGATGCTCCAGCCACCAATCCCTCACAAAGGGAGTAGTTTTCATGCAAAAAATAGTAATGGCAGTCTGATTAGGAGCGCTCTAAGAATCAGACATATAAGATGTTTTAATAAATGGCAAACCTTTTATTAATTTCTTAGTTCCCCTCACAGCTCCACTACGCATTTCAACTGTATGAAACAGTCTTAATCAGGTGGTTTGCCATTTATTAAAACATCTTATATGTCTGATCCTTAGAGCGTTCCTAATCAGACCGCCATTACTATTTTTTGCATGGCTAGATTTTAAGGACTTAACCCATGAGTGGCATATTACAAGTTTGAAAACCAAAATACAATATGGTCTGGATAAATAAGAAATCCTCATAGGTTATACATTAAAGGGGTCCATTTATTCACACAAGCTTCCTCTGTCAGTCAGGCTGGGTGGGCAGAGGCTAAATGCACTTAACCTCCATGAGCTCATTCTTTTAAGCTGGACCAAAAAATGCTAAATTTAATATCTGGAGTATACATTTATACAATCACTAGATGTGGGCCTGATGCTATCGCATCGGGAGGGCAGTGATATCACGATGGGGCTGGCTCGTGACACTGGGGGCAGTGGCTGTCTAATCCCTGTCCGCTGTATGTTTCCCCTCCAGTGCTCTCTCCCAATGTACTTAAATGTATTTTTAGTTAAAAATCTGTTTCTGTTTTTTTTTTTTTTAAATATTAAGATTGATTTCCTGGTAAAAAATGTGTAGAGCTTTGCTGTATTTTCTATTCCCAGCACAGGTAAACTAAGCAGCTACTGGCTGCCAATCCCTGCTGCCTGGTGTTACCTTTGCTGGCAATGAAAAAAACATGGGAGACCTATTTATTTGTTTAGGTATTTCAACAAATAACTAAAAAAAAGTTGATTAGCTCCCACCAAGTTCCCCTCCGACATAATCCTGTAATTACTGTAATTTTGTGGTGGGGCAGTGTGATGCCTCACACGGCCATCATCTTTGTATACCCGAGTGTCCAGAGATGGCGTCCACGTGTGTATGTGTGTGCATGTGTATGCATGTATGTGTGTATATGTGTGTGCATGTGTATGTATGTGTGCCTCTGTTTGCATGTATGTATGTGTATGTGCAGCAAGGTGGCTCAAGTGGTTAGCACTGTAGCCTTTGCAGCGCTGGGGTCTTGAGGTCCTGGGTTCAATTCCCACCAAGGACACTAAGGACAACATCTGCAAGAAGTTTGTATGTTCTCTCTGTGCTTGCGTGGGTTTCCTCCGGGCACTCCGGTTTCCTCCCACATTGTAAAGACACACTGATAGGATGTTTAGATTGTAAGCTCCAAGAGA
The DNA here is from genome assembly GCA_033576535.1 of Allobates femoralis. Taxonomy (NCBI): domain Eukaryota; kingdom Metazoa; phylum Chordata; class Amphibia; order Anura; family Aromobatidae; genus Allobates; species Allobates femoralis. The sequence continues at coordinate 121,555,545 of JARQOC010000006.1, forward strand.
GACAGCATTACTGATGTATGTAAAGTGCTATGGAATCAATAGCGCTATATAAATGAATAAATATTATATTATATTATTATATGTGTGCAAGTGTGTATGTGCATGTGTGTATATCTGTATGTGTGTGCGTGTGTATTTGCATGTATTCATGCACCTGTGTGTGTGTATGCATGTCTGTGTACGCATGTATGTCTGTATGTGTATGTGCATGTGTATATGCATGTGTGTGCGTGTATATGCATGTGTGTGCGTGTATGTATGTGTCTGTGTGTGTATGCACATGTGCGTGTGTATGTGCAGATGTCTGCATGTATGCATGTGTGTGCATTTGTGTGTATATGTGTGCATGTATGTAGTTGGCTGTATGTGTACATGTATGCATGTGTGCGTGTGTATGTATGTAAGCATGTGTATACATGTATGTGTGTGTATATGTGTGTGCATGTGTATGTATGTGGATGCGCATGTATGTGGATATGCTTGTATGTGCACGTGTGTGTGTCTCTGTGCATGTGTATATGTGTGTCTCTATGTGAATATGTGTGGTCTGTGTGCGTGCGCATGTGTGTTCCTGCATCGCTTACCGCCTCTAGGCTGAGGCTCTGTCTTGCGGCCTGGGTGCAGAAGGAGATGGCTTGCGGCGCCTCCATACACCTCATCTCCTCTACAGGCCGAAAACAGAGCCTTGGACTTTCCTATGAGTTGGTAAGTGATGTGGCGTGGGCGGTGGCAATATTGGGCGGGTGTGTGGGCAGGGGCGATGTCGGCAGATATGTGGGTAACTGCAATGTTGGGTGGATGTGCTGTCGGCGACGATGTTGGGCGGGTGTGCGGTCGGGCGGCTGGGTGTCCGTGCGGGTGGTGGAATTTGAGGCGTTGATGACCAACGCCATATTGGGTGACCCATCACTTGGGTGTCCCAATATGGCTTCCGGCGTACTTCTGGTCAGCATGATGGATTGTAGGATTTGGCCTCGTACAGACGGAAGTTGATGATGGACAACATTAGGCAGGTATATATTAGATCCTTACATGGACTTTCAAAGTAAGTACACAAGTCTCATTAGGTCGAAGAGCTCTGTTTAATGATGTATGACAGATCGACTTTATATAATCATTAAACTAAAGTCTACAACTTTTTTCCATTGCATCTCTATGCTCCAGGGATGCTCTTGGCGCCTATATTAAACAGATCAATACACTGTAATTCATTGAACGGTATTTATCAAGGTTTCCTTTTGCTGTATGGACTGATGTAGCAGACTCTGTTTTTCCATACTGAAGCATCCAGTAGAAAACCATATACCATGTGATTTCTTTATCTTTTTATAAATATACAGTATATGTGAACATTGTAAGGCATGGATGATGATGAATTTACCAATGACATCCTTCAGCTTGGCAAATGCCGTTTCAAGGGAGCCTGAAAGGCTTTATCTGGTGAGAGCAAATAGTCACCTATTCTCAGGAGAAGTGACACCTTACTGATCGATGGGAGTCCGATTCCTTTGACCTGTAACACACTGCTGAATTGGGGAGTTATTCCTGATGGACAACTTTTTTTTTCTTATCTCTGTTCCAAAATGGATGGTCTGACTTCCCCTCAATTCATTCTCTATGGGCCTGATGAGAAAAACCAAGCACAGCGCTCAGGAGATCAATAGGGAATGAAGGGGTTAGACTCCCCTCAACAATCAATGAGTTATAACCTATCCTTTAGATAGGTGACAAATTGTTCTCGCTGCATAACTCCTTTAAAACTGATCATAAGAAAATACTATACTTAGTATGGATCCAACAAAAAAAAAAAAACTGAAAATGTCACTGTATTCCTGATTTCATTTTAGTTGGTCACGTTCTCTCATCTGTATTAGATGAACTGAGTTTTTTTTAAAAAAAAAAGGTAATTCTTGTACTTTTTGTACAGTGCAAGGTCAAGTATATATCGCAGCTGCTCAGGTACCTTCTACAGCTGACAGGTTATGGCAGAATTGATATTTCTTATTAAAGAGATTGGCATGGGTCCTGGATTCCTGAAAATTGCTTTATGTTTGCACTGTAACTGATTATGAAGCCTGTACAGACTGTTATACATTCCACATTACAGTTCAGAATCTCTTAGAGCCATGTGAACAATTCACAAATGTATGATTAAAACTATAGTAGAGTTCAAATTATTACCGTAGCAGTCCAATATGGTTTACCAGATTATTCACTGTTTTTGGTATAAATTATAATCAAACAATTTACTAGTTGATGCAGAAGACTCTGAAGGTACCGTCACACGCGGCAACTTTTCTAGGAATTTCACTGGCAACTTACCGGTTGCAGTGAAATCATGGAGACATTGTTCCATTTGTACACGGCAACAAGATAGAACAATGTGTCCATGATTTCACTACAACCAGTAAGTTGCCAGTGAAATTCCTAGAAAAGTTGCTGCGCGTAAAGGTACCCTTAGAAAACCAACAGACTCCGCTTTCATGATATGTATGTTTCTGAGTTGTGTATCTGATTAATTAATTGAAAAGAAATGTGTTCAAAATAATAGCAGTGTGGAGTTCAATAAGTGAGGTTAATCATTGTGTGAAGAAACAGGTATGAATCAGGGGGCCCTTATTTAAGGGTGAAGCCAGCACATATTGTACATGCATTTCTCCTCGAAAGCCTGAGAAATATCTGTCGTTTAAGAGATTGTTCAGAAGAACAGCATACTTTGATTAAAAAGTTATTTGGAGGGGGTAAAACTTATAAAGACGTGCAGGCAATGATAGGCTGTTCAGCTAAAATGATCTCCAATGCTTTAAAATGGAAAGCAAAACCAGAAAGACGTGGAAGTAAACAGAAGACTACAATTCCAATGGATTGAAGAATAGCCAGAATGGCAAAGGCTCAGCCATTGATCAGCTCCAGGATGATAAGAGACAGTCTCAAGTTACCTGTGAGGACTGTGACAAAAGACGCATGTGTGAAACTAATCTATTAGTAAGAAGTCCCCACAAAGTTACACTGTTAAAGAAAAGACGTGCTGAAGCAGATACAATTTGCCAAAGAAAACATCCAACTGGGCAAAAGAGAAATGGAGAAACATTTTGAAGATGAATAAAAGTAAAATTTTTTTTTTAGGGCCAAGGGCAGCAGACAGTTCATCAGACGATCCCCAAACTCTGAATTCAAGCCACAGCACTCTGAAGATAGTGAAGCATGGTGGTGCAAGCATCAGGATATGGGCATGTTTCTCTTACAATGGTGCTTGGTCTATTCACCACATACCAAGGAGCATGGACCAGTTTGCACATATCAAAATACTTGAAGAGGACATGTTACCTTAACCTGAAGAGGAAATGCCCTTGAAATAGGTGTTTCAACTAAACACACCAGTAAACGAACAAAATCTTGGTTCCAGACCAACAAAATTGAGGTTATGGTGTGGCCAGCCCAATACTCAGACCTTAATCCAATAGAACACTTGTGGGGTGTCATCGAAAATGCCATTTCTAAGACCAAGCCAACAAATACAAATAAATTGTTGGATGTAGTCAAAGCATCCTGGGCTGAAATAACAGTTGACAGGTGTCAGAGGTTGGTTGACTCTCTGAAACACCGATATGAAGCAGTTCTAAAAAAAACTGTGGTTATGCAACTATTTTTATGAACAAATAGGCAATAAAAAATATATGCGGCACTCACCATGGTTGAAATCTTCTGTTTAATGTATCCAAATACAGGACAAAACAGTCATTTTGCAGACTTGGGGGGAGGGAGTGAGGGGTGCAACGACAACGGGCACCGTTTCTCGGCTGGTTGCCGCTTCTTCCGGTCATGTCCCACGACCGGAAGAAGCGGCAACCAGCCGCGAAACGGTGCCCGTTGTCGTTGCACCCCTCACTCCCTCCCCCCAAGTCTGCAAAATGACTGTTTTGTCCTGTATTTGGATACATTAAACAGAAGATTTCAACCACGGTGAGTGCCGCATATATTTTTTCTTGCCTATTTGTTCATTATAAGGACTTCTATTTGCGAGCACCACCGTCCGAGGACGTGTCCACACTGTCCAATTAGGACGTATATGTGCAGTTTCTACGTTCCCTTGCAGTGCCCTTTTTTTTTTTCTTTTTTCGGATTGCAACTATTTTTATGTTGGTGCTTCCAGGAATGTAAAATCCTTAAAAAAAAAAAAGGAGTACATATTTTGGGTTTGTAAAGACAAATGTACACACTGCTATTTTTTTGTAACTTCAAAATGATCATTTTATGTTATTTTCTGTAAAGGAGATAAAAATTATATACATTTCTCTTCATGTTGTGATTTATAAAACAGTGTGCAATGTTCTTAATGCATGGAAATATAAACTATTATAAAGATTTTGGGCTTAGCTCATGTTTTTGAACACGAAGATAATTATTTTGAACACAACTGTATATGTAGCATTTTAAAGGGAACCAACCACCCCCAATGACCCCCCCGGACTATTAATATGGCTCCCTACACCCAGCACATACATGTGCTGCAATGTTTTTTGCTAAAAAAACTGCTTTTTAAAAGTAAAGATAATGCTTTATAAAGTTTCTACCGAAGGGACGGGTGGGCGTTACTTACATGGGGCTAAAGCCGAGATTCTGCTGCCACTCATCCTCCTCTCTCCCCTCGCAGCAGTAACGGCCAGCCCTTTGTTCAGCGTCACAGCCTGGTGCACGGGATCGCATGCCCGTGCACACGTCATCAGCTACAGCCGGGTCGCGAGCGCGCGCTCTGACTTCCTGCGCTCAGCTATGGAAGTCAGAGCGCGCGCTCGCTACCCGGCTGTAGCTGATGACGTGTGCACGGGCATGCGATCCCGTGCACCAGGCTGTGACGCTGAACAAAGGGCTGGCCGTTACTGCTGCGAGGCGAGAGAGGAGGATGAGTGGCAGCAGAATCTCGGCTTTAGCCCCATGTAAGTAACGCCCACCCGTCCCTTCGGTAGAAACTTTATAAAGCATTATCTTTACTTTTAAAAAGCAGTTTTTTTTAGCAAAAAACATTGCAGCACATGTATGTGCTGGGTGTAGGGAGCCATATTAATAGTCCGGGGGGTCATTGGGGTGGTTGGTTCCCTTTAACTTCCAGTTGAAGTTATGGAATAGAGATACCTACTGAGGCAGTCCTTTGGACACTAATATTTTTGTCATGAAGATGAAATGATATGACTGAAAAGTAACAAAAAGAGTTCAACAGGGCATCACCTGGGCAATACATGTTGTAGATCATATAGTATTACATTTAAATAACATAAAATACTTGGTTAACACTGCTGTTTTGTTCAACACAATCATCTCCATTGAATGTCTTCTTGTGTAGCAGCATAGCAGATTTATCTGTATATCCCTCTCCATTATTGTATGAAGATAAGATGGGAATAAACCCTTTAAAGTGAACCTGTCACATGACAAGAACTCTATTAACTTGCAGATATGAGGTAATCTGCAGGTTGGTAGCATTCTGAACCTGCCAAGTGCCTGAAAATTGAACTCTACTGCCAAGAGGAAATTAACTATATTTCTCTCAGCTGTATTGAGGTTCCATTCACGGGGGCGGCGCTGGCACAGGTTCAGTCACTGATCTGTGTATCGAAAGTAATGGTTGTAACCAAACCCCCCGCACTGAAAATCAGACCTTCAATAAAGTATTCGGCAATAAATTAAAGGGAGTCTGTCAGGTCATTTTTTAATATGATATGAATAGTACTCTTGAATAGTACTCAGCTAGATCTTTCAGAATATGTAAAAATCATTACTATACTCTTAGTAGTTCTTCCTATAAGCACCTGCACACCCAGCAGGCAGCTGTAAAAGTAATTGACAGGACTAGTGAATAGTCACAGTATGTAAGTGTTATTTAAATAACCACGCCTATCCATGCTGGTATTTTGTCCCTCCCTTGTGTGCTGAAGTTTCACTGAATCTCAGGCTTCTGCAGGCTGTTTGGGACGGGGCTGAGAGGAGGGAGGTGTTTTGTGCTACAACTCTTGTAGTAACATCACTAGCCTGTGCTGCCTGTAAGAGATTTCTGTTTATATGAATTCTTGTTTTCCTGCACACATGTATTGTGTGTACCTGCTGAGCAAATTATATTCTCTTTATCTGCATTAAAGAGAATCTGTCACCAGGTTTTAGCTTCTCCTCATATTAGCATGATACAGGACCAGAGACTGTGATTCCAGCAGTGGGTCCCTTACAAGGTGATGCAGTTTTGATAAAATCTCTGTTTCAATGCTTCAGATCTACCATCTCTCTGAATACTGAGCTCGTTATACCCATGCCCCCATCAATTGTAAGCTTTGTGTATACACTGTGCATCAGTGGTGGGGTTATACAGAGTTTATGAATATGGAGGACTACATGGAAGCAGACTCAATAGTCCTCTAGTGATAATTCTCTGCTAATAAGTCAATCATTTTCTCCAAATTGTGGCAAGCAGCTCAGTAAGTGACACATCACTGGAATCCAGGCCTGTTATGCTGCTCTCCGATAAGGTGGTAAAAACATGATGACAGATTCCCTTTAACAGTATTAGTAGCCATTTAATCTGACATCATGCCCAATATAGAGGTTCCATACAGCCTAGGGCAAGGCAAGCTTGTATCCTGTGTGCTATTTATGACCAGCAATTGTAGCTTCCATGTAAGATTGCTGCGTTCTCCTTTAGGCTTAGTGTTAAAAGACCAATAGAATTCCACAATCCCATTAACGCAGTTCTATAACTCTTTGAGGTAGTTCATTCTGAATATCATGCTGCACCAAACATTTCTTATCTCCTACTATAGCAGTGCTCTCAAAATTTCTTTTTTATGGAGTAGGAAATAGCATCTGCAAATATAATTAGTTCCATGTTCACAGTAAATCTTTTTTTCCTTCTTTTAATGATCTGAAGCTCTGCATTAACATGATGTAGTTGTTTGCCTAGAGCAGCATGACTCTGCTTTTCCAAGATCTAATTCATCAAGGGAGTGGACATGGGGAAAGATCCACATTATTAAACACTGAATACTGAAATGTATCTGCCAATTACCTAATACCAATTTCCCCTCAACAGCAGGGCAGAATATTGGAAACATGTCCTATATTCCTTATTACTGTTGGTTTTTATTGTTAGTAATTTGCTAAAATTTTATTAAACTGAAATAGTTCTGACATTTTCTGACTGCTGTCAGGTGACGTTTATGAGAAGATGACTGTTCTTTTCTGACCTATATTTCATAGAAAAGCCCGGTTGGTGCTAAAAAGTGTAACTGTCATTTACATTTTTATTTAATAATAATGTAGAGCAAATGATTTTAATAAACTTTCAGATATACTTCATAAGAAAATTCTGGTTGAAACCATTCATAAACCTTCCACCAGGTGTCCCCACTAGTATGTGTGTGAAGCAGACGTGTTCATTATCAGTCAGATGCATCTTCACATGGAATACAGGGCATGTAAACATATAAGGGAAAGAGGGTGTGGCCTACACTGTTGCGAGCTCCTGACTGTAGCTGGTGAGGTGACAATGTATCAGATTACTTCAGGCTATAACACAATGCTTACGATATTCAATAACCAAATGGCTGTACATATGCATATTATATACAACTTAGAACCCAGCTGGGCACAATCAGCCCAGGTACAATCAATCCTGGATGCACCTATATACATACATGGCTTAATGCATATACAATTCTGATCATACGTGCTTTTTGTACTGCTAGAACCTAGTTGTATGCAGCTGCTGTATGATAACCAGCATTAAACCAACATTCCGGCAGTCTGCCCCATTGTAGTTACCTATAATAAGGTGCTCTAGTGCTCATGTGCCACAAGACAGCAGTGCCCCGGACCCGACCCCTACGTTTGTTATGGCTCCACCTTCATCAGGGTGTCGGGTCAGGGGCACTGCTGTCTTGTGGCACATGAGCACTAGAGCACCTTATTATAGGTAACTACAATGGGGCAGACTGCCGGAATGTTGGTTTAATTCTGGTCATCATACAGCAGCTGCATACAACTAGGTTCTAGCAGTACAAAAAGCACGTATGATCAGAATTGTATATGCATTAAGCCATGTATGTATATAGGTGTATCCAGGATTGATTGTACCTGGGCTGATTGTGCCCAGCTGGGTTCGAAGTTGTATATAATACGCATATGTACAGCCATTTGGTTATTGAATATCGTATGTACTTTTGATGTGTTATCATTCCAGTTGGAACAGCCCTATAAACAATGTGTGATTCTGTGTAAACCTATTGTGCCTCAGTGGTGCAGCCTGCCATACTGCTGCTTGTTCTGTGGTTGAACTCTCTGTTTTTATCTATCATTAAAAATCACAGTTTTTTTGCAATTACATGACGCTTGATCGTGATTATCTGTATCTATATCGTGTACCTAAGGTGCGATCAGTCATGTCCATGAGGGGAATAGTTTGTTTTGACAATTGTGGCAAGAATATAAACTATTCCTAAATGAAGTTGGTTAACAATGCTGTGCAATGTCTGGATCAGTGAAAACACCTCTGCCCTTGGCACAAGCTTCTCTGATCTGTCATGTGGCTCCACACAGCTCAGTCACAATATGTTTTATCCTTCTCTTCTGTCACATTGCACTGCTCCCTATCAGATGTTGGCCATGCCCAAACAGCCCTAAAATGCAGATTTTAAAAGCACAGAAAAATGTGAGAAAATAAGTCATATGGCACCAAAACAAAAAGCATACATTTAGCTGCTATATGTCCCATCATTAACAACCAGTGCAGGGGGGGCGTTGCCGAGCTTTGAATGGCACAGGCTGCTTAGAGCAGGAGCTCCAGCAGAGATCAGTTTTAACTCAGCACAACAAAGTGAAAAATCACTCTGGGAAGCCCTAAATAAGTTACCTGGTGACCTGAGGACACAATGGTTCCAATGGTGCATGGCAAGTCAACAAAAAGGAGATCTCCAAAGAAGGTGACTGCATATTTCTCCAAAGACCAGGTACTGAATACAGCCTCCAACATGGCTGCAGCTTCTCACTTCCCAGCTCATTCTTCCTGGTCTTCACATGTAATTAAACAGAAAAGGATGCGCAATGGGTACACCTGTATAAACAATTTCTTTCCCTAACTAATAAAAAAGCTGCTCACCTTGGAGGGCTGTGCACTGCCCTGCATAGCTTCGGTATAGCACTTGAAGTGTGGAGCTTAATCGCTCTCCCTGGAACCTCTGTGTGCTGCTGCCTATGAGCAGCCTCCTCCAGCCACCCAGCTCTGATCACATGACCACTTAGACAGGAAAGGTCCTGTAGCTCCAGGCCTTCACCTCACACCACTCAGGTCCTTTTGTTAGTGTGCCTTCCAAGCTGCTCCTGCTGCTGATCCTCACACAGGAGAAACTGGAACATATGATTAATGCAAAGCAGTCTGTGGAGCGCTCAGGAAAGGCAGGCAGGGTGAATTGTTGATAAAACTTAGCTTTTTATTATTCAACTTCACAGCCACAACGCGTTTCCACTGACACAGCAGTCTTCCTCAGGTGGAATGAAGGAGGACTTCAAAGTTACAACTTTTATAAGTAAAAAGTTTTTTTTACTTATAAAAGTTGTATCTTTGAAGTCCTCCTTCATTACACCTGAGGAAGACTGCTGTGTCAGTGGAAACGCGTTGTGGCTGTGAAGGAGAATAATAAAAAGCTAAGTTTTATCAACAATTCACCCTGCCTGCCTTTCCTGAGCGCGCCACAGACTGCTTTGCATTAATCCTATGCTCTCCACATGTGGCAGTCTCAGGAGGGGGGAAGGAAGCTCAGACAGATATTCCCCTTACACAAAAAACAATGGAGGCTTTGCTTAAGTCCCTCAGGCAAGAACTCCAAGCTGATTCCTCCCCCCACCACTATCTATTAATTTTCCTTTTGTGTCCAATCCTGGCTGCCCCTTTCCTTCTGTGTGGTCCTTTCTTTTCCTCCCCTCCCCTTTAATATTCAGTTTGGAATTGGTTTACACTGGTGGAGATTATTTGGACATGACTGTTATATTGATGTAATTGTGTAAACAAGTTATATATGTTGTTAAAAGATTTATTTGAATAAAAAAATTGTTTAAATAAAAAAAAAACAACAACCAGTGCAATATTGTGTTTTTTTTTTCTTTTCAATAAAATGACATATACACTTTAATGCTACATTCGCCATGTCAAGGGAATAGCTATTTTGCTTATGGAGTTCAATCCTGAATGCCAGCAGTGAGGAGACTTTTAGCCGCCTTGTTCCTCTGGGAAATATGCATATTGTCACTTCAGGGAGGAAGTGGATGAACTCTATTGCTACTGATTGAAGATAGCAATCCTAAAAGTTATAATTGTCTCTTTAACAAGCCTTTTAATATGACTTAGGATTTATGTCTGCGCTTCGGGGTTCTGATATGACATAAATCCTAGGTCATTGAAAGGCTTGTTAATGAGTCAATTTTAACTTTTGGGATTGCTAGTTTTAAAGGTGGCACTAGAGTTGTTTTACTTCCTCCCTGAAGTGACAATTTGCATAGCATTCACAGCAATGGAAGTTTTCTTCTGTCATGTAAGGAACCATAAGCACCTGAAAGATTATAGTAATTGTCCATCTTTTGGATACAAATCTAAAAATTGGAAAGACAAAAAGTGCAGAATAGGGACTTGCCCAATATAAGCACACAAAAGTGAAACTTGGATAGGCTCACCATGGATACCGTGTTTCCCCGAAAGTAAGGCCCTGTCTTACATTCTTTTGGGGGCCAAAAGTGGCCCCCGGCCTTACTTTCGGGGGGGCCTTACATTGGGTGCCCCAGCAGTGTGGCCTACAGGCCCCCTCCTGCTGGGACACTGCGGGAGCGGGTAGCACGTCACGTGCGCCCGCTCATTACATATGCACTGCATCCCCCTGTCAATCAGCGACAGGGGGAGCAGTGCATTATACAGTATATATGGGCCCCCTATTGCTGGCACACTCCCCCTGTTATGAGGCCCCCACCGCTGCTGCTGCTGCTGAAGACATCTTACCCTCCACGGTCTTCTTGCAGCAGCCAGCGGCGCGTCCGTCCGTCCTCTGTACTCGGCGGTCTTCCGGATCATGTGACCCGTCGCAGCGCATGACGTCATCGCGACTGCGACGGGCCGGTCACATGATCCGGAAGACCGCCGAGTACAGAGGACCGACGGACGCGCTGGCTGCTGCAAGAAGACCATGGAGGGTAAGATGTCTTCAGCAGCAGCAGCGGTGGGGGCCTCATAACAGGGGGGAGTGTGCCAGCAATAGGGGGCCCATATATATTGTATAATGCACTGCTCCCCCTGTCGCTGATTGACAGGGGGATGCAGTGCATATGTAATGAGCGGGCGCACGTGACGTGCGACCCGCTCCCGCTCCCCTTCCCCCTCCGCTAGCGGCCTTACATTGGCCCCCCCGGTTGTAAGGCCTTATAATCGGGGGAGGCCTTACATTAGCAGGCCCCCCCTTTACCCCCAGGCGGCCTTACAATCGGGGGGGCCTTACTTTCGGGGAAACACGGTAGCTGTGTGAGACATAATCACTGTCAACGCATAAACTGACTGCTACAGTCCGACGTGCAGGTATATTCTTAGAAGTGTGGGTCCAAATTGCGCTGCCAAAATGATAATCGTAGTCTTCAGATACTGATATAAAGATTTATTTGCTGTAGCATTTCAGAACATTCAGCTGCTTCTTCCAATTTGGACCCTATTTCTTATTTCTGAGAATACAGCTTTTGGATACAACTCTCTGGTCTAGTTAACGTTCTGATTGCAACAAAGGAACTCTATCCTATGAAAACCACCGATTGCAAGAATGATTTCATATCAAGTGTGTTAAACATGTTCTATTAAATTGAAAAAAATAAAATACATAATAAACCCTGCAATTATACAGTTGTGGCCAAAAGTATTGACACCCCTGCAATTCTGTCAGATAATACTCAGTTTCTTTCTGAAAATGATTGAAATCACAAATTCTTTGGTATTATTATCTTCATTTAATTTGTTGAATTAATTTAAATGGTTTAATTTAACCAGCCTAATACATTCTCTGATTTTGAAGACCGCAACCTGGGCACATGTATTGAGTAGTAGTTACAATTGTATCCAGTCTGCAATGCTTTGAAAGTGAAATACATCATCACCAGCTGAACAAATCTCTCTGCTAATTTGTGACAATGTATCATCTGCAGTGCAGGATGTTTAGCTTGCAAATCAGTACCTGGAACAAATAGATTTGTTCTCCACTCCCATTCTCAGAGTATAAATAACTACATGGGTGCCCGATGCACAATGCATCGGGATTCTAGCAGAGCGAGTCTCTGACTCGCAATGGCCGCTTCGCGGCCAATGCTTCGCGCTGCTAAGGCGACTCGCCATGCCCGCTGCGCGGGCATAGCGAGTCGCCTTAGAGCTGCGCGGCCAATGCTTCGTTCGTATCCACATGACCACGCTGACTCGCAGCGAGAGCGGTCTCAAAAGGGGCAAAAAACCCATTCGTGATTATATAATAGATAGTGTAGCAACAAACCAACGACTCACCAGATGTTAAACGCCAAAGTATACAAAGACGAAGATCTAGCTTCCGGATCAAGTGAAATTTATTCACAAATTGTGGTTCCATAAAAACATTTCCAAGGATAACAAAAAATAGAACGGTGCATACAGTCTTACTCAGAGAGGTAGAGATGTTAGGTGATGTGTACCACAGCGACGCGTTTCCGTCGCAAGTCAGGCTTGACAAAGGATGCAGCTTGCATCGGAAACACGTCACCTCAGTACACCACATCAGCTAACTTCTCCTGGCTCTCTGAGTAAGGCTACTTTCACATAACGATTTTTAGGGAGCCGATGCTGTCCGATATAATTCGGACAGCATCGGCTCCCTTCTGATGCCTGGAATCGGGTGCCAAATAGGCACCCGATTCCGGCATAAAATCGTTCTCTGCGGGGTGAAAAAAAGAAGAAAAAAAAAGGTTATTCTCACCTCTCCACGAGCCCCCGCCGTCTTCCGCCATCTTCTTGGAGGCTCCCGGTGGCTTCCGCAGGCTGCCGGTGTCAGCAGAGGGCTTCCTCTGCCTTATAGGACCTGCGGTGATGTCACAGTCACGTGACCGCGGGTTCACCATGGTAACCCGCGGTCACATGACTGTGACATCACCGCAGGTCCTATAAGGCAGAGGAAGCCCTCTGCTGACACCGGCAGCCTGCGGAAGCCACCGGGAGCCTCCAAGAAGATGGCGGAAGACGGCGGGGGCTCGTGGAGAGGTGAGAATAACCTTTTTTTTTTTTTTTTTTTTTTTTAACCCTTGTGCTCCTAGTTAGGAGCAGTTTTACTGTACTGAGCATGCTCAGTACAGTAAAACGGGGTCCGAGGAGACATCAGATGTTTCCTCGGACCCTTCTCCATAGGGCCCCATGTTATAGGGATCGGACCTAATCGGATGTGCACTAAATGCCATCCGATTTGGTCCGATCCGATTCTGTCAGATTTTATTTTCGGTGCAAAAATCGGAGCAAGCTCCGATTTTTGCACCGATAATAAAATCAGACAGAATCGGATCGGACCAAATTGGATGGCATTTAGTGCACATCCGATTCGGTCCGATGCCCATAGGGCTGCATGGAGGCCAAATTCGGATCCGATGCCGTCCGATTTTGATCGGACAGCATCGGAAATCCGAATATCGTAATGTGAAAGCAGCCTAAGACTGTATGCACCTTTCTATTTTATGTTATACTTGGAAATGTTTTTATGGAACCACTTAATTTGTGAATAAATTTCACTTGAATCGGAAGCTGGACCTTCGTCTTTCTATGTTGATATCTAGCACTGAAAGTGTGCTGACCTGTGCATGCCGGACCTGTGTGGGTGAGCTGGATTCATTGCTTCATTATAAACGACAACGTAACATAGAAAGCAGTAGTAGTTTTCATATACAGTGAAGGAAATAATTATTTGATCCCTTGCTGATTTTGCAAGTTTGCTCACTAACAAAGACATGAACAGTCGATAATTTTAAGGGTAGCTTAATTCTAACAGAGATCGAATATAAAAAAAAATTGAGAAAATCGCATTGTTTAAATTCTATAAAGATATTTGCATTTTGCAGAGAGAAATAAGCATTTAATCCCTCTCTCAAATGAGACTTAATGCTTGGTGGCAAAACCCTTGTTGGTAAGCACAGCAGTCAGACGTTATTTGTAGTTGATCATGAGGTTGGCGGACATGTCAGGAGGAATCTTAGTCCACTCCTCTTTACAGATCATATGTAATTCATTAAGATTTTGAGGCTGTCACTTAGCAACTCAGAGCTTCAGCTCGGTCCATATGTTTTCTGTGGGGTTAAGGTCTAGACACTGGCTAGGCCACTCCATGACCCTAATGTGCTTCTTTTTGAGTCACTCTTTTGTTGCCTTAGCTGTATGTTTTGACCCAGCCACAACTCTTTTTTAATGTCCTGGCAGAGAGAAGTAGGTTGTAACTCCGGATTTTACAGTACGTGCCTCCATCCATTGTCCCATTAATGTGGTGAAGTAGTACTGTGCCCTTAGCAGAGAAAGTTCCGTAGTAAGAACTTGGCTCACCGATTTGATGGTGCACAAAAAATAGTTTAATAGTTATTGAAAATGTTGGCATACACACGTTCGAACGATCTAAAAAGCGTGACGTTTCAACGATATTGTTAACGATACGTGGGAAGCAGCCTTTAGAAAGCTCTTTGGTCTTGCTCATGTTGTAGAGGTTAGATTCTGACTGGTTAATTGAGTGTGTGGACAGGAGTCTTTTATACAGGTGACAATTTAAAACAGCTGTCTTTTAAGGCAGATAACGGGATGATTAAGAGTGTCTAACTGGTCTGTAGGAGCCAGAACACTTAGGCCGGCTTCAGACTGCGTGTCTGATCCGATCCGTAGCTGTCCGCTTGAAGCAGACAGCTGCGGACCGGATCAGCACACAGGACTGGGGGCTATTATGCCCTCCGATACTGTGTGCAGCCGCACGCAGCTGAACCAGCTGACAGGTCAGGACCGCGGCGCCCGCGGTCCTCACCTATTAGCAGCAGGAACTGCGTGCGGCTGCACACAGGATCGGAGGGCATAATAGCCCCCAGTCCTGTGTGCTGATCCGGTCCGCGGCTGTCTGCTTCAAGCGGACAGCTACGGATCGGATCAGACACGCAGTCTGAAGCCGGCCTTAATGGTTGGTAGTGAATCAAATACTTTTTTCTATCTTCAAAATGCAAATACATTCATATAATTTAGGGGGCCGTCACACGGAACGATATCTTGCCCGATATCGTTTAAGCGATCTCCTTTTTGATCGCTTAAGCGATATCGGGCAAGATATCGTTGCATGTAATCAAGCGATTTACGATGTGAAATCGCTTGATCGTGACATCGCTGATCTGAGGTTCGGTTCTCAGATCTAGCGATGAACGATGCAACGATCTGCATCATCGTGGTGTATGACACCACGATGATCCATCTCCCAGCGACCGCGCCTATGCTGGGAGATGGTAACTATGGTACACGTCGGGTAACTAAGCGACGCGCGGCCCTAGTAACCCGATGTGTACCATAGTAACGAGCGAGATCGCGGCTCCGCATCGCTGGTGAGTCTATCTGTGTGACATCTCACCAGCGATGTGAGCGATATTGTAAGCGATCGCACGTGCACGTGATCGCTTACAATATCGCTATAGATATCTGTGTGTGTGACGGCCGCCTTAGACAATGTGGTTTTCTGGATTTTTTTTATATTCTATCTCTCACTGTTAAAATAAACCTACCCTTAAAATTATAGACTGTTCATGTGTTTGTTAGTGGGCAAACTTCCAAGATCAGCAAGTCATCAAATTATTATTATCTTTACTGTATATTGTTATATTGATTAAGCTTTAAGATTATACCTGAAAACCTTTTTTAAGGCCATGTGCACACATTGTGTTTTATGGTGCAGTTTTATGACATCTGTATGCCTATCCTGAGGTCAGCAAAGTCTATGAGAATTGTAAAGTTTTGTGCACATTTTGCTTATTTTTTGCTTGCAAATTTGGTGCAGAAAAAAATATGCAGCATGTCAATTCTTGGTGCCTTCTAAGGCCCTTTTCACATCAGTGTTTTCGGCCGGATCCAGCCGATCCAAAAGATTTACCACATCTGCCGCTTCAGCCGCCTAACGGCCGACCTGCGGTAGGCTTGCGGCAAGCCTCCAATCATTCTCTAGGGGGGGTATTGCCACGCAAAACAACCGCAGCTGGCCGCGTTTTTTTTTGCAGCCGCAAGTGCTGGATCGCGGCAATATCGCACTTGCTGCAACCCCCTAGAGAATGATTGGAGGCATGCCGCAAGTGCACCGCAGGTCGGCCGTTAGAAGGCCGACCCGGCAGATGCGATGAATCTGTTGGATTGGCTGGATCTGGCCGAAAGAACTGATGTGAAAGAAGCCTTAGTGAAGTAAAGAGCTACAAAAATGCAGGTATGCATTTTTTGTGCCTTTTCAATGTAATTTTACACAAAAATGCATGTAAAATTTAGCTAAATTATATGTTGACACCTGATGGAGTGCCAAATATATCTCTCTAAAAAAAAATGCAAGCAAAAAACAACGAAAACACACCATAAACACATTGCATTTTTGCTGCGTTTTTCTACCAGGAGATGCAGATTTGGTGCAGTAAGTTTCTGCATCAAATACTCAACGTGTGCCATAGCCTAAGGCATCTGAAGGCATGAGCC
Source organism: Allobates femoralis (assembly GCA_033576535.1). Classification (NCBI taxonomy): domain Eukaryota; kingdom Metazoa; phylum Chordata; class Amphibia; order Anura; family Aromobatidae; genus Allobates; species Allobates femoralis. Next base: position 121,572,304 of record JARQOC010000006.1, read on the forward strand.
CTGTAAAGGTTAGCATAATTAGGGGTTCCAGTTTGCTTTATTTGTGTACAGTTTGAAGGACAGGACTTTGGCCTCGATTTATCAAATCAGTTAATCCAGAATTCGGGTGTAAATTGCTTTAAAAAATTGTAAACATGGAATTGCACAAAAATGTAGCAATGTTTTCTGTTTTTTCGCCAGTTTTGCTCGTTTTCTCTCAATAAGTAGAACTAGATGAAGGAAGGGGAGCAATGCGTTGTCTAATTCACCGATGTCTGCTAGGAGTAAGACTTGTGGTGAGGCGCACACCATTTGTCAGACCACCCTGATTCATTAGCAGGTGTTTGCCCCTTAATGAATCAGGAGTGTCTGACACCAACATGCCCCATCATCAAGATTGGTTAGAAAATCACCAATGTCTCTGAATTGGGGCCTTTGTCTTTTCAATAATCATTGGCTTAAGTGTTAAGATAAATAACCATATGAGTTACATAGGGTAACAGATGAGGCCTAAATGGCATATTTGTTTTCTAGGGCCTGGCATTCGAGGAAGTAGAAAACTTCTTTACCTTCCTGAAGAACATTAATGATGTGGACACAGCCCTGAGCTTTTACCACATGGCAGGAGCGTCTCTCGATAAAGGTATGTGAAATCAGTAGTTGATATCCTCATCTGACTGTAGAAAGTCCACTGCCTTATCATAAGTGACCTCTGTGGGTCCCTGACCCTAAAGATGCTGCACAATGTACTGACTGCTAAAGCTATGGTGCACCTTTAAGATGAGTGAATTGGTGCCCTACAGCACCCATGCTGCAAGGCAAAGCCCCTATTACTCTACCTCACACCACCCCACAGGCACAACTCACCTTCCATATGATCACAATCTAAAAGCTGAGAAAAAATTGAAGACATCCTGTTAGTTAAAAACACTTTGGCTAAGTTGGAGGAATGCTGGTGTATTACCTGACATATTCCAGTAGCCAATGACTCTTAAAGCTATCATTTGCAAACATTGTATGTCCTTGACTGTGTTCTTCTTATGTCTTTTCTCTTTTGTAAAGTAAGTCTTTTATAAGACGTCCTTACCTGTGTATTATTTTATCTGCTGTAGCCCAAGTTTTGTGCTCAAGTCAAGTCTTCCACATCCTTATATTTTTGGTGTTTATAAATGTTAGCAGGACTAGGATTCATGAATTTGTTAGTGTTATCATAGCTACTGGGCGCACACCTCTTTTAGTGGGTGCAAGCGTCAAAAATTACATATAAACACTTACCAATAGATCAGCTGCACACCACGTTATATCTTTATGCGCCCATACTGATATACATTTAGTTATTATATTTGGAGCTGCACCCCGCCCAGTGACTAATGTGAGAACATTCACACAGGTGTTATACACTCCCTTTAAAGGTAGGGTTTTATATATAGTCTTGAGACATTCCCTTTAAGACCATGATTTTAACTGCACAGGACATTTTCCCATTCACATTTCCAGGTTGCAGACATGAGGGTGAGATTAGGACCCAGTATAAGTGAAAGAACTCTGTAAACAGTTACTGGGCTTATGATTTCATGGCTATGATATCAACTAATGCTTTCACATTTATCCTTTAGACCAGGGCCAGCTTTAAGTAGCTGTATAAATATTTCCTTAATTCTTATTATATGATGCAATAAATTCACACAGCCATTTTGGCATTTCCTATAAAGATATAACGTGGTGTGCAGCTGATCTATTGCTAAGTGTTTATATGTAATTTTTGACGCTTGCACCCACTAAAAGAGGTGTGCGCCCATACTGATATACATTTAGGATCTCAATTCTGTGATGAGCGATCAAACGATTTTTCACCGAAAGATCACTCGGTTACACGTAACGACGCACAAACTAATATCGTTTAAGTGATTAAAAAAAAGTGATGTTTCAGCAATATCGGTAACGTTATTGAAGCGTGTGACTTGGCCTTACGAATAAGATTTGACTTCTGTGCTTATATGAAGACTTTTAATATTCTATTCAATCAATTCTCCATCATTGCGTAGAAATAAAAAAAAAAGGTGTTGGATTTAATGGCTACTCAGCTGGCATAAAGAAATCATGGAATACAGGATTGGTGATCAGGGCTGTGGAGTCGACAAGCCAAACTCCGAATCCTCAATTTCCATGAATCCGACTCCACGACTCCATACTCGCCAGCCCTGGTGTGCAGCTGGTGAGCCAAACCTCTAACACCAACTCCACATCCCTGGTGGTGATGAGTCTTTATTCAGATGTAGCATAATGTCAGACTGACATTTTCATCAGTAATGGTACATGAAATCCATCACCATTTTTATTTCTGCCAAGTCACATGCAGACATAGCTGACTCCCTCCTTCTGCATTGGAGGCTACTTCTCTGCCTAGATGTTGTGTTGTATCTTTTCACCACATGTATAGATGATTGCACTGTTTTTAATTTTCCGTTTGGTTCAATTACTACATTCTCACTCTATGAGCGCTGTCCTTCCTCTAAAACAGGGATCTCCAACTCCAGGCCTCGAGGGCCACAAACTTGTCATGTTTTCAGGATTTTTCAGGATTTCCTTAGTATTTGGATCATCACCAGTGCAGGTGATTCAGCTATCACCTGTGCAATAATAAGGATATCCTGAAAACCTGACCTGCTTGCGGATCTCAAGGCCTGGAGTTGGAGATCCCTGCTCTACAGTATCTGCACCATTTCTTCATCTTTAACCCCAAGACAACTGTTAATGGCTACGTGGTCTCCACCACCTGTTGGATAATTTACAGCACATTTAAATTACAACCTAAAGGCCCTGTCAAACATAAAGAGATCGCTAACGAGATCGCTATTGGGATCGCTTTTGCGTCACGAAATCAGTGACGCAACAGCGATGTCGTTCTGTGTGACACACACCAACGATTTGGCCCCTGCTGTGAGATCGTTGATCGTTACACACTGCTCTGGGTCATTCCTGCATCTTTGTGCTCCCGCTGGTAACGCTACATCGTTGTGTTTGACAAAGATAATGAGCAACGATCTCAATGCTACGCTATGGAGAGAAAATTCACAACGACCTCGGTATAATTCTGGATCACTAGTGCGTTGTTTTTCACATCGCTGGTGAGATACCTGTTTGACATCTTACCAGCGATGTGTAAATGACACACCCGCGATCTCTGCACATCGTTATCGGGATCGGTGATGCGTCATTATGTGAGACTGGGCCTTAAGACCTGAGTCCTGTTTTCTCGGCATTGTGTAGCACTTTAATTTAGACAATGTTTGTCAGTATTCTTGGATCCCACTATTATTCCACCACATACCAGCTCTGTTGTTTGGACATTGTAGTGGCATTATTTTGCCTCACTTATCAGCGTGTTTGTCTCTATTTGAAATTCAGACAATGTTTCTGTAATTTTTTATTCCATCTAAGCGAAAGAAACTGAAAAGAGAAAACATTGTAAACCAACAAAGTAAAACAATCAATATCTGGATCTATCATATAGTGCCTGTGTCATTCCATTTTGGCCTAATGTATAGCACTGATACTTGTGCACATTATGGTGGAGGCTCCTACAATGATAATCTTTCAAAGGCTACAGTTCAGGTCTATAGCTTTCTATTACTGTAAACACAGTTGTCTCAAACCTTGAATACAGTAGTATTCTGCTTTTTGATTGACTGAGATTAAACCTTTTATCCAAAGTATAAAAGTTCTGTAACTCATAGTAGCAATTTATAATAATAATATTTATTCATTTATATAGCACTATTAATTCCATAGCACTTTACATACATCAGTAACACTGTCCCCATTGTGGCTCACAATCTAAATATCCTATCAGTATGTCTTAAGGCTGGCTTCACACCACGATTTTGGGGATCCCGGTCTATCTGTTTTGAAATGGATAGGCAGGGATCCGTTTTTGCCTCCCATGTATCCCTATGGGTACGGATTGGTCCTATATGGCCATCAGTTTGTGTGAATTCAGTCCGGGATCCATTTGAGTCCTGTTTTTTTTCCGGTACCCAGAATCTGAAACTGCTCTGATTTTGGGCGCGCCGGACAGAAACGGACAGAAACGAATCCAGATCACATAACATGGGAGTCTATGGTGAAAAACTGTATCGTTTCCCGGATCCGGTTTTAGGTACTGCGCATGCTCAGAACAAATGAACTGGTCATCCCAGCCCAATTTCTGTTCAGGAGACGCTCTCTCTATCTCTCTCTCCTTCTCTTTCTTCTTTCCTTTCTCTCCAGAACTGACATTAGCATTATGTCCTATGGCTGCACCGGTTGCCATTCACAAAACGGATCCTTCAAAAAACAGGATCCAGCGGCATAATTACAATCCGTTTACCCAAATCCGTTCTTGTCCATCTGGTTCTTCAAAAAACAGGAACCACACGGGCAGGCAAAAAACGTGATGTGAAGGGGGCCTTAGAGTGTTGGAGGAAACACGACACACAAACATGAGGAGAACAGACAAGCTTCTTGCATATGTTGTCCCCAAGGCTGCAGTGCTACCACTGAGCCACCATGACCCCCAGATAGTACATTTAGTTGAAGCTGAATTCAGGGGGTATACACAGTGAAAGAATTTGGATGAAGGAATATAAAGTGCTGCGGAATATGTTGGCGCTGTAGAAATAAAATTATTAAGGAGAACCTGTCATGTGAAAAAACAATATTAACCTGCATATATGAGGTTAATCTGCAGGTTAATAGTGTTTTGAACCTGCCCGGCGCCCACACATAAAGCTTCGCTGCCGGGAGGTAATGAACTTTATTCATCCTTTCACCTTCCAGTCGTAGGGGTGGAGCCGCTGCAGCCTAATGTGAAGTGGCTGTCAGTCAGTGTGGGAGGTGCGGTAACAACCGGCTTTCACTATGCTCTGAGCGGTGACCGAACGAGGGTCAGCGTCACCCCAATGACCGGAAAACAAACGTTTCTGGGAGTAATAAAGTTCATTTACTCCTGACAGTGGGGCTCTAAGTGCTCTATTATCCTGAAGATTAACCACATATTTGCAGGTTCATGGCATTCTTTCCCACACCTGTGTTGCCTCTCAGAGGAGCCATCAGCCTGCTGCTAGGTGCAATGGATATTTACTTGGCAGTATTTTGGTGAGTTTTATTGACATGACTATATGCAATATTCCGGTTGGGGCTTTAGTACAGCCTCTCCTATTAAATGCCCTTTAAAGGAAATCTGTCAGCAGGTTTTTGCTATTTAATTTGAGAGAAGTATAATGTTGTGACAGAGATCCTGATTCCTGGAATGTGTCATTATTAGGTTGTGGGCCTGTAGTTTCAATGCAGTCAGTGTTTTATCAGCAGTTTATCAATTTCTATGTATTTTCTGCAAACCCCAGCGTTCCATATGTATAGAAATCCTATAAAGAATAATGTCCTGGCTTTTCACTGTTTATTTTAGTAGCCTCTGGTTTTGCTGAGAGACATATAAATCGAAATTCATATAATCTATATTCCATTGGCTAGAGTGTAGTCAAGTCCTCTGTTGTGTTGTAAAGGCTGAAACATGAACTATATGTGTGCAAAAAGTTTACAGTATAAAATTGAAAAGAATTAAAGGGAATCTTTCAGGTTTTTGCTCTGTAAGCTGAGGATAGCATGATGTAAGAGTTAAAAAAACAAAAACAACTGTGCCTCAGGGGCTGTGCAATTGTTTAGTTAAACTAATGGATTTATTATCGTGTGATTAATATTGCAGGACTAGAATGTCATGTGTATGGCAGTCTGACACACCCACCTCTCAGACAATACAAATCTCTATTGTAAGCCTGGTATGGGCTGGGGCAGCTCAGCTGTGTTGCAAAAACTAAATGCTTTGATTGCATCTGATTGGCTGTAGCCATTAATCTATGTGATACATAGTTAGATTCAAGGTTTTTTTCCCTACTAATGTTGCTGTCAGATGAGGTAACAAAAACCCGCTGACAAATTCCCTTTAAGGGTAGTCCATCAAGTACAGACCTGGAGCTCCACAGAATTGCGCATGTTCAGATCTAAGGGGGACCTAACTAAAAGAGCGTCATAAATCCTCATAGTGAGTCACTCAGTCTCATAAGGAACACGGTTATGGTTTTGTGTATTTGTACAGTGCAAATGAGTAAATGTCAAGTGATCCTTACATAAAATTCCTAGTACAGTTCAATTCTTACATTTTCGTTTCATTCTAGATTGTTGTGGATGTAGTTATATCCTCTGTGAGGTAGCGACCTGGGGAACTCGCTGCATAATGACACCAACACGTGCTTATAATTTTTAAAATGGCTACCCGTTTATTTCTCACATACATCTCACAACTCGGGTAGCACATTAAACATTGATCATAAGCACATCACATAATACATTACACTAGAACAGCACATCACAACATAATACATTACATTACATATAACATGGAACACCTACATTTACCATAACTATCTATCACCGGGACCTTATTGACCTAACCGTCAGTCCCAATGGCTTAGTCGCCCTCCTATTACCTCGTGGATACCTCATGCATGGCCCTTTCATCACCAGCCATCCACGATACACATCCTTTCCTTTGATCACCCAGGGTACTTTTACTTAAGCCCTGTTGATCCATCATCCAAGGTAATTTTACATACGCCCTGCTGATGCACATAACATTTGCATAATAAATAGTTATCCACACTTATCAACGGGCACTGTGGGTCCCAATGGCGGTACCAGCCGCCTGGCTTTATTTACCCAGCACAACACTTTCATACTAACCCCTAGTACAAGCTCCAGCCTGACCGGGACCATATACACTGCATGTGATCCATCTTAACACATCCATGGATCACATACGTCCTCACACATGCTCACAGCCCATCATAATACATCCATGGACTGCGGCTTCTCTGGGACTGTAACAGGGATTGAGCAACCTGAGTCACGGGTACACCATGCATCCCCAAGGGCTCCTCTCTGGACGTGTTTCGCCCCACGTCCAGACCAGTGTCCACCTGGTTCAGCCACGGTTTCCCCACTCTAGGAGCCCTCCTAACCCCTTATTGAGAAGGGCCGGTCTCCTCAAAGACGTGTTTTTCCCCACGCCTGAACAAGCACCCTTACATCTCAGTCGTCTGGTCTGCACTGAGCTCCCTTCTCTGTTCTCTCTCTGTTCTCTGTGTGTCCCACACAAAACACCTGGGCTAGCTCTTATCGTAGCTGCCACACCCACACTGACACACCCACCTGAGCTGCTATGCAATCAGTACACACTATGCTCTCTCGGCCGCTCATTGGTCTTATGATTCCTTCCGCTATTAACACACTGTGCACCGGACAGGACCAGATCACTCACACACAGGAAAACCGACTCATGTGAACAGGTTCCTAAGCCGATAACCCATGTGATGCACTCCGGCCATGGTACCATGCCGGCTGTGCCTCACACCACCTACATGAAAAAAGTCTAATTTTTATACAATAGGGTAACAATTGTTAAGAAAAGCAGATTTCTGCACATAATGGTGCACTAATATTATTTATTTATTTATTTATATAGCGCCATTAAATTCCATGGTGCTTTACATGCTAAAAGGGCAGACAAGGACAATTACAATAAATGTGGACAATTTGGTCGTACAGATACAAAAGGGGAGAAGATCCTGTCTGTGAGGGCTCACAATCTAATAGATTACATACAAATCGATCTGTGCTTGATTAAAGTATCATTTTGGTTTTTTTTTTGTTTTCTTTTTATTTCACCGCCAGATTATTATCTGTAATGAATATTTCTTGTGTGCAGTTGCAGTCTTCTACCGTTTCCAGTGTGTCTCCAGTCCCTCTCCGCCATCTTGTGACCGCAGCTGGAAGTCACTGGTAGCAGGTACTGTCTCTCTTTAAAGGGAACCTGTCAGGTACTTTATGCTTCCAAACCGATCACTATCTGTCCCTGCAGCTTCCTAGCACATCCCTAAGCATCCCTGTCTGACCTAATACTCTACTGTAATCGTTCAGAAACTTCATGTTATGACTTAAATGTTGATATGGTAATTAGGATGGTGTCTTTAGAGTGCAGTCACTCTGGGCTTTGTATCAGCGTCCATGTCTCCACTCGCTCCGTGGTTATCACGCCCCTGTGGATGTGATAAAATAATTTCCAAGTGCGCTCCTGGAGTTTGAAATCTGTGGGCTGCTTCCTGGTATGACGCTGCGGTCACGTCATATCCGATCCTGTGCATTGTGGGGATTATATTGGATGTACTGGCCGTTCACAGCATGCTCACTGGTCTGTGATAATAATGGAGCGAGTGGGGACATTGACCTAAGACAACACCTAGTGTGTCTGCACTCCAGAGACACCATCTTAATTACCATACGAACATGTAAGTTATAAAATGATTATTTCCACAATTACAGTACAGTATTAGGTCAGACAGGGATGCTTAGGGATGTACTAGGAAGCTGCAGTGACAGATAGTGATAGGTTTGGGGGCATTAAGTAATTGACAGGTTTCATTTAATGTAAGTCAATGAGAACCTTAATCTATACCTCTTAGACATTACCTCTTAGACATTACATTGAGAAGTGACTTCCGGTCCATACAGCAAACAATGGAGTGACCACTAACGACTCCAGTCACATGGTGCAGAAGAGGATCGAGCTTCAACGTGAACAGCAGAATATGGTGACTGGTATTTTACTACACACAGGGCATATATATTACTGATACCTAATTAGTGGTGAAATAGAAAAAAACCCTTAACTTTTAAAGACCCGGTCAGTCCTACTGATGCAAACATTAGTGGGACAGAGTTTTTAGTTTGGTCCCCGTACAACATGCATATTGTTGTGGCACCCCAGAGTCCGGATGTCACAATGTCATTGCCTCCCTCGGGGGGTAGTGTTATACCTGATCGCAACAGAGGGTATCCACACCAGGCAAAACCCAAAGGACACAACACCTTTCTGCCTCCAGGCCTGAAGGAGGAGATCTAAGCCCGGATTCAGGGTAGTTCCATCTATAAATTTTGGTCTGGGGGGGAGTTAGTCAGTTCAGTTCCTAGGAGGACTGAGGAAGACATCCTGTAGACTGGAGCAGTGCTAAGCTCGCCCCAGAGAGCCAGGCTTAGCTTGAGTGACCCCTAGCAAGGGTCTGAGGAAGTAGAGGAGAGCCTGGGGAGCGGAGCAGCGTCAAGCTCACCCCAGAGGAGTAAGCACCAAGAAACGGACACAGGAGTCCGAGGCTGTGCAGGGCCTAACTAACAACCTGGCAGCCAATACCGGAGGGTGCGGGATTCCAAGTTCCCCAGCCACACCAAAGTGCCAGGAGACAAAGCAGCGTGAAGAGCCCAGGAGCAGCCGCCAGAGAAGTGGGACTGGAAAAGGACTCGAGCTGCCTGTCATACGGCACACTGCAGAGAGAGAGAGGGACGCAGCTTAGCTTTAGCAGCCGCAGAGACGTTTTAGAGGAATAAGCAGAAATTCAAACATTAATATATGGCCATCTTAAAGGTGTTTTCCAAGGGGTTGTCGAACTCTCTGCCCTTTCCTTAACTAGCTCTTCAAAGAATCTGCATCTTATGAAAATTACAGAACTGGAAAACATTTCTATAAATTTACTGAAACTACCGTAAATAGAAGATGAAAAGCAAATAGCAAAATATTTCATTTTCTTAAAGGGGTTGTCCGGCCTTTGGCTACAAATCTGCAGTCACTCTGTGTTACTCTATGTGACTGCAGACTTGTGAATCTCCCATTGTGCACACTGAGCACTGTGAGGATTCTGTCTGCGCTGGGAACAGCAGTCACTTGACTACAAATCTGTTCTATGCATACTCCTTCTGACTAGACCGTTTTTGGCCTGGCGCATTATAATTCCATTAAACACTACGGTGACAGTCTATTCGTATTCTGTCTGGAAGTATACATATTACAAACTCGCAGCAACTCGACCACCGTAACCTAACTCTGAAGCCACAATTCATCACAGTGCGCAGTGTGTGCAATGTGAGGATTCACACGTCTGCAGACATATAGAGGGACTGCAGACTTTTAGCTTTAGACAAGACAACGCCTTTAATATGGCCGTGTGTATGAGCCTGCATTCAGCAGAAGGTTTCAGTAACAAATTAGTAAACTTGTCATCTAGTGTTCTAATTCCTTGTCTACATGCTTATTACTTGTGGTAATTGCCTGTCGCTTTCTTCTAAAGGTCAGTGAACGTATAAGTCAGATTTGTAAACACATATTTTCCCAAGACCCGCTCCCTCCAGTGCTCTGTCTCAATGGGTAAACATAGTCTGAGAAGTGACTTTACAAATGCTCCCAGAGCTGCCTAGTCCTGGACTACATCCAAGCAGAGCTCAGTTTATAGCATAAATTATAAAGCACTTGCACTGGATATAGTAGTTCTGGCAAGAATCCTTATCTGTGGCACTCCAGGGAGAAGGAGGAACGCTCATCTTGGCTGAGGCTACACTTTTTTTAAAATTAGCACGGAAATAACTGCAGTTTCACTGCTCCATTAGATGAGAGAAAAGCGCATATAACAGAATATTAATTATGTAACTACTAGCAAACATTTTTACATCACAGTAAGGGGTTGTTCAGTTAACACAAGTTATCACCTCTTCACAGGATATGTGATAACTAGCTGATCAGTGACGGTCCTACCGCTGGAATCTGCACTAATGAGCAGAAGGAACAGGAGCTTTTTTACTTGTTATTTGCACACATTTGCCCTGTCCTCCATTCATTTTCTGGTGAGCAACCGGAAAAAAATGAGTGCAACTCTTGTCATCTTCATAGGGACTGAATGGAGGGCAGCTCAAACGTGCACTGCGGCTCAATTCCAATGGGGATAAAAGTTCCCGGTAGTGCAAATTGGTGCGGGTTCCAGTGGTCGGACCACCATCAATCATCACATTATCGCTTATTTGGTGGATGGGTGATAAATTTCTTTTAAGCACACAATCCCTTTAAAGAACAACTCCAGCATTTGTTTTTTTTCATCACTGAAGTGGTGCTTTTAACCTGAGATCCCGGACTCCTTCGCCTGCCACTGTCTTCACATTCTATCACAGTCACAACCTTAAGTCACCAGTAGTTGTGACCTGCCGGCTCACTCCAGCCTTTCATGGAGCACAACAGTAAAATCAATTGAATCCAGCTCTCAAACATGGAGAATTTTTACTTTCGACTTTCAAATAAAATACATACAGAGGAAAATGTTCATGGTCAGCATGACCTAAGTCGACGTGTTTTGGATATGTCATAAGTAAAGATGCATGTAGCATCCGAAATGCGTTAATCTAGGTCATGCTGACCATCAACATTTTCCTCTTATGAATTTTATTTGAAATAGATAACTCTTCATGTTTGAGAGCCGGATTCAATACGTTTTACTGTTGGATTTCCGGGTTGAGGCAGGACCAGTCATCTGTTCTTGATGAAGACAGGATTAATGCGGTGTGGGGAGCTGGAATTCATATATTATTTCATGGAGCATGTCGATGTTCTGGCTCTCATAAACTTGCATTGAGAGCTTGTTATGTAACTTGTCACATCAGGCCAGTCTAAAGTTTCGGTCACCAGATGACCATGCAGTTGCAGTAGTCTCTGTGGGACTGGAGTGGAGTCTGTAAAAGGTGAAGACGCTGGAGGGTTAGTTTATTACTGGGCAGGGACCGTAGATTAAAAGCACCACGTTACTGCTGAAAAAGACAAAAATGATGTAGTGGTGCTTAAAGTGTGTGTATTGGCTTCAGGATATCTGTAATTATTCCCTATGTAATCCCTCCAACCCAATGCACGTTTCACACAACTTCAGAAGAGGATGCTGTATGAAACATGCGTTGGGGTAGAGGGACATGGATCCATTTTATTCTATGCTGGTCAGGTAATTGATATTGATGCACTGTGGCACTTATGATTTGCTGCACCTTTTTCTTGGGATCTAACTTTATACGTATACCTCGTTACCCTATTTATTAGGCCAGTGGTGGCCATATGTACTAGTGAATAGAATTAAGTTATTGATCGTGGATTATTCTGTCATACCCTATTGTAGGGATTTGTGATGATCTGTGCAGGTTGTGCATCGCTAACGGTTTATTGTTATACTTATATATATGGTATCCTCTGTGTCCCTCACTCTTTGGAGGCACTGTTCTGTAGCTTTTAATTCACTTATTAATAAAGAAATTATGTATTTTTATTGTCCACTTGCATTTTTTTGAGGTTTTATTTGTATCTTGATAGTGTGCTATATTATGTTCTTGTCAAAAATGGTTTACTTTTTAGCATCGTGATGTTTATATTGTTGTTTATATTATCAGTATTGTATAATGATATGATGTTACCGTCACGTCTTCTGGCCTGCAGTAACCACAGGAAAGGGTGTTGTATGTTGTAAGGCGCCATCTGGAAAGTGCCGAGAACATTTTGTTGCTGCTCTAATATATTTTAAGCTGCCATTGATTGTTTATTATTGTTGTGCTGCTTTATTTTCAGTTTGGGAATGATTTCTCCACAGGCTGCAGATTATACCCCTGTGGAGGTTTAATCATGTGTGTCTGATATTATTTTAGAAGTGGCTAATCGTCACAATGGTTTCTAATTAAATATGGATTGTCACTGAGATGTAGGCAAAGGAATATTCTCCTGCTAGCCAGCCATACAAACAATCTACGGGTGGGCCATTTATATGGATACACCAAAATAAAATGGGAATGGTGGGTGATATCAAGTTCCTGTTTGTGGCACATTAGTTTATGAGAGAGGAAAAACTTTTCCAGATGGGTGGTGACCATGGCAGCCATTTTGAAGTGGCCATTTTGGATCCAACTTTATTTTTTTCAATGGTTTTAACGTAACTTTATACTTTCATGAGTTATTTACAAGTTTATGACCACTTATAAAATGTGTTCAAAGTGCTGCCCTTGTGTTGGATTGTTAATGCAACCCTCTTCTCCACTCTTGACACACTGATAGCAACACCACAGAAGAAATCTAGCACAGGCTTCCAGTATCCGTTGTTTCACAGCATAGACAATTGCCTTCAGTATGTCAAGAGTGGGAATAAAGTGGTTCTTTATTCCTACGCATTTTGAGATTTCCCAACCTCTTCATCAGGGATGCAACAACAGTTGTTGCATGCCTGATGAAGAGGTCGGGACGATCTCCAAATGCGTAGGAATAAAGAACCACTGTTTTAACCACAGAAGAAGTCCATCATTATAGACAGCAGCGCGGATCAAAATATCTTTCTGTCCTTTCTGGAGTTATTGAGGACCATCCACGAGGTGGGGGATCCTGCTGCAGCTGTGATGCGTTGAAAATAGTTGTGGGTCACACAACTGACTGAAGTAGCAGTTCTTACACTGCACATACATTTCCTACAAACATTTTAGACCCATTGCGCCCTTGTCTACCCTTTTTCTTTTAGATACACAGTATAATGGACCGTATCGGAACACAGTTCTTACAAACAGTTTGCATAAACTCAATTAATCAGATCTGTACACTGCGTAACTGAAAAAGAAAGTCAAAACACCAAAATTAAGTTTTTTTTGGATGCTGCAACATTGCATCAAAACAATGCATCTACCCAAAAATGGTATTAAAAACGTCAGCTCAAGATGCAAGAAATAAGCCATCACACAACCCCAGATCACAAAAAATAATCCGATGGTCCTGAAAGGGACTGTCCAAATTATAAACAAAATCTCCTCCCAAGCCCCCATGTACAAGTTAGCAAGGGAAGGTAAAAATCCAGAATTATCTGATTTAGTACGGGAGATACTCGATGACCTAGTCATCATTTGGGCTGGTACATTAGATGTATCTCCCTTACATACTCCCCTCTCCCTGTTGGAATTTTTCAATGACAACAATTTTAATCTGTCCTTTACTATGCAAGTACATACTAACAAGACTCCCTTTTTGGATGTCCTCCTTACGGGTGACAGTGCAACGGGTTAGATAGAAATCAAGCTGTACAGAAAGCCCTTGGGGGGGCAATTCTGTTTTGAGAGCTGACAGTTGCCATCCATCTCATGTTACACGCAATTTACCCCTGGGGGAACTGACCAGAGCTAGGAGAAACTGCGGTTGGAAGAACAAGTAATCCAAAGACGACTTGGAGAGAGAGGATGCAGCAAAAAATCCTTGGTGGAGGCAGGAAAGAAGATGAGGAGTAAAAAGAGAGAAGATCTATTATTGAGGGAAGGACGGGGTAGGAAGGTAGACGACTTTGGTAACCTGCCTACCTTCTCAGCTCCATATAGTGTTGATTTTGCTGACATAGTCAGCATTATGAAAAAGAATGTTCCCATCCTGTACCAGGACCCTGTGTTGAGAGAAATTTTGTCTGGAGGTTGGCGCCCGGTGGCTAAAAGGGCTATGAGTGTGGGACAAGCTTATTTACTAGCTGTAAACCCACCTCCACCTGGCTCAGACATAACGGAACCTTTAAGTGTGGGGGCTTAAGATGTAACCTTTGTGCACACATAGAGGTTTTTTCCTTTCCTTATTTTTTTTTTTTGCAGCCGAGATTGCCTATGAGGGCTTCTTAGACATGTTATTGTCAATCATGATCTCCTTATCACTCTTATTACAGTATCATGGTAACATTATCATATGGAAAGGGTTCTGAGGATGGTTTACATTTGTCCCTATAGTGGGGACTTCTCATTACCCTGTATTTCCTCTTTTTATCCTTATGTGTCTCCCCATGTCATCCCTGTCTCCACGTTGGGCTTTATCCTCTATTCCTTCACCCAAGGATACATTAATAATGATATAGTATCTAATTTTATAATATATCATATATGTAATCCATGGGTTTTACAAAGGCTTTTCAAATGCGTAACTTGAATTTATCCTCCTTGTATAAGATGGAGTTTACCTGACATATGTAATCAATTTACTAATTAATTTAATAAATACAAAAAAGGGAGGAGACAAGAGGCGCAATAGTGCCCTATCACTAGTGACACTGTTTGTGTGAGTATATCAATATAGGTGTACACTCACCTGGTCCAATTGTGTGACCCACAACTGGTTTATAAGCATTCGGTTTATAGCTGCTGCAGGACCTCCACCAACCACTCGTCGTGGAAAAACGCTCCTATATAGGGAGATGGTGTGTCACGGTCCGCGCTGCTGTCTCAATGGAATCACAAGGAATGGATGTCTCCAAGAAGTCACAAGGAAGGCAAGGTTCCAAAGTAATGATCTCCTTTATTCACCAATGCGTTTCGGCACCTATCCTGGCACCTTCATCAGGGTTCCCTGATGAAGGTGCCAGGATAGGTGCCGAAACGCGTCCATTCCTTGTGATTCCATTGAGACAGCAGCGCGGACCGTGACACACCATCTTCCCTATATAGGAGCGTACTAATTAATTTAGGAAGTTTCTCTTTATATATGTGTATGTGATGTTTTACAGTTGTATATAGCTGCCGATGAGAAAGGACGTTGTCCGAAACGCGTCCGACGTTGTTATGATTTTAATTTTTGAATAAAGTCAACCTCTTATTATGGACAAGTGGCTCCGGATCCTTTAAATTCATCATACCGACACGTCAGTTTTACCATGTTTTACCATGTAGTGAACATGATGAATAAAAAAAGCCAAAAACAATCATGTAGTTGCAATTTTTTTTTTTTTTTGCAATTTCACCACGTTTGGAATTTTATTTTCCATTTTTCAGTACACTATATGGTTCAATAAATGTCATTCAAAACTACAAATCGTCCCACAAATAATCGCGGGGTGGTGAAGGTGTTAATGAGAAATTACACAGAAAATTGTTAAACACCATTGCTGAAATTAATTTAATGCTTTGAGCAAACACCTTTGTTGATGATGACAGCTTAAAGACTGCTTCTGTTTGGGGAAACTAGTCCCAAGCATTGCTCAGGTGTGATTTTGGGTCCATTTTTCTACGGAAACAATCTCCAAACCCTTAAGGCTTCATGGGCTCCTTACATAAATACTGAGATTTAATTCCTTCCATAAAGTTTGCATTGAATTTAGGTCAGGCTATTGGCTCGGACATCTTTATTTTCTTTCCCTGAAACAAATTCAGAGTTTCCTTGGTTGTGTGTTTGGGATGATTGTCTTACTGAATTGTCAACCCTCATTTCATTTTCATCATTTTGGTAGACAGCAGCCTGTTCGGCATGAGAAAGCAAATGCAGCATGCTCTTGAGTGCCTCCACATACCGGATCACACGCACCCACACATTGGACTGCACTCGAATGACATCAGAGCCCAGCCCGATATACAGAGAGACAGGCACCTGTGCGCTGATTCTTGCATGGAAGAGAATTGAAGCACAGTAGAATAATAATACAATTTTTTCACTTTTATAACACCATTATCTCCACAGCACTTTACACACATCATGCACTCTGCCCCATTGGGCACACAATCTAAATTCTCTATCAGTATATCTTTGGAGTGTGAGAGGAAAACACTGGGATGATCTTGCATTGGATGCTATACGCTCGTGTGAACCCGGCCTATACGTGTGTGCATTCATGCCATGGAGTTTGAGTGCATTACTTATTGTTTTCTTTGAAACAATTGTACTTGCTGACTCCAGGTCTTTCTGTATCTCTTAATAGGTGGTTCTCAGCTCTTGGGCAACTCTTCTGATAATTCTTTTCATTCCTCTGTCAGAAATCATGCGAGAGAGCACCTGGTTGTGTCTACATTATGGTGAAATGATATACTTTACACTTTATGACCTCAGCAGTGCTCACTGGGATCTTCAGTTTAAAAATTCTTCTATAATCAATCCCATAAGTATGTTTTGCAACAATATGATTATAAAGGTCATAAGAAACAGCTCATTAGTTTTACCCATCATGAGATGTTTCTTGTGTGGCACATTGGTAATGAGACACCTTTTTAGAGTACATCAGTTGAAACAGCTGATAATATTTTTCACAAAGTGGCAGGATTGCTTTCTAATTACTGATAGATTTTTCAGCTGGTGTCATGACTGTCCATGGCTTTTGTCACCTCTCTTTCTTCATGTGTTTAATACTTTTTACATTTATAATTTCGCACCTCTATATGTAGTTGCCTTATAATGTCCTGACATCCAGTTTATTGGCATGTGTAGGATCCCACAATTCCAAGCACCAGAAGTACGTCGACCATCATATTGAAATACCCAAGTGATGGCTATTCCAATATGGCAGCCACTAGCGCTGCCACCTACTGCTCTACCCACTGCTCAGTCTCCTGCCCACTCGCCGATCTGTCCCTCCACCTCACTGATCTGTCTCTCCACCTTGCCAATCCATCCCTCCACCTCGCCAGCCACCCCTCCAACCCCCCGCACATCAGCGTTCCCCTCGCACATTGTTACCACTGGCTGTTCTCAGAGTCTCGGGAACCTGGCAGAATCACGTGACCCCATGATGTAACACAGGTCCTTCGGCATCCTGAGAGCGGCCAGAGGCTGATGGTGCGGAGGGGGGGTGATTGATTGTGCAGGTGGAAGCTGATGGCACGAGGGGTAAGTGGCAGACCGATGTGTGTATGTGTATACTGTGTGTTTATATGTGTATAATTGTGTGTGTATATGTGTATTTCAGTGACGTGAGCTGCCGTGTCACATGACGCGGCGGGCCACGTAATAAACATTCACTCCCTGACAGAAGTTATGTTGCTTATCCATGTAATGTAAATAAAAGCTTATAACCTGATGTTAAATTCATCTATTTGTTGTATAAATTACTCATTTGAAAGCTGAAACCCTCCGAAATGTGGTTTAGGTTAAGAAAATAAATTGGCATCAATGCTGAAATATTGATCATTTAATGAACACAGAATGGTCAGATTTTGGCAAGAAAAAGTTTTGTCGCCTGGTCATATAATGCACCCAATCCTAGTTCACATCCTCACCTGTGCTAAGTAAATGATCGGTTAATTAGTGGGTGTGTATAAAAAGAAACCCATCACCCCAGACCTTCACTTGAACTGCAACTTGAGCTCTGACAATATGCCAAAAATCCACCTTGCGACCAAAGCCTTGATTATCAAGAGGCTGAAGACCAGATCCACTGCAGAGGTGGCTGGCACCTTTAATGTGTCTCAGCGTCAAGTACAAAGAATTAAAGATTTGAAGAGACAGGAGATGTGTTTGACAAACCCAGGTCCGGCAGACCCCGCAAGACAACTTCTCAGGAGGAACATTTGTTGGTTAGAAAATCCAAACCAAGCCCCTCTTCCACTGCAGCAGAGCTCCAACAGGCCTGGTCACCTTAAGTCCCTGTGTCAACTAGAACAGTTTGTAGGATTCTGTCTCAAAATGGTTTCCATGGTTGAATCAGTGCCCAGTAGCCAGCACTAAACAAAAGACAAATGAAAAACCGTGTGGCATTTGCAAAGTCCCACAGCCTGCTAAACAGATGGACGCTGGAAAAGTGGCAGAAGGTGGATTTCTCTGATAAATCTTCAGTAGAATTACACCACAGCCGCCGCAAATACTGCAGGAGACCTGCTGGAGCCCGTATGGATCCAAAATACACCCAGAAAACAGTTAAATTTGGTGGTGGAGAAATCATGGTCTGGGGTTACATTCAGTATGGGTGTGTGTGAAACATTTGCAAGGTGAAAGGCAATATCAATAGCCTAAAATATCAAAAAGTGTTAGCTCCTCTTATATTCCAAATCAAAGGGGTAAAATCTGCAGCAGGATCTCATCTATCTCTACAACAAAGTTCCTCCAGCAAAAAAAATTAAGGACTCAATGCTCAAGGACTGGCCAGCCCAGTTACCAGACCTGAACATCATTGAGCATGTTTGGGGTAGGATAAAAGAGGAATCTTAGAAGACAAAACCAAAGAATCTAGATGAACTCTGGGAGGCATGTAAGACTGCATTCTTTGCTATTCCTGATGAATTCATAAATAAATTGTATGAATGATTGTTGAATGGTATGGATGCAGTCCTTCAAGCTCATGGAAGTCACACAAAATATTAAATATGACTCTAATAGCACCACAACTTCATTCACCAATGTTATGCAACATATATTTGTATTTTAAGTTCATTTTTTGTTTTAAAAATCACATTACTTTCTTTGGGCGACAAAACTTTTGTCTTGCCAAAAATGACCATTCTGTGTTTATTAAATGATCAATATTTCAAATATTTCAGCATTGATGCCAAATTATTTTCTTAACCTAAACACATTTCGGAGGGTTTCTGCTTTCAAAAGAGTAATTTATACAACCAATGGAGGTCTGGGAACTTGCTATCAACCTTATGGAGACAGCGAAGTAGGTGAGGAGATTGTAGCCACTTCCCTCCTCTCAGATATATGCAAATTTGCACTTCACTGAAGAAGTGGAGAAACTCCAGCGCCACATTTAGGGGCATGAGGGGCGGCAGGTACCCCGAAACGCAGCGTCTGTAGTTTGGGGTTCTGATCTGGCACAAGTCCCTTAGTCATATTAAAAGCTTGTTGGAAAGCGATTATAACTTTGAGGAAGCTGCTTAAATGTGGCACTGGAGTTTCTCCACTTCTTCAGTGAAGTGCAAATTTACAACCAATGGATGAATTTAACGTCCGGTTATAAGCTTTTATTTACATAACATGGATAAGTGACATAACTTCTGTCAGGGAGTGTACGCATGCATATATACAAATACACATACACACACCATCATATACACATGCGACAGGTCACATCATACACGTATATACACACACATGGTGGGTCACGTCATACACCTATACACATCTATACACATGCAGAGGGTCAACTCATAGACATACACATATACACCCATATACACACATATACACGTAAGTGTGTGAGTATATATATATATATATATATATACCCTGTTTCCCCGAAAATAAGTCACCCCCGAATATAAGTCAGGGCAGGGCTGGCGCAGAATTTTCCAATATAAGTCATACCCCGATTATAAGACAGGGTGACTTATTTTCAGGAATATAAGACAGGGTACCGCTAAAGTGCCATTTTTGCCCATTGCATGTTTTACCTGTGTCCCTGCTGTCCCGCTGGCCCCGCTGTCCTCCGTGGGCTCCCCTCTGCCCTCAGGTGCCGCAGGTAACCCCGAGGGCATAGGGTTAATCTTGTGCGCCTGTCGCCCCGGCCTGACGTCACCGCTGCCGGCAGGAGCTTCTGATTGGCCAGCGGCTCCCCAGCATCTCGAGCGCTGATTGGCTCAGTGGCTCGAATGCTGATTGGCCAGAAGCTCCTGCATGAAGAAGCATCTGGACAACGCCCTGCACCGCGGAGGAATCCATAGCCCGAGGCCGCCATTACCCTAAAAAGTAAGGATGTTTCCTTGCCGACTTGCCCATTAAAACCGCAATTCCGCCGCACAGCCGACTTGCGGCACACTTGCGGCAGGTCCCCATACAATGTACGGTACTGTATGGGACACTTGCGGCAAGGTGCGGTTAATTGTCATTTTTTTTTTTTTTAATACAAGTCATACCCCGAATATAAGACAGGGTGGGACTTTTGGGGGTAAAATTAATATAAGACACTGTCTTATATTAGGGGAAACACGGTATATATATATGTGTTTTTATTTTTTTATATATATATATTTACACACACGGTAGGTTACGTTATACACATATACAAACATACACACGTGGTGGGTCACACACATACACATGTATGTGATGCAGCAGGTTCACATATATACACACGCAGCGGATCTTGTGGCAGGGACACATACACATATACACACATGCTGCGGGTCACGTCATAGACAAACATATATACACATGCATATATACACATGTATCCATTTATACACATGTATACCCACGGCTCACATCATACACATATACACATACATAAATACACACGTATACGCCCTCCCCATGCGATAGCATCAGACCTCCATTTAGTTATTAAATATAACTTAATATATGGATATCTATGTTTTGATTTCATTGTCTGTATGAATTGGATGAGTTGTTACTGACATATTGTGAGAAATTCATGTGAACAGCACCTTTAGAAATATACTTAGAAAATGAATAATGTTTTCAATACTTATTTAGACCGCTGTGTGTTTCTCTATATATACGGTTCCTAACCGGCTGTTAAAATTAGAGTCTTATTTGTATGTTTTAAAATGTGTTCTTGCTCACTGTCCCCTTGGGGTAACAATTTTTTTTCAGTTACATTGTTGATATAAAAGTCAGAGCGGCCTCATACTGTCAAACAGAACACATACCATAACTTTTCATGCACTTGTTTGATAACCACTCAATATATTTAAAAATGTACACATAATATTCTAGTTTTAATAGCCTGTTAGGGAATGAGGTAAGGGAGACAGTTTTAATGTTATTTATATTTCATACATGTCAAGATTTCTAATCTATAAACACTAAGTAAAAGATGTTTTTCTCAATTTTAGAATTTTACTGTGAATACCACCTCCCTCATCTTTCAGAATACACCCATGTATACAATACATGGGTTTATCCCTAAGGATGAGGGGGATAGTATTCGCAATATATGGTACTCCAGGCACTGTACTGTAGTTCATAGATCCCCCATAACTGAGCGTCACCACGGATCCCCCATAACTGAGCGTCACCAGAGATCCCCCATAACAGAGCGTCACCACAGATCCCCCATAAGAGTGTCATCCATAGATCTCTATAACAGAGCATCACCACAGATCCTCCATAACAGAGCGTCACCACAGATCTTCCATAACAGAGCGTCACCACAGTTCCCCCATAAGAGTGTCACCACAGATCCCCCATAAGAGTGTCATCCACAGATCTCTATAACAGAGCATCACCACAGATCCCACATAACAGAGCGTCACCACAGGTCCTCCATAACAGAGCGTCACCACAGATCCCCCATAACAGAGCGTCACCACAGATCCCACATAAGAGTGTCATCCATAGATCCCCCATAACAGGGTGTCATCCACAGATCTCCATAACAGAGCCTCACCACAGATCCCCCATAACAGAGCGTCACCACAGATCCCCCATAACAGAGCGTCACCACAGATCCTCCATAACAGAGCGTCACCACAAATCCTCCATAACAGAGCGTCACCACAGATCCTCCATAACAGAGCGTCATCCACAGATCCCTCATAACAGAGCGTCACCACCGATCCCCCATAACAGAGCTTCACCACAGATCCTCCATAACAGAGCGTCACCCCAGATCCCCCATAACAGAGCATCACCACAGATCCTCCATAACAGAGCGTCACCACAGATCCTCCATAACAGAGCGTCACCACAGATCCTCCATAACAGAGCGTAACCACAGATCCTCCATAACAGAACGTCACCACAGATCCTCCATAACAGAGCGTCACCACAGATCCTCCATAACAGATAGTCACCACAGATCCTCCATAACAGAGCGTCACCACAGATCCTCTCATAACAGAGCGTCACCACAGATCCTCCATAACAGAGCGTCACCACAGATCCTCCATAACAGAGCGTCACCACAGGTCCTCCATAACAGAGCGTAACCACAGATCCCCCATAACAGAGCATAACCACAGATCCCCCATAACAGAGCGTCACCACAGATCCCCCATAACAGAGCGTCACCACAGATCCCCATAACAGAGCGTCACCACAGATCCCCCATAACAGAGCGTCACCACAGATCCCCCATAACAGAGCGTCACCACAGATCCTCCATAACAGATAGTCACCACAGATCCTCCATAACAGAGCGTCACCACAGATCCCCCATAACAAAGCGTCACAACAGATCCCCCATAACAGATAGTCACCACAGATCCTCCATAACAGAGCGTCACCACAGATCCCAATAACAGAGCATCACCACAGATCCTCCATAACAGAGCATAACCACAGATCCTCCATAACAGAGCGTCACCACAGATCCCCCATAACAGAGCATCACCACAGATCCTCCATAACAGAGCGTCACCACAGATCCTCCATAACAGAGCGTCACCACAGATCCTCCATAACAGAGCGTAACCACAGATCCTCCATAACAGAACGTCACCACAGATCCTCCATATAACAGAGCGTCACCACAGATCCTCCATAACAGATAGTCACCACAGATCCTCCATAACAGAGCGTCACCACAGATCCCTCATAACAGAGCGTCACCACAGATCCCCCATAACAGAGCGTCACCACAGATCCTCCATAACAGAGCGTCACCCAGATCCCCCATAACAGAGCATCACCACAGATCCTCCATAACAGAGCGTCACCACAGATCCTCCATAACAGAGCGTCACCACAGATCCTCCATAACAGAGCGTCACCACAGGTCCTCCATAACAGAGCGTCACCACAGATCCCCCATAACAGAGCGTCACCACAGGTCCTCCATAACAGAGCGTAACCACAGATCCTCCATAACAGAGCGTCACCACAGGTCCTCCATAACAGAGCGTCACCACAGATCCCCATAACAGAGTGTCATCCATAGATCTCTTAACAGAGCGTCACCACAGATCCTCATAACGAGCAGTCACCACAGATCCTCCATAACAGAGCGTCACCACAGATCCTCCATAACAGAGCGTCACCACAAATCCTCCATAACAGAGCGTCACCACAGATCCTCCATAACAGAGCGTCACCACAGATCCTCCATAACAGAGCGTCACCACAGTCCTCCATAACAGAGCGTCACCACAAGTCCTCCATAACAGAGCGTCACCACAGAGTCCCTCCATAACAGAGCGTCACCACAGATCCCCCATAACAGAGCGTCTTTTTTTTTTTTTTTTTTTTTTTTTTTTTTTTTTTTTTTTTTTTTTTTTTTTTTTTTTTTTTTTTTTTTTTTTTTTTTTTTTTTTTTTTTTTTTTTTTTTTTTTTTTTTTTTTTTTTTTTTTTTTTTTTTTTTTTTTTTTTTTTTTTTTTTTTTTTTTTTTCCCCATACAGAGCGTCACCACAGATCCTCATAACAGAGCGTCACCACAGATCCCCATAACAGAGGTCACCACAGATCCCCATAACAGAGCGTCACCACAGATCCCCATAACAGAGCGTCACCACAGATCCCATAACAGAGCGTCACCACAGATCCCCATAACAGAGCGTCACCACAGATCCCCATAACAGAGCGTCACCACAGATCCTCCATAACAGAGCGTCACCACAGATCCTCCATAACAGACGTCACCACAGATCCTCCATAACAGAGCGTCACCACAGATCCCCCATAACAGAGCGTCACCACAGATCCCCCATAACAGAGGTCACCACAGATCCTCCATAACAGAGCGTCACCACAGATCCTCCATAACAGAGCGTCACCACAGATCCTCCATAACAGACGTCACCACAGATCCTCCATAACAGAGCGTCACCACAGATCCCATAACAGAGCGTCACCACAGATCCTCCATAACAGAGCGTCACCACAGATCCCCATAAAGAGGTCACCACAGATCCCATAACAGAGCGTCACCACAGATCCTCCATAACAGAGCGTCACCACAGATCCTCCATAACAGAGCGTCACCACAGATCCTCCATAACAGTGTCACACAGATCCCCATAAGAGGTCACCAAGTCTATAACAGAGCGTCACCACAGATCCCCCATAAACAGAGCGTCACCACAGATCCTCCATAAAGAGGTCACCACAGATCCCCATAACAGAGCGTCACCACAGGTCCTCCATAACAGAGCATCACCACAGATCCTCCATAACAGAGCGTCACCACAGATCCTCCATAACAGAGCATCACCACAGATCCTCCATAACAGAGCGTCACCACAGATCCTCCATAACAGAGCGTCACCACAGGTCCTCCATAACAGAGCGTCACCACAGATCCTCCATAACAGAGCGTCACCACAGATCTCCATAACAGAGCATCACCACAGGTCCCCATAACAGAGCATCACCACAGATCCTCAATAACAGATTGTCACCACAGATCCTCCATAACAGAGCGTCACCACAGATCCTCCATAACAGAGCCTCACCACAGATCCTCCATAACAGAGTGTCACTACAGATCCTCCATAACAGAGCGTCACTACAGATCCCCCATAACAGAGCGTCACCACAGATCCCCATAACAGAGCGTCGCCACAGATCCCCCATAACAGAGCGTCGCCACAGATCCTCCATAACAGAGCGTCACCACAGATCCTCCATAACAGAGCGTCACCACAGAGCGTCACTACAGGTACTCCATAACAGAACGTCACCACAGATCCCCCATAACAGAGCGTCATCACAGGTCCTCCATAACAGAGCATCACCACAGATCCTCCATAACAGAGCGTCACCACAGATCCTCCATAACAGAGCGTCACCACAGAGCGTCACTACAGGTACTCCATAACAGAACGTCACCACAGATCCCCCATAACAGAGCGTCATCACAGATCCCCCATAACAGAGCGTCACCACAGATCCTCCATAACAGAGCGTCACCACAGGTCCCCCATAACAGAGCATCACCACAGATCCTCAATAACAGATCGTCACCACAGATCCTCCATAACAGAGCGTCACCACAGATCCTCCATAACAGAGCGTCACCACAGATCCTCCATAACAGAGCGTCACCACAGATCCTCCATAACAGAGCGTCACCACAGATCCTCCATAACAGAGCGTCACCACAAATCCTCCATAACAGAGCGATACTACTGGTTTTTGCACACTATTTGGCTCAAAATATTTTTTTCTTATTTTCCTCCTCTAAAACCTAGGTGCGTCTTATAATCAGGTACGTCTTATAAAGCGAAAAATACGGTACTTTTACTGTAATACCACTGTAAACATGAGGCAATCGAATGTAGCATGTGGAACAGGAGAAAATGCATCTGTTAAGCTATTTATTAGCACTAAAATCGCTTACACAACTCAAGCCAAAGAAAGATTCCCACCTTATCCGGGAAAGGTGTTCTCTTATGAAGTATGCACCAGCACTATTCACATAGCATATGTTATGTGCACTTAGATTGTGCAGAAGAATAGGGGGAAATGTCTGGATCAATTTTTAATGAGAGAACTGTGCAGTATTAATAAGATATGATATCAATAACTGCGACTTGAAGATACTAAAAAAGCCATAATATCCCCTGCTGTGAAATATGTTTATGCTGAATACTAATTTAGAATAATCTTTTCATTTTCAATGAATGTTATATCGATCATTTTTACACATCATTTTATTTTATTGCCTGAAGAAAATCTGTTACAGTATTTCTAAAATTATACACTGCAATTATATTTCTCCATAAGTTCACTATGACGGAAAAACGTAAACTCATTATCATGAATTTTACGGTGCTTTGAAAAAGTATTCATACCCTGTGAACTTTTCCAATTTTTTTCATATTAAATGAAGGTGATGTCAGGGGCCGCCCCGTGCCAGAGATCGCTGTGATTGGCAGGCAAAATTGGATAAAAAAAAACACCCAAAAAGAAATCCGTTTTTTTGGGTGCTTTTTTTTTGGATATCTCCTGTTTTGTTGCTAAAAACGCAGCAGAACAAAAGAGATACAAAATGCACAGTCTGAATGTAGCCTAAAGGTAATGATTGAAATCCAATTTAAAGCCAGATACTCAGGGCACTAAGCGGTGCTGAAAGTCAGGTCCGGGAGAGCTTCCCGTTAAGGCGGATCCACTACCGGTGGTGCGCAGCCAAAGCACAAATCAAGATAACCAGGTATAAGAAGAAGCGGCACTCACCGAGGTAGTGTAGATGGTCCTTTATTCCACAATTCTAGAAACGGACAGGGTGCAGGGAGGAGGCCACGGGGGGCCAACGGACGACGCCGCCGTTTCGTGACAGCTGTCGCTTCTATGGGTGTCCGGACCCGTAGAAGCGACAGCTGTCGCGAAACTGCGTCTGCGTCTGTTGGCCCCCCGTGGCCTCCTCCCTGCACCCTGTCCGTTTCTAGAATTGTGGAATAAAGGACCATCTACACTACCTCGGTGAGTGCCGCTTCTTCTTATACCTGGTAATGATTGAAATTGTGACTTGCATTTGTGTTTAGCTCTCTGTAGTCTGATACCACAAAATAAAATCTTGAGTGACCAATTGTCTCTGAAAGTCACCTAATTAGTAAATTGAGTCCACCTGTGTGTAATTTATTCTCAGTATTTCTACAGCTCTTCAGTGAAGGCTGTAGAGGTTTGTTTAAATCACCAACCCCACTGTCAAACATGGTGGTGGCATCATGCTGCGGGGATGATAGGTAAGCTGGTTAGAGTTGATGGTAAAATAGATGGAGATAAATACAGGACAATCCTGGAGGAAAACTTGAGACTGGGGCGTTAATTCACCTTCCTCCAGTATGACCTTAAACGTACTGCCAGAGCTGCAGTGGAATGGTTTAGATCAAAGCATATTCATGTGTGTGTGAATGGCCCCTTCAAAGTCAGACCTAAATCCCATTGAGAATCTGTGACAAGACTTGAAAATTGGTGTTCACAGACATCCTCCATCAAACTCACTGAGCTAGAGATATTGTGCTGATAAGAATGGGCAATGTTTCAACCTCTGGATGTGCAAAGGTGGTTAGAGACATCCCAAAAAGTAATTGCAATTGCAAGTACCGTAATTGCAACTTCAATAGTAACTGCAGGTAAAGGTGGTCCTACAAAGTGCAGACTCACTGGGCTGAATACACATGCACATTACCATTTTCAGATTTATATTTTTAAGATATTTAGAAAACCATGCATCATTTCCTTTACTCTTCACAAATATTTGCTACTTCGTACTGGTGTATCATAAAATCTATACAAAAACTACTCAAAAAAGGCAGCATCAGAAAAACTTACCATCAGCAGCCAAAACCAAAAACCAACACTGCACTTAGCAGGATGCAGTCAGACCCGGTTATGTAGAGCGAGCCCAGGTGTAAGCAGATAAAATCACCTCTACCTACAAAGAAATGTGGGAGGTGACTTGCCATGCACATATTGGGCCTGCATAGGATGCCATTCACACTGATACATATGATGCGGAGTGTCTGATAGCTACCCTCCGATCCTGCCACCTTACCAAATGGGCCGCCCAGTGAGATGTTTCTGCACCACTGGATGAATGGCGCCCCATGGGACCCGGCCGCATCCTGCTAAGTGCAGTGTTGGTTTTTGGCTGCTGATGGAAATTTGTATCATAAAATCCCAATAAAATACATTGAAAGCACCACTCCAGCAGTTTTTTTCACCGCTGGAGTAATGCTTTTAATCTAAGATCTCTGATTTTACTCATATATTCACCTGCCGCCATCTTTACCTTCTATCACCTCCCATCTGTCTGTGGTAGTTTGTGACATGCCATCTTGCTCCAGTGTTTCATGGATTGCACTGGAGGTCATTATACAATGCAGGTCTATGATCGTCTCATTCTGGCTCTCATAGAGAACTTAACTTCCAGCCAGTCAGACGATGTGATCACAAGATGGCGCCACAGGACTGGTGTGGCATCTGAAAAGGTGAATATGCTGAAGTGTGAAGATAAGACAGAGGGCAGGGACCTTTGATTATAGTCACCACTGCAGTGCTGAAAACAAAAAGCCCGCTAGTGTGGTACTTCACGTTTGTGGGTGTAACATGAGATAAAATGTGTAACGGTTAGTACGGTATGAATACATTGTTGAGGCACTTTATATTACATCATTATGAGGTTGTATCTGCACCCATCTTCCTTTAGTTTATGCAACAATTATAATGATAGCCTCTTATCAAATACATTCTAATCAGATGCTAGTCTACTTTGGCCATATCCTTATTGGTATTGAGATATTTTGTTAATGTGAAGAGCATAATTCTGATCTTTTTATAAAGAAACATAACTTTAAAGTTACTGTCTGCACCGTCATCTACATCCTGTCTTTTTCATGCTTTTCTTTTCAGTCTCTATAAAACAGACATTTTTTTCATCCCTCTGAAATGTAATATACAAACCTGTGTGTTTGTTACTGTCCGTGTGTCGATCAATTTTCATATAATAAACTTAGAGAGAGAACTAAGGCCTTAGAGGCCAAATCCTGCTAAGCCAGCTGGATGGAGGTTGTTTTTGGGATATTAAACCGATGTGATTAAATGATGCAAGCATGGTTTTCTAAAAACAAAATTCCACGCATTTATCTTAAAATAGACTTTGTATGCTGAGGTGACTGCACCAATACCTGGCTTCAGTCATAGGGGAGGTGACTGCACCAATACCTGGCTTCAGTCATAGGGGAGGTGACTGCACCAATACCTGGCTTCAGTCATAGCGGAGGTGACTGCACACATACCTGGCTTCAGTCATAGGGGAGGTGACCACACACATACCTGGCTTCAGTCATAGGGGAGGTGACTGCACCAATACCTGGCTTCAGTCATAGGGGAGGTGACTGCACCAATACCTGGCTGCAGTCATAGGGGAGGTGACTGCACACATACCTGGCTTCAGTCATAGGGGAGGTGACTGCACACATACCTGGCTTCAGTCATAGGGGAGGTGACTGCACACATACCTGGCTTCAGTCATAGGGGAGGTGACTGCACCAATACCTGGCTTCAGTCATAGGGGAGGTGACTGCACACACATACCTGGCTTCAGTCATAGGGGAGGCACTTTTGTTTACTGTCACTCAAGTTTATTCATATTATTGAATTTCATCATTCCCCCTACATTGTAAATTACCGACATGACTGCAGAACCTGTGGTGATGTCACGACCATGTGACCATAATGGGTGGAGCTATTCCCACAGGGATATCATGAATGAACTTGAGTGACAGTAAACAAAAGCACCTCCCCTATGACTGAAGCCATGTATGTGTGTGCAGTCACACCCCCCCTCCCCTATGACTGAAGCCAGGTATGTGTGTGCAGTCACCTCCCCCCCATGACTGAAGCCAGGTATGTGTGTGCAGTCACCTCCCCCCATGACTGAAGCCAGGTATGTGTGTGCAGTCACCTCCCCCATGACTGAAGCCAGGTATGTGTGTGCAGTCACCTCCCCCCCATGACTGAAGCCAGGTATGTGTGTGCAATCACCTCCCCCCATGACTGAAGCCAGGTATGTGTGTGCAGTCACCTCCCCCCCATGACTGAAGCCAGGTATGTGTGTGCAGTCACCTCCCCCCATGACTGAAGCCAGGTATCTGTGTGCAGTCACCTCCCCTATGACTGAAGCTAGGTATGTGTGTGCAGTCACCTCCCCCCCATGACTGAAGCCAGGTATGTGTGTGCAGTCACCTCCCCCCATGACTGAAGCCAGGTATGTGTGTGCAGTCACCTCCCCCCATGACTGAAGCCAGGTATGTGTGTGCAATCACCTCCCCCCATGACTGAAGCCAGGTATGTGTGTGCAATCACCTCCCCCCCATGACTGAAGCCAGGTATGTGTGTGCAATCACCTCCCCCCCATGACTGAAGCCAGGTATGTGTGTGCAGTCACCTCCCCCCATGACTGAAGCCAGGTATCTGTGTGCAGTCACCTCCCCCCATGACTGAAGCCAGGTATCTGTGTGCAGTCACCTCCCCTATGACTGAAGCCAGGTATGTGTGTGCAGTCACCTCAGTATATAAATTCTATTTTAAGATAAATATGTGGAATTGTGTTTTTCGAAAACCATGTTAGTGATGCACATTGCATAACTTAAAACACATTGTGGGTGGTATAATATCACAAAACAATATGACAGGTTCCCTTTAACTGCTTCACAACAATTAGTATGTTTAAAATTGACAACACATGTATGTTGTGAAGATAAAACATGTATGTTTTTTTTGTTTCAAATATGGCAATTGGTTTGTGTGAAAAATCTGATATGTGAATCGCACCATAGACTTTAATGGGTTTGTGTGCAATCCAAAGGAAACACAAATACTGTACAGGTGAAAAACACTGTCATCTCGGTAAGGCCCCCTTCACACCACGGTTTTTGCCTCTCCATGTGGATCCTTTAATTTGAAGAACCAAACGGACAGGCACAGATCTGTGCAAACGGATGGCACTTATGATTCTGGATCCTTTTTTTTTTTCCAACGGATCCGTTTTTACCATACAAATGCATTTGCAATTGCTACAGCCATAGGACATAATGGTGATGTGCGGTAGAGAGAGAGCTAAGGTTTAGTATTTTCTTGTTTTAACTTGACACAAAGTATATGTTGGTAAAATGTCCATTATGTATGGGGATCATGTAACCCCAACGTATGTCTCAGGATGTGTACAATAGGTAAGGTGTCTGTTAATTGCTCCACATGCTATACTATTTTGCACAAACCCATGTTGTACATATTGCCTGAATATAAACTCAAAGGATAGCCCTTTGCCCCATCATATCATATAGACACACTAGGGAGATATTTTGGGAGATTTTGTGTGCACCTATCAGTGTTTTCCTTTGCCTTTAAGTAACGTAGTGTAGTAACATTCCCCATTGATGGTCAACGAGTCCCGAAACAGACAAGCAAATACAATCATTGCAGATATAACAAAAATGGCACGAAATGTATGCCATAATCCAATACTTACCAAAATCTTAAAGATTGACTTTGGCATGTTATCCAATTACAGTATTAATATTGTCTTCACTCATAAATCTGAGTAACTGGTCATACAGATGGCGAGAAGAGCTCTACAGCTGGATGCAACTTTTCTATTAGGTTACTCGTGTGACATTTGTAGACTGCTGAACAAGCTCATAAATTAAAATGACCTTAGTATATTTTAATATTCACTGAACACAACTCTTATATTCTGCAGTCCAGGGTGTTTCTTACAAGCAAACAAACAGATGGTTCCAGGCATTCAAAGATTGTGTGCAGCCTATTAAAGATCACATAATGGTATTTTAGGACTGTTAGTGTCATGAATATTTTGCTACATTGTGAAAGATTTATATACCAGGTTGTTTCCGAACCCTGGACTCCCTGCCACCCAGCAGAACTTGAATAAGGGTCTGTTTACACAGAACGACTGGCGGCACCATACCACCATCAAATGCCAGCCGGTGGTTGTTTGAAAGCCTGCTTACACAGGCGGACCAATGTAAACGATGTTCACTGAGTGATCTAAACTTGACCGCCCAGTGCGCATAGGCCGCCATGGTTCTCAGCAGGTCGAGACTTATTTACTTAGGACGATGCATTACTGAGAATGATTATCTTTAAGGCTATGTGCTGACGGACTAAAAAGTGATGCAGAATTTTCTGCATCAAATCTGCACCCACAATCAGCAGCTTTTATGTATCAAAAGGGTTGTGCTTTTGCTACATATAGCTGTTAATTTTATGCAGAACTAGATGGCAGCCCGATTCTGAAGAATCGGGTAGTCTAGAATATATATATATAGTTTATTTAGTAATAGTTAGGGGAGTGCGGTGAAATTAATTGTGTGTGTACAGGTGGCTCAGGGGTCAGCAGTGAGTGCGGTGGCTCAGGGGTCAGCAGTGAGTGCGGTGGCTCAGGGGTCAGCAGTGAGTGCGGTGGCTCAGGGGTCAGCAGTGAGTGCGGTGGCTCAGGGGTCAGCAGTGAGGGCGGTGGCTCAGGGGTCAGCAGTGAGGGCGGTGGCTCAGGGGTCAGCAGTGAGTGCGGTGGCTCAGGGGTCAGCAGTGAGTGCGGTGGCTCAGGGGTCAGCAGTGAGTGCGGTGGCTCAGGGGTCAGCAGTGAGTGCGGTGGCTCAGGGGTCAGCAGTGAGGGCGGTGGCTCAGGGGTCAGCAGTGAGGGCGGTGGCTCAGGGGTCAGCAGTGAGGGCGCAGGCTCAGGGGTCAGCAGTGAGGGCGGTGGCTCAGGGGTCAGCAGTGAGGGCGGTGGCTCAGGGGTCAGCAGTGAGGGCGGTGGCTCAGGGGTCAGCAGTGAGGGCGGTGGCTCAGGGGTCAGCAGTGAGGGCGGTGGCTCAGGGGTCAGCAGTGAGGGCGGTGGCTCAGGGGTCAGCAGTGAGGGCGGTGGCTCAGGGGTCAGCAGTGAGGGCGGTGGCTCAGGGTCAGCAGTGAGGGCGGTGGCTCAGGGGTCAGCAGTGAGGGCGGTGGCTCAGGGGTCAGCAGTGAGGGCGGTGGCTCAGGGGTCAGCAGTGAGGGCGGTGGCTCAGGGGTCAGCAGTGAGGGCGGTGGCTCAGGGGTCAGCAGTGAGGGCGGTGGCTCAGGGGTCAGCAGTGAGGGCGGTGGCTCAGGGGTCAGCAGTGAGGGCGGTGGCTCAGGGGTCAGCAGTGAGGGCGGTGGCTCAGGGGTCAGCAGTGAGGGCGGTGGCTCAGGGGTCAGCAGTGAGGGCGGTGGCTCAGGGGTCAGCAGTGAGGGCGGTGGCTCAGGGGTCAGCAGTGAGGGCGCAGCCTCAGGGGTCAGCAGTGAGGGCGGTGGCTCAGGGGTCAGCAGTGAGGGCGCAGCCTCAGGGGTCAGCAGTGAGGGCGCGTGGCTCAGGGGTCAGCAGTGAGGGCGCAGCCTCAGGGGTCAGCAGTGAGGGCGGTGGCTCAGGGGTCAGCAGTGAGGGCGCAGCCTCAGGGGTCAGCAGTGAGGGCGCAGCCTCAGGGGTCAGCAGTGAGGGCGCAGCCTCAGGGGTCAGCAGTGAGGGGGCAGCCTCAGGGGTCAGCAGTGAGGGGGCAGGCTCAGGGGTCAGCAGTGAGGGGGCAGGCTCAGGGGTCAGCAGTGAGGGGGGCAGGCTCAGGGGTCAGCAGTGAGGGCGCAGGCTCAGGGGTCAGCAGTGAGGGCGCAGGCTCAGGGGTCAGCAGTGAGGGCGCAGGCTCAGGGGTCAGCAGTGAGGGCGCAGGCTCAGGGGTCAGCAGTGAGGGCGCAGGCTCAGGGGTCAGCAGTGAGGGCGCAGGGGTCAGCAGTGAGGGCGCAGGGGTCAGCAGTGAGGGCGCAGGGGTCAGCAGTGAGGGCGCAGGGGTCAGCAGTGAGGGCGCAGGGGTCAGCAGTGAGGGCTCAGGGGTCAGCAGTGAGGGCTCAGGGGTCAGCAGTGAGGGCGCAGGCTCAGGGGTCAGCAGTGAGGGCGCAGGGGTCAGCAGTGAGGGCGCAGGGGTCAGCAGTGAGGGCGCAGGGGTCAGCAGTGAGGGCGCAGGGGTCAGCAGTGAGGGCGCAGGGGTCAGCAGTGAGGGCGCAGGCTCAGGGGTCAGCAGTGAGGGCGCAGGCTCAGGGGTCAGCAGTGAGGGCGCAGGCTCAGGGGTCAGCAGTGAGGGCGCAGGGGTCAGCAGTGAGGGCGCAGGGGTCAGCAGTGAGGGCGCAGGGGTCAGCAGTGAGGGCGCAGGGGTCAGCAGTGAGGGCGCAGGGGGTCAGCAGTGAGGGCGCAGGGGTCAGCAGTGAGGGCTCAGGGGTCAGCAGTGAGGGCGCAGGCTCAGGGGTCAGCAGTGAGGGCGCAGGGGTCAGCAGTGAGGGCGCAGGGGTCAGCAGTGAGGAGGGCGCAGGGGTCAGCAGTGAGGGCGCAGGGGTCAGCAGTGAGGGCGCAGGGGTCAGCAGTGAGGGCGCAGGAGGTCAGCAGTGAGGGCGCAGGGGTCAGCAGTGAGGGCGCAGGGGTCAGCAGTGAGGGCGCAGGGTCAGCAGTGAGGGCGCAGGGGTCAGCAGTGAGGGCGCAGGGGTCAGCAGTGAGGGCGCAGGGGTCAGCAGTGAGGGCGCAGGGGTCAGCAGTGAGGGCGCAGGGGTCAGCAGTGAGGGCGCAGGGGTCAGCAGTGAGGGCGCAGGGTCAGCAGTGAGGGCGCAGGGGTCAGCAGTGAGGGCGCAGGGTCAGCAGGAGGGCGCAGGGCGCAGTGAGGGCGCAGGGGTCAGCAGTGAGGGCGAGCCTAGGGGTCAGCATGAGGCGAGCTGAGGGTCAGCAGTGAGGGCGTGCAGGGGTCAGCAGTGAGGGCGGTGGCCAGGGGTCAGCAGTGAGGCGGTGGTCAGGGGTCAGCAGTGAGGCGGTGGCTCAGGGGTCAGCAGTGAGGGCGTGCCAGGGTCAGCAGTGAGGGCGGTGGCTCAGGGGTCAGCAGTGAGGGCTCAGGGGTCAGCAGTGAGGGCTCAGGGGTCAGCAGTGAGGGCGCAGGGGCAGGGAGGGGCAGGGGTCAGCAGTGAGGGCGCAGGGGTCAGCAGTGGGGCGCAGGGGTCAGCAGTGAGGGCGGGGGTCAGCAGTGAGGGCGCAGGGGTCAGCAGTGAGGGCGCAGGGGTCAGCAGTGAGGGCGCAGGGGTCAGCAGTGAGGGCGCAGGGGTCAGCAGTGAGGCGCAGGGGTCAGCAGTGAGGGCGCAGGGGTCAGCAGTGAGGGCGCAGGGGTCAGCAGTGAGGCGCAGGGGTCAGCAGTGAGGGCGCAGGGGTCAGCAGTGAGGGCGCAGGGGTCAGCAGTGAGGCGCAGGGGTCAGCAGTGAGGGCGCAGGGGTCAGCAGTGAGGGCGCAGGGGTCAGCAGTGAGGGCGCAGGGGTCAGCAGTGAGGGCGCAGGGGTCAGCAGTGAGGGCTCAGGGGTCAGCAGTGAGGGCTCAGGGGTCAGCAGTGAGGGCTCAGGGGTAGCAGGGGTCAGGGGTCAGCAGTGGGCTCAGGGGTCAGCAGTGAGGGCGCAGGGGTCAGCAGTGAGGGCGCAGGGGTCAGCAGTGAGGGCTCAGGGGTCAGCAGTGAGGGCTCAGGGGTCAGCAGTGAGGGCTGAGGGGTCAGCAGTGAGGGCTCAGGGGTCAGCAGTGAGGGCTGGAGGGTGCAGAGCAGGGCTGGAGGGTGCAGAGCAGGGCTGGAGGGTGCAGAGCAGGGCTGGAGGGTGCAGAGCAGGGCTGGAGGGTGCAGAGCAGGGCTGGAGGGTGCAGAGCAGGGCTGGAGGGTGCAGAGCAGGGCTGGAGGGTGCAGAGCAGGGCTGGAGGGGGCAGAGCAGGGCTGGAGGGGGCAGAGCAGGGCTGGAGGGGGCAGAGGAGGGCTGGAGGTGGCAGAGGAGAGCGGAGGCAGGGTGGCGGAAGACTTACTGGGCTGTTGGCGGGCGGCGGGCAGCGGCAGTGCTGTTGGCGGTTCCGGAGGCCGGGGGCGGAGTGTGGGCGGGGCTAGCTGGGTGATGGAGGAGCGTCAGCCGGTCTGTGGAGAGAGCGGCAGGACTGGGAGCTGTGCCGGCGGAGGCCCCACACTCGTTCCGGGCCGGTTGGCGGATGTTGGTGGGCGGTGAGCTGCAGGGCTGTGGGCGGGATGTGGGCGGCCGCAGACGGGGCTCTGTGCAGGGCCGGTGGCGCCGCTCGTGGGTCTGGTGCTTCCGGTTCCGGAGTTGGACACAGGAGGGAGGCCATCACGGAAGCGGAAGCGGATTTTGGGCGGAAGTGGCCTTCGGGTTTTATATAATAGATTTTATGCATTCGTCCCTGAGCATCCGACTTGTAGTACGCCGCTTACCTTGCATACTGGCATGGCACTTCCTGGTTTTGAACGCATCACATACCACGTGGGTCACATGCCCCCTACCCACATGTTGTGTGCCATGGCCAAAATCAGGTGGTGCTCAGAAGTATGGACGGTAAGCAGCGTAATTTAATTGACATGTTGCAGAGTTTTGCAGATCAAAGATCCTTAAAAATCTGCAGCTATTACGCTGCACAAAAATGCTCCAACATCGGCAAAACCTAAGTCACATTGACATGTGCATTTGCTGTGCTCTTTTACAATATGCTGTAAAAATGTGTTGCAAAAGTACCCTTGTGGGCACTGGGCCTTATGCTTTATAAAAGATCTTTTCACCCAATGAACAACATTTTGCTCATTCATCAGGTGATTGGCAGCCTGCATAAATGGCACGATAATCACGCAACGACAATTTAGAACAACACTAGTTCGCCAAGGTGACAACTATGAGGGACCTTTAGAAGCCGCCTGCTACCATTGCAAATTGCAACATTTGTATGGCCAAGTTGCGGCACCTGGATAATCATTGAAGGGGCCATTGAACATTGCACTGATGATCTATGATAAGATTAGACCCCCAACAATTCACAATCATCTAAAAAAAGAATTCTATATAGTGCTATATTCTTAATGACATTGTGCCAAATTTGTCATGTGGTATAAAATATTTGATGCAACTAGTCATCTCATTCCCACTTCTTTTCTTTCTCTCCTTTTTCCTCTTTTTTTCATCTCCCTTCTCTCCCCCTCTCTTCTTTCCCCCTCACATTTCCTCCCTTTCCTCTCTACCCTCTCCCTTCTTGCTCTCTTTTTTTCTCCCTCTTTCTCCTCTTTCTCACTTTCTCGACAATTGATGTGGTACAACCCATTTAAGAATAAATGGCATTTCTACTTTTCTGGATCAATAATGTATGATAACATTGTGAACTATGTGTCTTTTCTCATTATATATCCTTTCTCTACGCTAGCATTAGAGATATATATTTGTTAAAAAAATCACCAAATTCCATAAGGTTCTTAGTCATCAACACAAAGCTTTAATAATGGAAAAGGATACCCATAAAACTGGTGTAAAGCTGCCAATACTAATAAGATTTTATTAGCCAGAAATGCCAATTTAGTCCAAATTCTGCCCATCATTGACATCTTATGTGCTTTGACAGCATCCGAATTAATGCTGATATTGTTGGGTGCTGTAGTTGCCAAGTCATTCATGTTGTACATGTCCTTCATATGGTGCGTTCCTGTTTGTACTGTGCAAGGCAGCCTCTTTAGCATCTGTGCAGTCTAAACTTCCAGACAATGTAGAGCAGAGGGCCGGTCCCAGTGGCCATAATTTTACAAAGCTATGGCTATGACTGGGGCGGGATCAAGGGCCCCAAGTACATACAGTAGTAATGGCCGGGGACACTATCCAGAAAACAGCTTGGACAGTGTCCCCAATTGCGAGTGGGCTCACTAGCTGTCCAGGGCCCCAGCACTTGCCCGGGTGCGCCAGATGCTGATGCCGGCCCTGAAAACAGGGGTGGGAAACCTCAAGCTCACGGGCTGTAAATGATGACCTCATCTCCATCCACCAGGCAGATTCCCAGGAGCTGTAGTTCTCAGGCCATCAGCTGCATTTCACCAGCCTCTGTTCCTTTTACTTTCTTTTTGCACTCACCTCTGTAGCACAGACAATGATGGATTATATCCTGACGCTGTAAGTGATTCCTACAGATGAGGACTACAGTGGCAGTCCCCATGTCTCATGTGATGTGTATAATGCAACCCTAGCATATCCTGGGATATTTAACCCCTTGCAAAAATTATGGATCACCTGGCTCGGAGGATGTTCATTCAGTTGTTTAATGTTGTAGAAAAAAAAGCAGATCACAGACATGGCACAAAACTAAAGTCATTTCAAATGGCAACTTTATAACTTTAATAAACACTAAAAGAAATCAAGATAAAAAATGTGGTAGTCAGTAAGGGTGATTTTTTTTCAGACCAAGCAGAGGGAAAAAACAATGGAATCATGAAAAACAAACACACAAAAGAACACTCCAATACATCACTAGTATTTTGTTGCACCACCTCTGGCTTTAATAACAGCTTGCAGTCTCTGAGGCATGAACTTAATGAGTGACAAACCGTACTCTTCATCAATCTGGCTCCAACTTTCTTTGTTTGCTGTTGCCAGATCAGCTTTGCTGGTTGGAGCCTTGTCATGGACCATTTTCTTCAACTTCCACCAAAGCATTTCAATTTGATTGAGATCTGGACTATTTGCAGGCTATGACATTGTCCTTATGTTTCTCCTTTCAAGGAATGTTTTCACAGCTTTTGCTCTATGACAGGATGCATTATCATCTTGAAAAATGATTTCATCATCCCCAAACATCCTTTCAATTGATGGGATAACAAAAGTGTCCAAAATATCCATGTAAACTTGGTCATTTATTAAAGATGTAATGACAGCCATCTCCCCAGTGCCTTTACCTGACATGCAGCTCCATATCATCAATGACTGTGGAAATTTGCGTGTTCTCTTCATGCAGTCATCTTTATAAATCTCATTGGAACGAAACCAAACTAAAGTTCCAGCATCATCACCTTGCCCAATGCAGATTTGTGGTTTATTATTGAATATGACTTTCATCCAGTCATCCATAGTCCACGATTGCTTTTCCTTAGCCCATTGTAACCTTGTTTTTTTCTGTTTAGGTGTTAATGATGGCTTTTGTTTAGCTTTTCTGTATGTAAATCCCATTTCCTTTAGTTGGTTTCTTACAGTTCGGTCACAGACATTGACTCCAGCTTCCTCCCATTCGTTCATTTGTTTTGTTGTGCATTTCCTGTTTTGGAAACATATTGCTTTAAGTTTCTGGTCTTGACGCTTTGATGTCTTCTTTGGTCCAGTCCAGTATGTTTGCCTTTAACAACCTTCTCATGTTGTTTGTATTTGGTCCAGATTTTAGACACAGCTGACTGTGAACATCTAACATCTTTTTGTAACATTGCGTTATGATTTACCCTCTTTTAAGAGTTTGATAATCCTGTCCTTTGTTTCAATTGACATCTCCGTGTTGGAGCCATGATTCATGTCAGTCCACCTGGTGCAACAGCCTCCAAGGTGTGATCACTCTTTTTTAGATGCAGACTAACGAGCAGATCTTATTTGATGCAGGTGTTAGTTTTGGGAATGAAAATTTACAGGGTGATTCCATAATTTGTTCCTCAGAATTGAGTGATTCCATCATTTTTTCCCTCTGCTTGGTCTGAAAAAATGTACCCTTACTGACTACCACATTTTTTTATATTGATTTCTTTGTGTTTCTTAAAGCCATAATGTTGCCATTTGAAATGAGTTTAGATTTGTGCCATGTCTGTGATCTTCTTTTTTTCTACAACATTAAACAACTGAATGAACATCCTCCGAGCCAGGTGATTCCATAATTTTTGCCAGGGGTTATATATTTACCATATATACTGCATGCTTCATGTCTTCTCTGATTTATATACTACAACCTTGATGTCTTCTGTTATGAATATACTGAAGGCCCCATTTTTCCTTTGATGTATGTACTGAAGTCCCAAAGTATCATGCAATATATATATTACAACCCCAATGTCTCCTGTGATGTATATATTACAGCTGCAATATCTACTGTAGTGTATCCTATGTGATGCACAATAGTTTTAGTGTCTCCTATGTGATATATATACTGAAGTCCCTATCTTCTATGGGATATATACAGCAGTCTCTGTTTCACCTATGTGATGTATATACAACAGTCTCGGTGTCTCAAGTGATATATATATATATACATACATACATATATACAGCAGTCTTGGTGTCTCCTATGTGTTCTATATACTTCTGACCTCTCACTGCACGAGTGATGAATTTCCATCTTTGAGGAGACCTTCAGTGTATTATACATCAGTGTTGAGTATAACTTATTCCTGGTTCTTTAAAAAAGTTATTACAAAGTGTCGCCTGCGATTCAAATCAACGAAAATGTGATAAACTGTTCCAAATAATAACATTATCCCAACACCTAACATTACAGCCACACCAAAGATAAGTAGTTACAATTAGGGATGAGGTTTACATGTTTCAGCAAATACAGCAGGATTATTTTAAATTGATATTTTTGTACTTGTATGCCCCTCGAATGATGGAATAAATATCTAAATGGCCTCTTTGCAGAAAAAAGTTTCCTCACCCCTGCATTAAAGGGTTGTTTGGTCACAGAATATTCATGACTTATCTATTGGATACCAGGCCTGTGAGGGTCAGACACCCAGCATTCCCAAAGATCAGCTGTCATTTGCTCTAGAGGTTGACAGATGTAAACACATTGAATAAAGCTGCAAAGCACTGCTCCTCTCAATCTGAAGCACGCACTGCTGGGTACTGCAGAACAATTACAATAAAAGATTAGGAGCTGTTCTGCAGTACCTGTCAATGACCTCTACAGGTAAAGTGAAGTTGCACTTTACAGCACCGTACAAAATGTTTACATTCAGCTAATCAATGGGGGTTCCAAGGTTCTGACCCGCTGACCTGATAGTGATTACCTAATCCATTGATACTTTATTAATATCTTGTGACTGGCCAACCCCTTTAAGGTCAATACCTTCTTGGAAACTTGTGTGTTTGGATACACATGAATCGTTCTTTCTATGTTTTATCTACAATTTCCTCAGCAGGCGTCTGTTCCATACTGCAGACAATAGAGTAAATGATGATTACAGACACTGACAGCACTGCCAGAGGCACATTATTCTCTTTGGCATATTCACTGTAGGCTGAAGCTGGCAGCCAGGTATGATCTGCAGCGTATTCCAAACTCATTTGTATGGGACGGCATTGGCTGCAGGATTTGAAGTGGTTGTCAGAACCATTTCTTATTGAAATGTCATGCAGGTCAGTGCAGTCTGTTGGCTCTCATTTGCACCTGTCTGAGGTGAGAGAAGCTGGCAAAGCAGGGAATGGAAATCTACTAGGACTCAGCAATATCCAAGCCGATGCTCAGACCTTAACTAAATGTCCTTCACCTTCACGCATCTGCAACTTTCAATTAAAGCTCAAGACCCTTAACTCCAGTAGGGTTATAGATATGGCAGCATGGGAATATTAATATTGATTTAATTCATACATGGGTCATTTTATGAGGGTCTACAGCCAGTGGCATAACTAGAGTCCAATGGGCACGGTGCAAAATTTGGACCTGTCCCCACCCCCTATGCAAGTTGTGGCTGCACCCATGCCCCCTTACACACACACACACCACACTCACATTGGTCAGATATATGCGCCCCATAAAGCGTTGTAAAATATCCTGTAAAATAAAGTAAATTACAATAGCACTCTCCTTGTTTGAATGCAAAGAAAAATTCTTTATTTTGAAGTTAGCAGAAGAATAACCTCGACGTCAATGCGTTTCAGCCTATTAATGGCCGTTTTCACGACAGTTGCATTCGATAGGTAGTCTCCTCATAGAAAGGGTAGTTTTCCCTTTGCTTTGGTTATACTTTTATGATCTTTATAATATATTTCATGGAGTATCCAGGATAGATGGAGTTGGATGGTGTGCCTTTTTATTTTATATGTCCCGTCCTGGGGAGGTTCCGTACACTACAGAAAACCTCCCCAGGACGGGACATATAAAATAAAGGCACACCATCCAACTCCATCTATCCCTGGATAGTTCATGAAATCTATATACATAATCAGCAGTTTTGCGCTTCCGGTCACTGTGCTGCGATCACGCGCTGACCGGAAGCGCAAAAAGGCTGTCGCCGGACACCAGTTACCCCCACCAATGCCCACGCTCCCCCGCCGCCAGGGCCGCACCGTCCATTGGAGAGTGTCAGCCCTGAGTCTCCAGCGGCAGCACATAGGGGGAGCGGCATTACACAAGCCCACACCGCCTGCCGCTGACCCCGCACACCGCCCAAACACCCCCTCCAGTACACCCCCTCCTCCGGTGTCACACACACCCCATACTACTCTGGCGTCCACACACCCCGTCAGTACACCCTCGCACCACCACCCCCCCCTTTTGCTGCCCGCAGCCCCCTCGCAATAGAGACCCCACCCCTCTCTCCGCCCCCCCCCCCCACACCCCCACAGGACACCCCCGCACCCCCATCGGCGCCCCCAGACCCCCGAGAAATTACTTACCTATTCGGATAGGACCTTTGGTGATGTCACAGTCATGTGATCAGTCACATGACCGTACATCACCATAGCTCCGCCTCCTGCATTCTACACTGCTTCCCAGCTATGACAAGGAGCTGTCACAGCTGGGAAGGAGAGAAGGGGAGACAGAGAAGCCGAAGGGGGTCGCTCAAACACTAGAGAGGAAACTGAGACATAACGGGAGCTGAAAAAATGAAGAGACACAAGACTGCTGCAGAAATAGGGGGACCACAGACACATAAGGGAACACCAGAAAACCGGAACAGAGGACAGACAGAGGGAAGGGGACTGCAGAAAGATGAAAGAGGGGGAGCAGAGAAGGATGTCAGCCAGAGACACATAAAGGGATCCAGAAAGACTGAAGGGGAGCCACAGACCACATAAGGGTAGACTCACCTAATGAACTCAAGGTGGGACAGAAGGCATAAGGGGACCAGAATGACTGAAGGGGGCATAGAACAAAGTAAGGGGAGACCAGAAACACTGAAGGGGGCCAGAGAGACATATGAGGTGACCTGAAGACTGAAGGGGAGCAGAGGCATATTCACCGCGCTTCCCAGAATGCAATTGCATCGGGCCATTTTTACTAGTATATTATAAAGATCAAAATAGTTTTAAACCAAGCAAAGGGAAAACTACCCTGTTCTAGTGAGGAAGACTACATATCGAATGCAAACTGTATGATTAAAACGCCTTTATAGACTGAATAGATGTTGACAATCTTGAAGGTTTCTCTGCTAAATTCAAATAAAGATTATTTTTTGGTTTTTTTTTTTGCATTTCAAACAAGAGGTGTGCCATTGTAATATTACTTTATGTTGCACTTGGATTACCCCAAATTGTCCATCTTCACCCAACGAAAACATCTCAGTGTGCAGACCATACTTTAATTCTAAATCGTAATTAAAGACCTTATGAATTTGTCCTCTACCCATTCAATTATGTATTACTGGTCCCACCATCCTGGTGTATGTGTCCCTTCTTCTGTATAGAGTCTCCATCCTGCTATATATGGTGTCCTTCTCCTGGCATATATGGGCCACTTCCTCAATATGGCCTTTATCCTGGTATATACAGGTGCATCCCAATGAAAAATATCATAAAAAAGTTAATTTACCGTATATACTCGTGTATAAGCTGACCCGTGTATAAGCCGACCCCCTACTTTTGCTCCCAAAAACTGGGAAAACGTATTGACTCGCGTTTAAGCCGAGGGTGGACCCCAGCACAGGTATACAACCCCCAGCAGTGAGGTATACAGCCCCCAGCAGTGTGGTATACAGGCCCTCCCATGGTCTACAGGCCCCAATAGTATGTATACAGCCACCAGGACAGGTATACAGGTCCCCCAGTGGTATACAGCCCCCAGCAGTATTGTATACAGCCCCAGCAGTGAGGTATACAGGCCCTCCCAGTGGTATACAGGCCCCAGTAGTATGGTATACAGCCACCAGGACAGGTATACAGCCCAGCAGTAAGGTACACAGGTCCCCCCAGTGGTATACAGCCCACCAGCAGTATTGTATACAGCCCCCACCAGTGAGGTATACAGGCCCCCCCCCCAGTGGTATACAGGCGCCCAGCAGTATGGTATACAGCAGGCCCCCAGTGGTATACAGCAGGCCCCCAGTAGTATAACAGCAGGCCCCCAGTAATATACAGCAGGCCCCCAGTAGTATACAGCAGCCCCCAGTAGTATACAGCAGGCCCCCTGTAGTATACAGCAGGCCCCCTGTTGTATACAGCAGGCCCCCAGTAGTATACAGCAGGCGAGTGCCGGCAGGAGGGGGCTGTATCAGATAGTGCACTGCTCCCCCAGCCGCGGGATGCAGTGCGCTATGTGATGCAGCCCTCCTCCTGCTGCCACTAGCCCCCCACACTGTGCAGAGCCCCCCACACTGTGCAGGGCCCCCCCCCCCCCCCCCGATGCATTAACTTACCATCCAGCGTCTTCACCACCGCGGGCCCTCACATCCATCCTCGCGCGCTGTGTTGCCGG
Source organism: Allobates femoralis (assembly GCA_033576535.1). Taxonomy (NCBI): domain Eukaryota; kingdom Metazoa; phylum Chordata; class Amphibia; order Anura; family Aromobatidae; genus Allobates; species Allobates femoralis. Next base: position 121,616,780 of record JARQOC010000006.1, read on the forward strand.
TCTCATGTGACCTGGCGGTCGCAGTGGGATGACGTCATCGCGCCGGGTCACATGAGACCCGAACACAGCGAGCGAGCAAGGACTGGAGGACCCGCGGTGATGAAGATGCTGGAGGGTAAGATAATGCAACGGGGGAGCTCTGCAGTGTGCGGGACTCTGCACAGTATGGGGGGCGAGTGCCAGCAGGAGGGGGGCTGCCGGTATACTACCACTGGGGGCTGTATGCACGGCTCCCCCTGCCATTGTGATGGGCGGGGGGGCCGTGCATATCTAATGAGCGGCACCACGTGACGGGCCGCTCAGTCAGCAGCCTCCCCGCCTCCTCCAGCCTCCCCAGCACCCAGACACAGCCCCCACACACCACATACCGTATTGACCCGTGTATAAGCCATGGGGGGGACTTTTCAGCCCAATTTTTGGGCTGAAAAACTCGGCTTTACACGAGTATATACGGTATTTCAGTAATTCAAATGATAAAATGAAATGCATATATTATATAGAGACATTATAAGAAGAATGATCTATTTCAAGTGGTTATTTTTGTTAATAATGATGATTGTGGCTTGAAAACCCAAAAATGATTATCTCAGAAAATTAAAGTAGGGAGGATGAAGGGTCTAAAGGTACCGTTACACACAGAGATATAATGCTTGCAACTCGCTGGTTGAAGTGAAATCATGGACACATTATTACATTTGTACACGGCAACAAAATGGAACAATGTATTCATGATTTCAGTGCAACCAGTGAGTTGCAAGCAATATATCTCTGTGTGTAACGGTACCTTTAGAGATAAAATATTACCTAAACAGGCATCAGAGGCTTCACCTTGTGTGGTTGTGAGAGTCACAACCACTATAAAAGCATATCACGGCTGCTACAGTCCCCAGCGTGGATATAGAGTAGGGAGGATGAAGGGTTAAAAACCGCACTGCCGTATTCCACGAGACACAAAGGTTGAACATAACATTGGTTTATTAGTCAACGCGTTTTCAGAGCTCCCTTTGATATCTCGTGGAATACGGCATCGCGGTTTCTAACTTTTCATCCTCCCTACTTTAATTTTCCGAGATAATGATCTTTAGGTTATCATTGGCTGTAAGCAATAATCATCAACATTTACAGAAATAAACACTTGAAATAGATCACTCAGTTTGTAATGACTCTTTATTACTGATAAGAAAAAAATACTTTTTGATGACATTCCAATTCATTGAGATGCACCTGTGTGTCCCCCATCCTGGTATATATGGTTCTCCTCCTCTTGCGACCATAGTCTTCCAATTATTATAATGCACCCCCATATTCCTCCATGTAATAAATACACATCATAGTCCTCCAGTTATTATAATGCAGTCTCATACTCCTCCATCTACTCTATAATTGCCGTAGCCACTGTTTGTGTCGGACCCCGGCACGCCGTGGCTTTGTCCACTATTGTGACGTCACCACGTGCGAGGCATTGCCCGCGTTAAGTGCGGCAATTGCGACCCCATCGCCGCTGTCATCACCGCTCCGGAGCAGCTGCTGTCAGCACATGCTGACACAGTGCTCCGGAGCTGTGCCCCAGTCATCCGGCCATTGCTCGCGCAGCGCTGAGTACGAGCACAATGCGGCCCCGAGGACAGGAAGGGGTTTAAGGTGACTGTGTGCAGAAGATCACTCACACGAATGCGGGCGACCCTTCCTCCACCGCCGCCTCAGACAACCGGGCGGCACAGGCGCGGCATGGGCAAACACACACACCGGCCGGCACTGTGCTCACACCCCGGGCACTCACACCGTGCTGACACCCCGGGCACACACACCGTGCTCAGCTGCTTCCTAAGTGAGGGGAGCCGGCCAGGCTGCACGGGAGGACGGGAGGAGGCGGGGAGACATTGCATAACAGCCTCCTCACAACACAGTGACATCAGGGCACAGACATGACCAAGCACTTATGTAATGTGAGCAGCCAGTATATAGATATAAAGCTGCCATATGGTGCCCAGGATGTGCCTGCTCTGAGGAGCCATGACGTCACACCGGGTTATTATAAGCCGCCACAAATTCCAGGACACACCGGAAAATGTGACATATTATCTTCACTGTATGATCATCATTGTACAGCTGATGTCTCCACCTTACAATTATGGGCTGTAGACTCCTATCAATCAGGCCACGTTCACACAGTGTTTCTTATGCGGTCCCCATAAGGAATACTGCAACCGCGCCGCATTGCGAGTCGCTGGCTGAGTGCGAGCACTTGCGGCGCGGTTGCGGTAATCCCCATAAGGATTACCGCAACCGCGCCGCAAGTGCAAGTTGCGGCGCGGTTGCGGTAATCCCAATACAAAGTATAGGGGGACTTGCGGCAGGTGCGGCAAGTGCGGTTTTGCCGCACCTGCCGCAAGTCCCCCTATACTTTGTATGGGGATTACCGCAACCGCGCCGCAGATGCGGTTTTTTAATAAAATAATAAATAATAAAATAAATAAATAAAATAATAAATAATAAATAAAATAAATAAAATAAAATAATCTTAATACAAATAAATTCACTTAAAATAACAAATAATAAATAAATTTAATAATAATAAAAATTGTAAAAAAAATAAATATAATAAATAATAAAATAAAAAATAATAATAAAAAAAATATATATATATATATTAAATTAAGATATTAATTACATTAACTAATTAAAATATAATAAAATAAATAAATTTAATTAAAATAAAAATTAATATACAAAAAAATATAATTAATATATTAATATAAAATAAAATGCTAATAATAATGATATTAATGCTATTAATACTGCTATTAATGCTATTATTAATGCTATTAATGCTATTAATAATTTTATTAATGCTATTATTAATGCTAATAATGCAATTAATAATGTAATTAATGCTATTATTAATGCTAATAATGCTATTATTAATGCTATTAATGCTATTAATAATGCTATTAATGCTAATAATAATGCTATTAATGCAATTAATAATGTTATTAATGCTATTATTAATGCTATTAATGCTAATAATAATGCTATTAATGCTATTAATAATGTTATTAATGCTATTAATGCTAATAATAATGCTATTAATAATGTTATTAATGCTATTATTAATGCTAATAATGCTATTATTAATGCTATTAATAATGCTATTAATGCTAATAATAATGCTATTAATGCTATTAATAATGTTATTAATGCTATTACTAATGCAATAATGCTATTATTAGCTAATAAAATGCTATAAGCATTAATAATGTTATTATGCTATATTAATGCTTTAATGCTAATATATGCTATTAATGCTATTATAATGTTATTAATGCATTATTAATGCTAATAATGCAAATTATTATCTCCATAATGCTATTAATATTAATATGCGATTAATGCTATTAATATGTTTTAATGCTTATATGCTAATAATGCTATTATAATGCTATTAATGTAATAAATGCATTATGATTAATAATGTATAATGCTATTTTAATGTAATAATGCTATTATTTACTATTAATGTCATAATACTGCTAATAAATGCTTTTAATGAATGCTATTACTGCTAATTATAATGCTATTCCTTATTTATTGCTGTTTGATGAGGGTTATCTTTTAAAATCTTTAAAAACAATAAACATATTTACTACTATGCATTCTGCATCTGTAACCTCTACATTAATAAATAATGCACGTTCTAGATCCCGATGCATTTGCAATGCGGCTCATAGCTAGTATATAATAATGACGTCTCATATCCCTCCATGTATTATAATGGAGCCTCATATTCCCAAAATGTATTATAATGGGTCCCCCATATTGTTTAATGCCCGTCCCCCCCATAGTCCTTAGGCCACCGTGTACTCACTGTACTAATGTGTAAATAATCAAGTGATTTTTCAAAATATGCTATTGTGTGTGATACATGAGAAGCTGTACTATTTCTACCCATTCTATAACATGTGCATGCCATTTTTTTTTATAGTTTTAGTATCCAAAGGCCAGGGCCATATTTGGAGTTCTGCCAAAGGCACTTTCAGCAGTTGCTTACCCCCCTCCTCCCACTGATCAGTCACACTACGCGTATGTGCACACAGCATTTTATTTGTCAGGCAGATCCATTCAGTATTCCGCCTGCAAAAGCAACAAAAAAATGCTGAAAGGAATGAACCCATGCACGGCAATGTATAAACGGATTGCTGTTCATATGTTCAGTCTTTTGAGGTTTTTCTTTATAACTGTGTGTCCTATTTTTTATCTAAATTCCAGCACTCAGAGGGTTCACAGATGTCAGTGCCCGTAACCTTCAGGTAGTTAAGAGACCTCCGTACACATGAGACAAAAAGTAAGCTAAACCTGCGAGGACAGTCTATTGTATATGGGGGCTCTGACTGATGATTGGTCAAGGGAAATTAGGATCCAGAATGTCCTGCTGTAGATAAGCTGAAGCCAGAGATGTGTAGCAGCAGCTTCCATACAGTATACAGGAACACTGGGCAGAATGAGTACTCCTGTATATGGGAGAGCCGAGTAAGATCGCTGCCAGCCGAGCAATCGGACACCTATCTATAGTGTTTGGGGTTTTTAGTCAATTGTTTGGCTGACATTCAGCTGTATTTTTAGTCAAGCACACTTGCCCTATAATGTTTTAGGATCAAGTCTGTTAAGTTAGAGATTACAACATCCACATGACTACATCACCAGAACCACCGCAATACAATAACAAATCAGTGGAACCCTGTCAGTATACCACCAGAACCACTGTCAATACAGTAATATATCACAAATCCAGTCAATACATCACCAGAACCCCCATCAATACAATATTATATCACTATAACCCCTGTCAGTAATACACAATCAAAACCACCATCAATACATCACCAGAACAGTACGTTCCCTATATAAATATGTATGCAGATTGAATGTCCCATACTGCTCGTCCTCCTCCCACATGTCCCATACTGCTTACCCCCATATGTCCCATGCAGCTCATCCTCACCCCCATTCCCCTGATCCCATGTTGCTCCATGTTCCACGCAGCCTCTCCCCTCCCATGTTCCACGCAGCCTCTCCCCTCCCATGTTCACCTTCCTCCAATCACGCAGCCTCTCCCCATCCTGCATCCATGTAGCTTCTTCCCGCTCCCCAAGTTCCATGTAGCTTCTCCTACCAATCCATACATGTACCTTCTCCATTCATCCTCCCATCCATGTAGCTTCTCTCCATCCCCCATCCATCCATCCATCCATCCATGTAGCTTCTCGCCCATCCCCCATCCATCCTTATAGCTTATCCCCCATCCATCCATCCATCTTATAGCTTATCCCCATCCATCCATGTACCTTCTCCCCCATCCCTCCATCCATCCATGTACCTTCTCCCCCATCCCTCCATCCATCCATCCATGTACCTTCTCCCCATCCCTCCAGCCATCCATGTACCTTCTCCCCCATCCACCCATCCATGTATCTTCTCCTCCATCCCCTCATCCATCCATGTATCTTCTCCCCTATCCATCCATCCACATGCTGCTCCCCCCTTTTCCATGCCGCCCCATCCATCTATCCATCCTGTTCTCTCTCCTTTTCCATTCTGCCCCCATCCATCCAGCTTCTCACCCCTTTTCCAGGCCACCCCCATCCATCTTCTCCCCCCTTTTCCAGGCTGCCCCCATTATCATCCATCCATCCATCTTCTGCCTCCTTTTCCAGGCTGCCCCCCTTCTATTCATCCACTTACCCACCCATCCATCCATATTCTCCCCATTTCTCAGGCCGCCCCCATCCATCCATCCATCCATCACCACCACCCATCTTTACCGACTTTTACAGACTGCTATCTTTGGCTGTAACAGCACCTTGCCTGACTTAGTCTCCTGATCCCGGCACCCGGTGCTCGGCAGCTTCTTGCTTCTATGCTGCGGTCCCGGTCTCCTGCTCGCTGCAGAGCTGTCAGCAGGGAGATGATCACGCTGCCGACCTCTGCAATGTCAGTGGCGCCGGTCGGGTCAGGAAACTGAATAGAGCTTTACTGACCCAGAAATGCCGGGGCTCAGCTCACACATTCCCTTGTAACCGCGTCTTAAAGTTACAAGTGAATGTGGCGCCCCCTCCCTCCTCCAAAATCTTGGAAACAAAATTTTTTTTGTCTTGCTCCTGATGCCGCCCCCATGATACCTGGCGCCTTAGGCATGTGCCCTCACGTGCCTAGTGGCAAAGACGGCCCTGACAAAGGCTACATGTGTAGATTCTGCTCTGCTATCTCTTTATAACAAACATCAGAAGCAACAATAGCATGCAGGACATCATACAGCAATACTGAGCAGTGTAGCTGTAAATTCAGCACTGAAGTACGTTAACACTTGCAAGAGAGCAGCAGCATCGTCTTTGCAGTGTCCCACTGACCTTGTCCTTTCATTAGCTCTCACCTTCCACATTCTGAATACTTCTATTGGAAGCACGTCACTTAATCTCTGAGTAAAATGATAATCCATTGTGTTTTCTAGACTGATTTTTGCAGCTTTATGGCGTTAATGATTACTTTAACCCCTTAACGACACACAGCATACATGTACAGTGCCGTGGGAAATGTGTACCCGCAAATCGCTGTACCTGCATTGTGCTACTATCTCACCGGCTCACTAGTCTCGTCGCCAAAATTATCAGCTGGTGCCGGCTATGTATGATAGTTAATACCCATGATCGGTCTTGGCAACAATCCATAGGCGTTTAACCCCTTTAACACCACTGATAATCGTGTTGGGCAGATGGCTTCCACAGTAACCCCCAGGTCGAATAATGGTGGCTATGGGGACACCCAGATATGGAGGCCAGTAAAGTTGAGCCATGATCAGGATTGGACACGCCTCCTGCCTGTGTGCGGGTCGACGACCTAAAGCCCTGAAATTATTAGTATTATTAAACGGTTAGGGTAGGGAAAGTTGATGTCTCATCCTGAGACTATGTAATAAAATAAAGGACAATGATAAAAAAAATGTAAATCACAAAATGAATAACGAATGTAAAATTATAAATACAAATATTTATGTAAAAAAGCAAAAACAAAAAGTATAGATATTTGGTGTCACTGCGTTCAGAATGGCCCGCTGTATAAAACTGCCACACTAGTGAGATCGTGAAAGAAAAAAGTGGCAATAAACTATTTTATGGCAAACGACTGGAAAAGTGGAATAAAACGAGATAAAAAGTTGCATGCAAATACAAATGTCATCACTGAAAACATCATATGGCTTCGCAAAAAACCCTCACTCGGCTCCAGACACAGAAAAATGTAAAAGTTTTAGCTCTCAGAATATAGCAATGCAAAAATAAATCTTTTTTTTCTATAAGATTGTTTGTATAAAAGCAACAAAACATGAAAAAAAGATATACGGTAAATATGGTATCCTCTAATCGTACTGATCCGAAGAATAAAGCTGTCTTATTAATCTTACCACACTGTGAACGGCATTAAAAAACAACAAAAAACTGTATTGCGTTTTATTTTTTTTTTATTACAATAATATTTATAGTTTTAGATATTAAACATGTAAATGAAATTACAAATAACATACAGTAGTGGGAAGGGAAGGATATGGGAGAAAAATGTGAGAAGGTGAAGTTACTTGCATTAATAGGGAAGGACAATGGGGCAAGGTGATTAGTAAGGGAATAAATTAGAAAACTAGTATCACTATAACTAAACACTTGGATTACAAATAGAGTTACATAATAACTAGGACGCAACACCCATGAGAAGCAGAGAATAGGATAGCATTCACAAGACGAAAGGAGGAGCCAGACCAAGACCAGTGAAACCCATCAGACCGGTCGGCCCCCCCCGGTAAGTACAATGGTATGTGCAGATGATCCGGAGGCACTGCATCCTGGATGCGGTGTCTTCGGTCCTGAGAGAAGCTGTCGATCTCCGTGGGTGACCCCAACTGTCCTGTGCCCACGATATGTGTTTGGAAGGAATTTCCCTGCATTCACCCTCCAAGATGGCCTCCAACTCCACAGCGCTAAATTAACTGCTAAAATTAAGCACTAAAATAATGCTGCGGAGAAGCGTCAGCCGACCCGCAGGGCAGTTAACGGTGGGGAGGAAAGAAGCACAGTGGGCAATGGAAATCTCATCCACTATGCTTATCCTGCACAACGCAGCATTATGGACGCAGGGCATACACGCTGCGTCCATAATGCTGCAAACACGGATTATGTGCATACAGCTTTATAAAAGCTGTTTTTTATTATACAGATCGGTCTGGGGACTTGTGTGCAGCATTTTAGAATGCTGTATATAAGGCCTTACTGGTGCTGGCCGCCCCTTATATGCAAAACAGCTGCTAACAGGTTCACATTAGGTGAGGTTTCACTATCAACCCAGGCAGGAGATGAGTCATTTTTTTAAATAGTATTGACTACTTTAAAGAGTAAAGAGTTTAGATATTTTTTGGACTGTAAGATGCACCGAACTATGAGATGCATATAGATTTTAGAGGTGGAAAATGGGGAAAAAAAGTGGGCTGATGACTAGCCTTCAATGTGTCATCAATGTGGCTTGGTCCTGGTGGCTTTCAAAGAATGCAGTGTTTCAGGGGAAAACATATGTGGCTCAATTCATATAGCCGGTACCTTATGCACGCTGCTTGTGGACCCGGGTAGCACCCTTGACCTGGTCTTTACCCAGCTCTGCTCAACCTCCTCCTTAGATAACTCACCTCTTTCTCTGACCACAACATTTTCTCCTTCACACTCTCAAATCCTCGCCCACCCCAGCACACTCCTACCTATCACACATCCAGAAATCTACAGGCCATTAACTCTCATACATTCACAAACTCTCTACACTCATCAATGGTCCCAATCTCCTCATTCTCCTGTCCTGATCTGGCGGTGAATCACTACAATGACACTCTCAGAAGCACCCTGGACCAAGTAGCCCCCCGAATGGTCACCACTCACCTAACTAAAATCTTCAATCTCTCCCTCTCTTCTGGCATCTACCCCTCCTCCTTCAAACATTCTATCATTACTCCATTATTAAAGAAATCTTCTCTTGACACATCCTGCATTAATAACTACAGACCAGCCTCTAACTTCCCCTTCATGTCTAAACTCCTGGAGCGCTTGGTCTACACCATCCTCACCCGTTACCTTTCCACTTCTAGATTCATTACAGTCTGGTTTCCGCCTCCTACACTCTACAGAAACTGCCCTAATCAAAGTGACCAATAACCTTCTGACAGCAAAACGGAATGGTGACCACTCTCTTCTTATTCTTCTTGAGCTTTCTGCAGCTTTTGACAGTCGACCACCATCTCCTACTCTCTATGCTGCACTCCATCAGCATTAAGGATACTGTTCTCTGCTGGGTATTGTCCTATCTTTCTGACCTCTCTTTCAGTGTATCATTCGCTTCCTCCACTTTCTCGTCTCTTAATCTCACTGTTGGGGTCCCTCTGAATTCGGTCCTTGGCCCTCTTCTCTTTTCTCTTTACACGGCCCCCTATTCAACACACCATCAGCAGATTTGGCATCCAGTACCATCTCTATCCTGATGACACACAATTATACAGTTCAGCCCCTGAACTTACCCCTGCGGTACTAAAGAACACCAATGACTGTCTAGCTGCAGTTTCCAACATCATGTCCGCTCTCCATCTGAAACTCAACCTTTCCAAAACTGAACTTCTTATAATTCCGCCCTCCACTAACCTCCCTAAATCTGACCTCTCTCTCTCAGTATGTGGCACCACGATCACGCCTAGGCAGCAGGCTCGCTGTCTGGGTGTTATGTGTGACACTTTTCTCTCCTTCACCTGCTATATACAATCTCTCACCCGTTCTTGTTGCTTGCACCTGAAGAACATCTCTAGAGTACACCCTTTTCTCACCATGGAATGAACAAAAACCCTCACTGTGGCCCTGATCCATTCCTGCCTTGATTACTGCAATTCTTTATTAATTGGCTTCTCCCACACTAGACTTTCCCCTCTCCAGTCCATCCTTAATGGAGCAGCCATGGTCACCTATTTGGCCAATAGTTACTCAGATGCCTCCATTCTGTGCCAGTCACTGCACTGGCTGCCTATACACTACAGGATCCAATCCATATTGCTTGTTCTCACCCACATAGCTCTTCACAGTGCAGCACCTCCCTATATCTCCTCCCTCATCCCTGTCTGTCACCCTACACATTCTCTACGTTCTACAAATGACCTTCGACTAACATCTGCATTAATCCAAACCTCCCATTCCCAGCTCCAAGACTTCTCCCGAGCTGCACCAATTCTCTGTAATGCTCTACCCCAAGAAATTAGGACTATCCACAATTTACACAGCTTCAGACGCTCCCTATAAACACATCTTTTTAAGGCGGCTTATCTTGCTCCCTAATAGAATTACTTTATACTCTATATAGCCCATTCACTATTTCTCTGGACATAACTCTCCTTCAAACTCCACCAAATTCAAAAGCTCTACACAGATTGGCTGGTGATCATTTATGTGATTTTGTTTTCTATACACCTCTTATTCAAGATGCCTGGACCATCATTGTAATAAACCCCTGTACTTTGTGTCATCCCCATCTCGCTGTAGATTGTAAACTCTTTTGAGCAGGGTCGTCTTTATTTTTGCTCTAATTATTGTATTGTTTTTTTTGTATATTGTTTCTCTGCTTTAATTATTGTATTGTATTTTTTACATGGATTCTCTGCTTTAATTACTGTACTGTATTTTTTACATTGTTTCTCTGCATTAATAATTAAACTGTATTTTTATAATTGTTAATAATTGCTACTTATGACCGTTTGTATATGAACCAATGAATTGTAAAGTGCTGTGGAATATGTTGGCACTATATAAATAAAGATTATTATTATTATTATTATTAGCAGACAGGTTACTTTCTGATCCCATTATCCTTTTGCCTTTGAGGAGAACTATAACTCCCAGCATGTCTTGCAGATCCTAAGGAATTCTGGAGTTCTAGTTCACAACAGGAGTGGTACAGTACTTTTATTTATAATACTTATTTTTTCTTTATCATTTTGTTTTTTTAGTACCGTACATAAACTTTGCCTCATAGCTTCTCTGTTCGCTGAGGTTAATGATTTCTCCCTGGCCCTCCCACTGCACTAGACAGGAGGAAGTGCAGATCACAAGCTGCACTGATGAAATGAAGAGGCAGGGATAGGGGGACTGCGTGCTGTACTGCTCAGGCCCTGCCTCCGCCGGAACCTTGCTCCTGTCTCCTTTAGAACCAAATGAATGTTCACTGCTCCATACGCCTCTTGTGGGCATGGGGAGCAGTGGATATTCAACTTTTTAAGTAGTGGGCATGTGTGATTGCGTAAGCTGCCAGATTCCTGCAAGCAATTCTGCTCTTGCCTCCTGTAAGGCAGGGTTCACACTAGCGTTTGTGTCTGCATGCGTCTGGCATGCAAACACAAACGCAGTGACAAACGCTGCCATACTGATCTGAATGCAGCGGGGATTCTCCGCATATGTTCACATACTATTGTGCCCAACCACCCAATCAGAGGTCTCGGTGGCGGCCACCAGGAGAGATTTCAATCTGATCCGCAGCGTTCTCCTGCGCTGTCATGCAGAGGACACTGTGGATCCATTGAGCTCCATGCACTCATCGTGCGCTTGCGGACGCTTGCTGATAAAACAAGCACCCACGATCGCACAAAAAATGTATCATGTTGCGTTCGGAGGGCGCACAAATTATGCGCAGCCAAAAGCAGGTACTATGCATTCCCATGTTAAAAATAGGAACGCAGTGTGCATGTGTTTGGCTGCGTTCAGTTATGCTGTGTTCACAAAGCAAATGTGAACCCAGCCTAACTTTCTCCACCGTCAGCAACCAGATATGCTACATCTTGATTATAAGACTCACCCCCACTTCCTTTCCAAATTTGGAGGGAAAAGTGCATCTAATAGTCCAAAAAATACGGTACTAGATCAGTTTGAACAATTTTAGTGATGCTTTCTAAGTTATTTCAATGGTATTGTTACAGGTTTTTGTTAAGTAGGGGATAGAGTTATCTGCCTATTCAAATGCGGAGATGATTTTTTTTTTTTATTTTATTTTTTTTTATAAAATATTTTTATTGAGTTTTCATTTTTAATAACAAGAAAAAGAAGAAAAATAATCCAACCCCCATACCCCCCCAGCCATCAATAGTTGCAGCGAAAATACATCCAACAATCTCCCAAGACATATTTTTTTTTTATTTATAAACTTAACTTTATTAAGAATATTATGTAATACAGTACGGTACTCCAAGTCAAATACATTGATTGAACAGTAATCACACAAGGTACAGTCTATGCAAGACACCCAAACCCACCAGGGGGAAAATCAATGCTAACTCCACAGAACCATTCACCTCAGGTTGTTTCTAAGACTGTGACCATTACCAACCCGGCCCAACTATGGTAACAGAAACCATAACAATATAAACAAGAAGAGAAAGCTTGGCAAAGAATTAGAGTGCCAAAGAGAACAGGATAGAACAGTCAGCAAGAGGGAAAAAGAAGTGAAGGTACCAAAAGAGGGATGGGGAAAGGCAGGGGAAGGGTGTCATCAGGGGAAAAGATGTCCAGCATACCCAGAAGATACAATTAGGTCTCCTCCAGTAGTGAAGCATATTCACCAGATCCCTTAAACTGTCCAGAAGAACCAGGTCTTGATAAATCAGTCCTGGGAGTTGTTTATTATTGATGGTCTTCGAGTAGGAACATCTCATTAACTTTAGTGAACCACAGGGCCATCGTAGGAGGGGTGTCCCTCTTCCACAAAAGAGGAATACAGGCTCTGGCAGTCATGATTAGATGACGTTGCAACAACCGCCTGTACGTTTTTATTGGGATTTCGCTGTGATGGAAGAAAACCACAAGTGTCGGGTTGAGATCCATAGCAAAACTGGTGACCTGGTGACCTTTTGTTCCTTCTCCCAAATCAAGGCCAGGCATCTGCATAACCAGAAAATACGCAGCATGCTACCCTCTTCCTCCCCACACCTCCAGCATAATGGGCTCATTTCCGGGAAGATGGAATGTAGTCTGGTAGGAACCCTGTACCATCTGGAAAGTAATTTGAACCCGGCTTCCAAGAAGAGAGAAGCGATAGAGGCTTTATGTGTTAACGCAAAGATTTTTTTCCACTGGTCACCAGACAACTGTAGCCGTAAATCCTCTTCCCATTGTATTTGGATTTTAGTCTTGATGTGTTTCCTAGGTTCATTAATTATGGAGTAGGCGCGAGATAAAGTGTGTGTAATCAGCCTGAATCCAGGCACGGGGAAGAAGACTCTCACAAAGGGAGATAGTTGGTTAGCTCTCCGTGTGTCTAAGGCGTAAGGGGTCTGGTGCCCCACGAGTTCCTCCCTTGTTGGCCAGGTGAGATCATTTCCAAAATATAATACCCTAAATGGCCTTTACTGATCCAGTCTCGTAACAACGGATCTTCCAATCCCGGGGGGAAGAAGGGATTATCTAGAATTGGGAACATCGGAGATGAAAAAGGCAGGATGTGCATTCTGATAACCAGAACATCACAGCACTCCAAAGTGGCCCCAATTATGGGGTGTGTTTTAAGATTCTAAATTCAGCTAGACCCTACCCACAGTGCTCCCAACAGAGGTATATTCGTGAAGTTTTTTCCACCGCAAACTACACCTTCATACCGCCGTTTCTTCACCAGTCCAGGATTCTAGAAAGATGAAACACTGCTAAGTAATAAGATCTGAACTTGGGTAGCGCAATTCCACCAGTGAGTTTAGTGTGGTACAGGTCATTTTTACTGACGCAAGGTAGTCTATCCCTCCAAATAAACCTGGATTGTATTGATACTAGGCTTTTAAAGAATGACGACGAACCATGATCAGAAGTGCTTGAAATACATATAAAATCCTGGGGAGGATATTCATTTTAAAGATCGCTCTTCTCCCAAACCATGTTAAAGTGTTCCTTGTCCATCTTGAACAGTCGTTCTGTAACGATTGTGGAAGCTTGGGATAATTAGGTAGAAAGCCGAGTGAGTATCTTTGGGAAGCATTATACCTAGGTAGTTAATTGTGGAACTGGCTCAATTAAAGTTGTATGCCATCTTTAAAGAAGCCAAGGCGGAGGGGGTGATGTTAATGTTCATTGCCAAAGATTTAGACAAATTAATTTTAAAATTAGACAAGCTACTGTATAGTTCACATTTTGTCATGAGTTTTGGCAGGAAAGAGCTGGACGTATTGATAAAGAAAAGTAAATCATCTGCTTATGCCGCAGTTTTGTATCGAGAACCCTCAATTTTAGGACCCCTTATGTCATCTTTGGACCTTATCTTTCAAAGGAATGGTTCCAATGTAAGTATGAAAATTAAGGGAGAATGTGGACAACCCTGCCTTGTTCCATTATGGATAGGGAAATCAGGGGATAGGAATCTGTTGACCTTCACCATAGCAAAAGGTTTGGAATGCATGGCAGAAATCCAACTGAGCATGTTGGACTTCAGGTTGATTTGACAGAGTATTTCAAACACAAATGTCCAATTCACCCTGTCGAACGCCTTTTTTGCGTCTGTAGAGAGAAATCACAGGGGCTGAGACTTTAGATTTGCTCTATAAATGAGGCTTAAGGCCTTACTTGTATTGTTTATAGCCTCACTACCTCCCATGAAACCAGCCTGGTCAGGGTGAATAAGGTCTGTCAACAAAGGAGACAGTCTTAAAGCCAACATTTTAGCAAATAACTTTATCGACATTGAGGAGTGAAATAGGCGTTTAATTTGAACGTTGGGTTGGGTCCTTCCCTGCCTTGTGAATAACCGAGATGTGAGCTCGCTGGCAGTCTTTTGGTAACCCAGGTCCTCTGGGGATGGAATTTAGAAAGGCAACTAAATGTGGAGAAAAGGATTTCAAGAACACCTTGTAGTAGGGAAGGGAGAATCCGTCCGGACCCGGAGCCTTCCCAGATTTGGTTTCTTTTATGGCCATTGAAAGTTTATCTTCCGAGAAAGGCCGTTCAAGAAGATCCGTCTCCACATTCTGGCGAAGTGCTATGGTAGACTGTCGGGAACCTGAAATTAGATAACTTTTAATGTTTGGATTGGCAAAAGTGAGTTTCCTGTAGGAAGGCAATGTCTATATTCCTTTCATATAGGTGATTCAATAGAATAGACAGTTTCTCTGGGATATGCAGCTCATTAACATTCTGTGAGCCTACCTTTAGTTCCAAATAGTAGTATGGCATCATTTTATTATTCATATGTGGGAGGAAAAAGCTATCTATATGATCACCTGGACAAAGGTATTGGGGTAAGTTCAAAGAGTGAGAGTGAATAGAATTAACTAAGACGGAGAGGAAGGAATAGCTTACTGAAGTGAAAGCACAAAAACAGAGTGGAACAAAAAAGAAAAAAACACAAATAATTTTTAGAAACTGCTAACGCTAACTGCCTGGGGGTAAATCCCAGGCAAAATCCAAACTTTGGAGTAATGGGGATTCAAAAAAATGGTGAATATCTCACGGGGTTTATCCGTGGGTGTCAAATGCCTCGAGGGATAGTGAAGGGAGCCATGGAATAACATACTCAGTAGCCACCATCCCTCACCCCACCACGACCCAGGCAGAAAGCAGGGGGAAGGGAGCCATTTTCCAAGGTCAAGCCGACAGCCAGTGCAACCCCAGTTTAATTGACTTTGCCAACAACGTTAGCAATTAATGATCTTGGGCGAGGTTCATTTATCAAGGAAGAAAGTAAGTCTATTGGTGAACATGTCACCCGTCCCCCACAAACAGGAACCCCCCCCACCTCTATCAACGCCGCCCCCTACCCTCAAAAACCCATTGACGTACATGTAAAACTTGGTCCCGGTTGTTGGGTGTTCTGGCCGCCATCTTGTTACCGATTGCAGCGAAGGGAAGCAAAAAAAAAAGGGTGGGAGAGGAGGTGACAGCCATGGCCAGAATGGGGCTATTCAGGGAAAGTAATCAGCCTAGGCAATGAGAGTGTCATGCTCAGGGAAGAGCGGGAGCAGCTTCCTCAGGTGACATTGGTTGGGATGGTCAGGCGTTGTGGAAGGGGCTGATAACCCTTCATAGCCAGCCAATCTGGGACAGAGATTGGGACCACATTCAAGAAGTTGAACAGGGTGGGGAGATCTGCATGCCTATGAAGAAAGAATGTAGTATCTTCCTTCCGGATTATGAGGTAGAACAGGTGGCCTCATCTGTAGCATGCGCCGGCATCTATGATCTTGACCAGAAGTGGATGAAGTAGGCCCCTTCTGTATAGCGTGCGAGTTGAAACATCTGGGAAAATCTTGACCGCAGAGCCATTTAGCATAACAAACTCAGCTTTCCAAGTGCAGCGTAGAATGTCCTCTTTGTCGGTAAAATAGTGGAGTCTGCTGAAGACTTCCTGTGGGTTGTCAAGTTTTAAGAGGCGCCTCCTGAAGACCCGGTGGACTCTATCAAACAGGTATTAGCCCTCAGAGGATTACCCTGTTACATTTTGAAAGAGCGTTTGGACCATCAACTGTAGGTTTTCTCTTCCCTTGTTCTCAGGGAGACCTTTTATCTGAAAATCATTTCTCCTCCCTCTGTTCTCCTGGTCGTCAAGTAGTAAGACCAAGTCTTGCACTTGGGAATGGAGGGCATCTTGCTTCCTTTTGAGACTGGTGATTTGGTCTGTGAGGTCTTTAATGGAGGTTTCCACCACTGATGTCCTAGTGGTGACTGCTGAAACGTCTCTCTTTATGGCATCAATAGCCTGTTGGTGTGAGGTCTCGATCCTCTGGGCGAGATCATCAATGTCTTGTTTTGTTGGAAGGGCTTGTATTAAGTGTTTCAGTGCTTGAAAGTCTAATTGTTCTTGGGATCGTGCTGAATCTGAGTTGGAGGACTCCATTCTAGGCGAGGTCGTTAGTGTTATTAGGAAGGAGGAAGATTTATCCCATGTATGCGAGTCCGGTGTGACTCCTCTTGTTATAGGAGGCAATTGACCCACTGAGGAGGAGGTCGCTGAAGATCTTCTAGAGGTTTCCCTGGTCTTTTTGGAGTGACCCTGTGTGGTTGCTGATTAGTTAGGCATTAATGCCCGCTCAGTCCGGTGTGTCTCAGATGTGTCCCCGCAGACGTTGGTGTAAGGTAATGTCCTATTATTTTGTATAACTTGTTAGTTGTTTGGAGAGTTGAGAACTGTGGTCCTATACTGTCATCAAGTGCTTTCCTGGCATTCTTTTGTATGATGGCAGTCGTTAGTGAACATGTCGGGTTATGAGCATCCCACGGCAATCCCGTTAGATCTTACTTCCACATTTTATCCACCGGGGGCGGGGAAGGATGAAGCATAGACATTTGTACTCTCGACTGCGTTGCACTATCTCTCTGTTCACATTCCTATTTCACTAGTCAGGGTGTAGGACAGTAGTTTGGTCTGTTGTCTGCTCGTCAAATGATCAAGGTGGTCTGTTTTAAATATTGTGCCATTGACGGTAGTATAACTACAAAGGTTAATGATATGAGGCAGCAGCAGGTTGTCTCTCCCACTTGATCCCTTCAATATGACCCCCAGATTGTTCCTTCAGTATGTTATCTACTGAGTATTGGCTTTGTAAGGGGGTGTAGAGGGAGGACCCTGCGGTATATCTAAGTTAGTCCCATTATAGTTGTCACCTGTCCCTTTATATCCTGACTTCTGCACTAATGTGCACACTATAGGGTAGGGACAGGGCTCATAAGATACCTAAGAGTGGGCTGCCCTCCGTAGTATTCAATACACACTTTCCGGGGCCTCCTTCTCCCCACCTGGCACTGCAAATGTGTGAGACATATCAGTTTTTATTTCCTCTACTGTATCCGGGGGCGTTTCAGGCAGCGTGTACTTAATTACAGCTGCTGTGTTCCGCAGTTGCGTGCTCAGTCCCCTCTTCCTGTGTCCAGAGATGATTTTTAATGGCAGATTTAAGTTCGTTATTTATATTAAAATCTAAGATTTTAGATTTTCCTGCATTTATTTTATAATATGAGACTTTTGCAAAGCTTTCTAAAACTTCTAGAGATGGAATTCTTAATTGAATTTGCTGGATCTGAAAGGATAAGATAATGTCATCAGCAAAGAGACATTTTAAAGTGATGCTTATTAATCCATATATATTTTATCCTAGAGTTGTGTCTCATGTTCAGTAAGAGGTTCCATTGTCATGGCAAATAAGGGAGGGATAAAGGGCATCCCTGATGCATGCCATTAATTATCTGAAAAGGTTTAGAGAGGTAATTGCTGGCGTATATTTTAGACGAAGGAGAAGAGTAAAGGGCTTTCAAGATCTGATCCTTAAATCCGAATTTGTAGAATATTGCGGTTAAAACTCCCAGTTTATTCTATCAAATCCCTTTTCAGCATTGAGTGATAAAAGTAGTGTTTGATCCTTTCTCTCGTTAGACTTATTAAATTTACACATATTCTAGTACCATGTACGGTCTTTGATGAAGCCAAGTTGATCATGAGAATTAATACCAGGTAGAATTTTGTTTAATCAATTCCAGTTATTTCAGAATAGATTTTAATATCTATTTTAACAAGACAATCACCTTTAGGTTTCGGTATCTTGTAGTATCTCGTAAGGAAACTCTCCCAGAGTCGAAGCTTTGTTAAAAAATTTTAACTAGATGGGAGCGAAGATGTTTGGAGATAATCTGAAGTACTCTTTTTAAAACCCATCTTGACTCGATGATTTATTCCATTTTGTATTTTTTATTGCATCGAGAATTTCATCTACCTTATTTTTCGAACTTTAAGAGAAGGAACTCTTAGAGAAGGAAAATAGGGGAAAAACGTGTCCCTAACCTGGGGCACCTTCCAGGTAATATATTGGCCGCTCCATCCTGGTTTTAGCCCCTCCATTCTTGTTTATTAGCCCCTTCATCCTCATTTATTAGCCGATTCATCCTGGTTTATTAGCTCCTTCATCCTGGTGTATTAGCCCCTCCATTCTGGTACATGCTGTCTGAGATATGACCCCATCCTAGCGCGCAGACAAAAAAAAAAACGATGTAACGCACCTCTCCGTCGCCTCCTGATTCCAGCACTTCATATCTTCCTGTGTGCAATGTCAGCTGTATTTGCTGGCATACGATTATCTGACTGGCACAGCACACTGATGTCATTGCTGCACGCCCCGGATGCACGTGACACAAAGGAGGATGCCTCACAGACCGGAGGATGCGAAGTGCAGGGAGCAGGAAGTGATAGAGGTGCATTATAACGTTTATAATTTTTGTGTGTGTGCTAGGATGAGGCGGCCATATCCAGGATGGGTGGTATACACAGGTGTGATGAATAAGCAGTATTTGTAAGGAATATTGCCATATCTCCAGCTTCCATTTTGTCCCAGAAAGCAATACCTTGATTGGCTGCAATTGGCTTGCATTATTTCATTAATTCACCATTTTTGTGACTCTCTTTTGATGATTTGATATGAAAAATAGGTGAATAAATTCTTCCATTGAATTCTGTGGACTAGCAAATCGACAGTGTTTAAACAAGCCAAATCATGCCTAATCTGAGCGTATGTCAGCACTTTATCATTGAGATGATGTATAAAATCAGCCGTCCTCTCACATTTGGTATTTTTCAGAAAATAGCATTTTGCCACATTTTGTGCCCCCTCCTATAAAATGTAATCTGTGTCTCTATAATGTTGCAGAAAATCATCTGATTTACTAACGACACTTATAGTTTACTTATAGCTGGATATCCTTCTCTCAAGTTTTCTGAGAATTTTTTTGTGGCATAGACTTGCCTAAGGAAAAATGATAACTTGTAAGTACTTTTCTTCCTACTGTTGCAGCGTCAGCTCACCGCTGCAGTCCCCTATCTTTGCTCATAGGTTCCAGTTGCAGTGTCCTGCAGCCTGCATACCCGCTGCAGCGGATCACTGGTCCCACTTGTGAAGGCTATAAACAAACAGCGGAGGCAACACCAGAGTGTCTATGCAGTCTAATACTAATTATTGTAAAACCCCTTAAAGTAAAAATCAGCCTATTAAAAATAATCTCTTGATGTTCATAGCACTTCTGTGCTCCCCACTCTCTTTCCCTAGTGTGTGTAGAACATTTCAGACCCAACCATTTGTACTAGCCCAATACATAATTCATAGTAGACACACAAAGATAACTACCAAGGGGACTGTATATCATAAATAAACATTAAACATATCTAATATCAAAGACTCTAAATATCTCTATTTGTATCATTTATTTCTGACTGTAGTATATAAAAGAAATCTTAGTACACATTTTAAATGCTTTTTATGTTTTTTTATCTCCAAATGCATGAAGGCACAGTAAATAATGATCAAGAGCCCGCTGGAAAGGATATGACTTGCCATCGTCGGCGTTAAGTGCCTTTCTGCATTTCATGTATTTAGAGAGGTCCTGAAATAATACCATAATTCTTTTGTAAAGTCTGGCTGCTGATCTTTCCAAAATTGAAAAAAAAAATTATTGATATACTATCAGTCTTTTTTTCCAAAGGAGTAACTATATTTTTCAGTCAGATTGAAGTTCCTTGGGCCCATAGAGGAGTTGATTCTGGTGGCAACTCTCCATGAAAACATATGAATATTCACTTTTAATTAATTCCTACCCACGTCTTGGGAAGAGGTCCACATGTTACATAACCGCCAATAGTCTTTAACAGCTGCAGCTGTACGCAAGTTCCGGCCGCAACTGTTAACCATTTAAGGTCTGCTGTCATTCTCTTGACACTGGTATTTGATTAGGCAAGTGCCATTTGCCCTAAGAGTATCTAAGCAAGCTAGGTACAGTATATTTTTATAGTTAAGTACCACTTGTTCACTGAGCATTTGGTTTGAATTATTGGCAGGTTATATACTTACAGTGGGGAAAAAAAGTATTTAGTCCAGCCATCAACTATGCAAGTTCTCCCACTTAAAAAGATGAGAGAGGCCTCTAATTGATTGTGCTGTGAGAGATCCTGTGTTTATTTGATCTCTTGGTTTTGCTGCAAAGAGAGTAGAGAGGAGGATACCCCTCCACTGATCTCCTGTGATGTGATATGAATATGTGACATGCATATTCATCTATGGGGAAGGGACAGCAGAGAACTAGGTGGATCATTCACTGCGACAGATGGATTGAATCTCTTTATATGAAGTTTACAGAGGATAGGAGGGGAATCTAAATAATAGAAATACATCAATAGAGAGAGTTTAGAGAAAAGAAGTAGAAAATTATAGCAGTTACATATGGATTTTTGACCTGACCGTTTTCCTTTAAGGGGTAACTTTTTTCATTGTGGAGACTGACATGCCAGTATAAGGACCATTGTAAGCCATGTAATGCTCTTCTGGAAAAATAAATATGAAAATTGCCTCTT
This sequence comes from Allobates femoralis, assembly GCA_033576535.1. Taxonomy (NCBI): domain Eukaryota; kingdom Metazoa; phylum Chordata; class Amphibia; order Anura; family Aromobatidae; genus Allobates; species Allobates femoralis. The sequence continues at coordinate 121,638,188 of JARQOC010000006.1, forward strand.
TGGAGAAGAAGTCTTGAACTCTAGTTCCATCTAAGGGAAGTAGCAATTCTAAAAGTCAATATAGACCCTTTGCCAAGCCTTGCGATATGACTTAGGATAAAAGCTATACCAGAAACTTAATTTGCAGGCATTGTTTTGGGTGTTGCTTCCTCGTCAGTGCAAAGCATGAAATATGAATTGGCTTCTGACTGGAGTCTAAGTGGTTCTGTTTTTCTATGTGTAGAGTGAAATGCCTGACATGCTAGTGTAAAGGTACCATCACATGCCGCCATATGGCTTCCATATCGCCGGCGATTTGACGTGAGCGTGCACGTTTCGGGCACTTTCTTCACAACGCTGTGGAGCTGTCACACGTAGCTATCTAGCGTGCGATCTTCTACGATTCTGCGTCCCAGAAATCGCCTGCAGAAGACCGGAAGTGATCTTCCCTTCACACATCGCCGCGTCACATGCCACAATTGTAGCAGCGATGTGGCCATTCTGTTTCCATAAGGGCGTGCTAGAATGTGTTTCACCGCGCCCCTATCACTGCGATTGGTGGACGGAACTGCGTTCCCGTTGGTCAGCCTTGCGTGAACACACGGGCCATCAAATAAGGCGCCTCGGACACGGCCAGCCAATTGGAACGCAGTATGACCCACCAATTGCCACAGATGCGGTACAAAAATACACCATCCAAGCACGCCTGCGGGATTGATTTCAGGATCACTGTGTACATCGCTATCGCCCTGTCACACGCCACAATGCGCTGAAATCACCTGGTGGATATCGCCTGATTTCACTGCAGTGCAGGGCAATCAGGCGATGCTCCACCAGCGATTTCCCACCGTAGAATCGCCCAGTCACACGCCACTACGCACATGTGATGTGGTTTCCAAATCGCCAAATTCGGGAATTGCCAGCCATCTCGCCGGCGATATGGTGGCGTGTGACGGTACATTTAGGTAATGTATTGGCAATTAAATGATTCTCTGGATAAATATGCAAATTGCCTCTTCAGAGAGGAAGAGCACTTAAATTTAAGTGACACCTATTGGAAGTAGCAATCCTAAAAGTCAATCTCAACCCTTTAAAAGGCCTTGCTCTATGCTTGGGCATTTGCGGGCAATGACTATCTGCTTCTACAGAACATTACTTAACACATTTACATTTTTCAAGGTACCTTTTACTGTTAACCACTTCATAAAACAAGATGTATATTTATGTCCTATGTTGTGTCCCTGCATTTGATGCGGTCAAGCAAGACCGCATTTTTTACCGGACTTGACGACTGATTTAATTAGAAAGTTGTCTTATCAGTATTACCACGTTGAATGGCCTAAAAGAAAACGAAATCCTGAATTTCTGTTTTTTATTCACTCTGCCTACTAAAAATCAGAATAGAAAGTGATCAAAAAATTTTATGTGGCCAAAAATGGCACCAATAAGAACATCAAATCATCCTACAAAAAACAAGCCCTCACATGACTCTTTCAGTAGAAATGCAGAAACATTATGGCTCTCAAAGTATGACAATGCAAAAAAGCATAAAAACAAACAATTGCTGTTGATTTGTTTATTCTGCCTCCCAAAGATTGTAAGGCATGGCTCACATCTTGCACTCAATGCTTAGCAGTTACTCCAGGGTTTTCATGTAAATCTCTGAAATATATGATTTCCAGACAGAAGATTCCCAATATTGAGGCAGATGGACATTGTGCGGACGCTGTCTGGCCTATGATCCAGCAGTGTCTCTCTTTTTAGGTGTCTTTTCAGGTGTGCACAAAAGCAGTCAGACATTGGTTTGTGCCCCCCTGAAAAGTCTGGCACCAGTAAACGGAGACCAAACTGCGTCCGAAGTAACTCTGCCTGCCTCATTAATGAATGGATCTGTCCAGGGTTTCATCTGAATCACGTGTGATATTTAGATCGAAACCCCAAGCACTGGATACATGTGAACTGATCCAAAATGTTCTGTACCACAAAATGCCACCAATAAAAGCTTCAACTCAACCCACAAAAAAAGTCCCCACTTGAGCCCAGCACATGTTCACAAAAATTTAGAGGGTGTCCAAGTTACTGGTAACACAAAGACTCTAGAAAAGCAACATGACTCCTACCAAAAGAAATCTGGTGAAATCTACACTCCTAAATCCAAATGCCCCCCTCCCTTATTAGACCCACAATATGCCTAAACCACAGTTAGCATCCAGACTTTTTACATTAATGCAGTGAGTAGAGCCCACTTATTTTATGGGTGTGTGGCACCAGAAGCTCGAGCTGGGCACAATGTATTGGGCACCACAATGGCATATTTGATATTTGCAATTTTCAATCTTAACTTCCGCTATGGAGCTTCATATTAAAAAACAATTAATAAAATGTATTTAAGATTCCTGACACTGCAGCAAAGCAAAAAGAAGTTATTAATAACTAAAGTAAATGGAGACATTTGTCTTTTTTTGTATCTGGTATTAAAACTAAATTGCCTCAGATGCCGAGGAACTCCTCATGGGTAGCCATTAGTTCCTTAATGATTTAGTGTCTATGTTCTGGGTCGTCACTCTGATTTTTAAAGGTTTCAATTCTTCAAGCATTTAAGACACTGAAAGTTGTAAAATCAATAGTCTTACTTTACATAAAAGTTATTTCTTCCAACATAATGCACTCATAAACGCTAATAAGAGTTTAGGTAAATCACAGCCAGCTGCGCATTGTCTGGATTCATGGTGTTAATGAGTAATGCATGCCCCTGGGATTTGCATTTTAATGGCCTTCATTTATGACTCTGCTCCCTTGTTGTTCTCTCTCTAGTTACTATGCAGCAAGTTGCCAGGACGGTGGCGAAGGTGGAGCTCTCAGACCATGTTTGTGATGTAGTCTTTGCTCTATTCGACTGTGACGGTGAGTGTGCATGATAATCATTTATATTTATTCATGGCTTTTCAACCACAAGGTTCTTTACAATTGCACTCTGGGGAAATTTATATAGCCATTCCACATTGTAGTCATTTTTTACCTCCAAGGCCTGCATTATTAATGCTTTATTGTCTCTTTTACCCTTCATTTGTTTGATAGAGACAGACCTCTTTTGGGTATAATATTTGGAGTTTTAAATTTCAGTGGTGTATTTACTCGTATAGTAGTACATGGACAGCACACATACATACTACATACCATATTGTGGACCTGTATGGATAGCAGCACTTTACCTACATTGGCAACACTGTCCCCTTTGGGGCTCTCAATCAAAATTCCCTATCAGTATGTCTTTGGAGTGTGGGAAGAAGCCGGAGAACTCAGAGAAAACCCATGGAAACAAACGGAGAACATACAAATTATTCTGTGCCAATTCTTCCACAACTGCCATTCATGACTTCAATTTCAGTTTTGGAGATTAGGAAAAGTATAAAGTCAAATGGGCTTCAGGTAGACAAGTGTTATACCATACCTTCCCACGCCATCTTTTTTACAGAGCAGGGAGGCCTACAATCAGAAGGGTTCTTTTTGCTTTTTGTCTCTTTTTTTTCCTCCCATGTGGGGCCCAAATCTTGATTGCCCTGGTCCATTCTCTTGGATTAATGATCCAAGTTCTCTTAACTTTTATTATTTGAAATATAAAAAAAAAATATTAATAATAATTCACAAGCACTGATCCAACAGGTTAGACTTTTCTACTACATGTTCTTATTTTAATATATCCTCACTTTGATTTGTTTTTGTAGCATGCCACATACAGGTGCATTTCAATGAATTAGAATATCATCAAAAAGTTAATTTACTTCAGTAATTCAATACATAAAATGAAACACATATATTATATAGAGTCTTTACAGAGTGATCTATTTCAAGTGTTTATGTTAATGTTGATGATTATGGCTTACAGCTAATGAAAACCCAAAGGGTTTGAGAGCTAAATTATTACCTAAATAGTTATCAGAGGCTTCACCTTGTGTGGTTGTGAGAATCACAACCACTATCAAAGCAGATCACAGCTGCTGCAGTCCCCAGCGTGGTGCATATAGAGTAGGGAGGATGAAGGGTTAAAAACCATATTGTCAAAATTCCATGAGAGATCAAAGGGTGAATATACTATTGATTTATTAGTCAACGGGTTTCAGGGCTTCCTGGTCCCATCCTCAGTAAAAGTCAGTTTCATGTTGCCATGTTTCAGGGTGTCTCAGGGAGTCCTGAAATTCATTAACTAATAAATCAATATTATATCACCCTTTGATGTCTAGTGGAATAAGACAGCACAGTTTTTTACCCTTCATCCTCCCTACTTTAACTTTCTGAGATAATGACCTTTGGGTTTTCATTGGCTGTAAGCCATAATCATCAACGTTAACAGAAATAGCACTCTGTTTTGTAATGACTCTATATAATATACGCATTTCACTTTTTGTATTAAATTACTGAAAAAAAAATCACTTTTTGATGATATTCTAATTCACTGAGATACACCTGTACAATGTAATAATTTTGTGAATTGGGTTTCTGTAGTAAGATCTCTCAAATACTTACTACAAATGTTTTCTACAATAAAAGCCTCCTTTATTCAAAAATGTATTGGATTTTATAAACATACAGAAAAAAAGGTAGAGAGTTAACAAACAGAGCAGAGGCCACTGTGATGACAGAAGGACAAGAGGCAAAACTTTCACGTGGAGAATAACAATTTGGAGCCAAAAATGTACAGGTAACTATTGACTGGGCAAGGGAAACTGTAAATCATCTCAAACCTGAAAAAAGAAGGCTGGTGAAGATTGAATCCCAGAAAAGGAATTTAATTAAAAGGAAATATAATAGGGGAGTGGCTAGAAGAGAAGACAAACAAGCAACAGAACAAAAATGTGTAGGGAATGGGAAAAGAGGAGGGCGATCAGCAGGCGAACTGAAGACCAAAATAGGAAAGTGGAGGTGCAGTCGGCTTGGGATGGGGAATATATCATCTCAATTGAACTATTTCTTGGTGATCTTAATCTTCTCCTTTTGTGTCTGGGTTATTAACATTTCCATATGCTGGATCATAGCCATTTCCATAAACCATACTTTTAAGCATGATGCATCCGGAGATTTCCAATGACGAGGGACTATTGTTTTGGTGGCATAGAGCATATGTCTCAAAAGAGATTATTTTAAAGCTGTGTCCCAACATAGAAATATGAACAACAAAGTCGCTTCCAGTTTTTTAGTAACTATTCCAGTGAAATCCAAAATCACCTTAAGGACTTTTTCATAAAATTTCTCTAGGGCCTAAAAAGAGCACATTGGTGTGTGCCAATGCGACTTTAGACGCCCCACAGTGTCCGCATACATTTTGATTGTTTGGAACCACTTGTGGAAAACTGAGGGAACATGATACCAACAATTTTATTATATGTTTTTTGGGCTTTAGTTGCAATTAGGGATTTATGGGAGAGGTGTTTCTGTTCAGTTTCACTGGATTTGCTGCAATGGGGCAGTGACTCCAGGTTAGCGGCTAAAAGTAGTTTGTACAAGACTGAGCTAGCATGTTCAATGTTCGAACACTGACAAAGGACTTTGAAATCTAGGTCTCTCGGCCAGCGAGAGATGGATATATTGGAGTTCAATGTATGCAAAGTTTTGACATATAGAGGGAGTTTGTTAACATAAGATGGTAGAGTGAGGCAGGATGGTTCCTTTGGGGAGGATCCTCATAAAAAGCGAAGGGGTGCTTTTTTGGAACTTTAAAGAGATTGATTAAGGAGGAACCCAAGATCAATCAGATTAATTGTCGTTGGTGAAATGTAGAATTTTCAGGGTATGGCTGACAATTTATAACAAAGGGATGCCCTCATGTTGGGCTATGAAAGGCCACAACCATGGCAGAGAAGGGGTGGATAAGGAACAGGTATCATGGGTGGTATTAACCACAGCTCTGAATTGGAGCATTGCATTAGGTCACACATTTGTGCGTAGTTAGCAGCCATGTAATATAGGCGGCATTAAGGCATATCCATGCTTCTTGCATTTTTAGGTCAAATTAGAATACTAGCTTTTCCTGAGACCGCCCAGGAACCAAACTAAGTGATTAAATTTACGTTGAATATTGTTCCTGAAAATAGAGTAAATATGGACTAGGATAGTTTGTAATAGATATAACAACCTAAGAAGGATTACTATTTTAAGGATGTAAATTTGCCGAACCAGGAGAATTTTCCACAGGTCCTGGATTGAGTTCTTCTTCTAGTCTGGCCAAATATTATTGAAATTTCAGAGTATGTAATCTGAAGTGGTCCAAGGAAATACAAATGCCCAGATAAGCAATGGCATTGTCAGCAGTTAATCAGGAGGGGCAATTGTGTCTCAGAGCTATAACTACACATAAGTGCTAATGAGACTTCGGATTCGTTGATGTATTTTAAAATTGGACTATATACCAAACGGTGACAGTTTTTCTATTAATGAGATAAGAGATATATGTGGGTTAGAGACATAAATTGAACGGTCATCCGTAAATGCATATCATTGTTCTCCCTGGACCTTAATCGCAATACCCTGCTGTTCGGTATTTGCACATATGGTACTCCATAACCAACACATATAAAAGGGGAGATAGCTAACAACCTTGATGGGTGCTGTTATAAATTAGAAAATGGTTTGAGAGCGTGCCGTTAATTAAGCCGTGCTGAAAGAGCACATATTTTAAATTTCGTTGTTTGGCCTAAACCTATCGGTCCCACGTCTGGGAGAGAGAGTGCCATGAGACACTATTGAAGGTCTTTTCGTCATTTAGGGACAAAACCATAAGTGAAATTTATTAAAATCTGTTTTTATCCATTGTAAAAGCACTGGATTTGCTTCTACATTTTGCAAGTCAGCTGTCTTGTATACAAAATAACAGCTATGTTCTTGTCGTCCATTGGATCCTTTTTATTCTTCAGTGAATTGAGTTCTCAGCCTACGTGATGTGCATGTAAGTGGTCCCTGCCTGCTATGCATACTCCACAGACTACTTCACAGTTTATTGCAATGTATCTAATTACTGTAATGCCCTCAGAGCACATTATATAAGGCTGTTATGTAAAAATTGCCTCAATGTGACTAATTATTATTGCTGCATTAAATGACCAGTTCATATGTTTGATTCCATTAACCTCTTCTTGTAGATAAATGTCGGCACTTGCTGGGCTTTGTTTAGCGCCGATGTTTCTCTATGGTCGTTGATCAGCCTGAGACCAGCACCCCTGGGTACCCCAAATGCCAGAATTCCAGTGCAAAATGCTAGTTTATACTGGTGACATTATCAGGACCTTATTGGCTCAGACCATCATGGTGGTATTTCTCTCCTATCCTCCATATGCCACAATCATGGCATATAGAAGTTTGTGAGCGGGAATGGGCTCCTAGTTTAATCCCTCCGGCACCCCTGTGACATGACGTTACTGGTAAAACAAAACAATCTGGAAAGGCACTCTAGCTTTCCCTAAAGTAATCCAGCAAAACATGCGCTGCCAAATCCAAATGCCCCATTCCTTCTGAGCCATACAATGGATCTTAGCCACATTTAGCTTCCATGTTTGACATTACTGAAGTGAATAGAGCCCGCTTAATTTACGGGGTGTGTGCCTCCAGTAGCACAAGCTGTGCACAATGTACAGCCCACTATATTGATAGATTTGCAATTTTCACTCCACAACATCCATTAGTGCTTTTTCTGTAAAACACCTATTGAGTTAATGGTATAAAATTCTGGATTGCACTTGCAGTGTTAATTTGCTCACTGCACCCGTAAATTAATTAATTGAGGGGTTAGTTTGAAAAATGACATGACTTATGAGGGGCCTCTGCTGTTTTGGCATGTCAGGAGCTCTGCCAATGTGTCAAACCATTCCACCAAAATCTTAACCCAAACATGGAGCTCCTTCCCTTCTGAATTTTACCCTGTGCCTCAAGAGTAGTTTTTATCCACATATGGGGCATTTGGGTACTGAGGGATAATTGATTAACAAATTGTACAATTTATTTTTTCCTATTACCCATTATGAAAATTAAAAATTAGGGCCAAAGCAACACTTCATTGGAAAACATGATAATATTACATTTACAGTACTTTACCCAATGTTATTCAATTCTTTGAATCAACTAAAGGTTAAAAATGGACATTACTCTCTAAATCAATTCCATGAGAGGTGTAGTTTCCAAAATGGGGTAATTTGTGGAGTTCCTGCTGTTTTGACATGTAAGTGACTTTTCATATGTGACATGCAAAATTCAAATGGTGCTCCTACCAATCTGAGCTTTGCCATGTGCAAACAGTAGCTGTGCCCCACATATGGGTCATTCTTTCACTCAGGAGGAATTGCATAACAAATTGTATGGTCCATTTTCTCCTGTGACCCTTGAAAAAAAAATTGGGGCCAAAGCTATATTTTTTTGTAGGAAAAATCTTTTTTTTTTTTTATTTTCACAATTCAACATTATAACATTTTCTGACACTTTTGGGTTCAAGGTGGTCATCATACCTCAAGATAAATTGCTTGAGACATGTAATTTCCAAATGGGGTCCCTTGTAGGAGTTTTCCATTCCTCAGGCACCTCTGGTGATCTGCAAAAACGGTATGGCGTCCACTCACAATTCTAGCCAATTTTGCTCTCCAGAAGTCAAAGGTGCACCTTCCCTTCCGAGCTCTGCCATGCACCTAAACAGCAGTTTTCCACTACATATGGGCTATTGGTGTACTCAGGAGATATTGCACAAATTGTAGAGTCCATTTCCTCCTGTTACCCTTGTGAAAATCTAAAATGTGGGGCTAAAGCAACATTTTGTCAGCACAAATATATTTCTCTTGTTTCCACAGCTCAACGTTATAAAATTCTGTAAGACTCCAGTGAGATTAATGTGTTCACCACACTTCTAGATAAATTTCTTGAGTTGTGTAGTTTTCAAAATGGGGTCACTTGTGGGGTGTTTCCATTGTCTAGGCACATCTTCCTAAACAGCGTAACAGGTGTCCGCGTACGAAGGAGAAATTGCACAATAAATTGTAAAAGTCCATTTTCTCCTGTTGGAAAAAGTAAAATCTTCATATGGTATTCTCAGTATTCTGTGAATACTCACAACTAGAGTTGGTGCTAATCGATTTGTACATTCCATTCCACTGACCACGTCCATGGCCACTGGACGGGTGCAGGAGAAACGCCAGCCTGGCATAACAAAGGGAAACACATGTGACCTGATTTCACAGGCCAGCAAAGCAAAAGAAAACCCACAGGTGCCATCGGTTATGTGATGAATATTGCCATATCCCCCATATTCCATTCCTCCCAGAAAGCAATTGATAAGGCACATCTCACTCATAAAGAGATAAGCCCCCACCCTTGGAAGGCAGAAGTCATTCATCTGGCAAGTGGTAGATTAATTAGTATGTAAATGCCAGCCAACTGTCCACACAAAAGACCTTCCTCAACTTTGATATGCAATCAGCTAGGAGATAGAGATCAGGTGACACTTCCAAGTTCCTGTAAAGGTACCGTCACACAGAGACATATCGCCGGCGATGTTGCCGGGGATCGCGGGAGCGCGCATTCCTGACAACATCGCCGGTGAGATGTCACACTGAGCAACTTACCGGCGATGTCGCCGGCTAGTTGCTGCGGCTATCGCTCGCTGAGTTGCCCAGCAACCCAGCAAGCGATCACTCACAATGTTGCATATAGGAGGAATCGCCCGCAACATTGCTGGTTGCCGCGTTACACAGGGCGATCAGGCAGGATCGCCTCAGCAACATCGCCAGGTTTCCCAACATTGTTGGGAAAGCTGGCGATGTGACTCAGGCGATTCATCGCCTGATTATCGCCCTGTCACACGCGGCAATTCGCGGCGATGTCGCCGCCACCTGGCCACGCCCCTCGGTTGCCGGCAACATCGCCGGCGATATCTCCCTGTGTGACGGTACCTTACGGCCAGTGAAAAGGAAATGGTGTCTTCAACGCAGACTGGACGAAGCCGTGACTATAACATTAATATCTCATAAGCCGTCCACCCTGTGATACTATCGAATATAAAAATGAACTCTACATATCTAGACGGTGATAAGGCTTGTACTCACAAGAATGTAGGATGACTGTAAGCCATGTAAACATGATATTGGCTAGTAGGGTGTTCTCAGAGTAGCCATGTTTCATATCCAGACGAAGATAAAATCATAACTAAAAATATGAAAGTATTGTCTTCCGTCTGTGATGCCGATGGACAAGGCTAGGGAACATTATAGAATTTGGGTGTCTATATCTGCACTCAGAGGGGTGGGAATTGTGAGACAGCCCAGAGGTGCGAGATGTGTGGAGACAGGGGTCAGCCCATAGTGTATAAAAATCTTCTGCCCCATCTCCATATGGGTATTTCATCTGAAGAGGCATTATTCCACCAAAACCAGAGATTACCCAAGGAACAGATTGGCATCACGCCGCCCTTGTGGTGCCATCAGCACTAAGGTAACTGCTCACATGTGTGTGTAATCCTGTGTATTCCATTTACCCTGTTATTGGCATATCTGACTGTACTATTTATAACATCTCAATAATAACTGTAAATATTAATATCTAGTGTACCATTAGAGTGATTAAATATATAAATTTAATCTTGAGTTGCTCTTTTTATCTTGATCACGATTCCCACGTCCGTGTGCTTATATAACGCTACCTGGGTTGGTTTCTGACCCAATATAAGCCCGACCACGGACCGGACTTATATTAAACGAGAAGCTGGTGGCAGCATTTGTGCTTGGGGTTATTCGGGGTCTCTATCAGTGACGGGGTGGAGGTTATTATATGTGCTTCTGGCTGCGGGCTAGAAGGCATATACCACACTCACTGAGAGGTGCCTTAATAAACCAGCACAGGAAAGGCAGCTGCGGCCCTTCTTTATCCTCAGGCAGTTTTCTGACTGACCTGGGTTTAACAGGAGGCGCTGTGGAGCTGCCAGGTTCTGTGGTCGCGATTCACCACAGGTTATAATATCTAAAGGGTTGAGAATGCGCACATAGGGTCTTATCCTTTATAGACAGGTAAATTGCGAAAAAATTCAGATTTGCTCACCTGGTCCGGTTGTGTAGCACACAACCAGCGTAATCGCTCAAACAATGCAGCTGCTGCAGGGACTATACTTCCACGATTTGTAGTGCTGTGATCAGGTTTTTTGGACGAAGTACCTTATTGTCCGCATTGCTGCCAGGGAGGTGAATACACCAACGACACTGGACGTCTGAGTACTGGTGATAAAGGTTTATTTCCAACGCGTTTCGGAGGTGTTGGTGTATTTACCTCCCTGGCAGCAGCACGAACAATAAGGTACTTCATCCAAAAAACCTGATCAGTTATAAGGCTGCTCTCATGCTGCCGCTCTGTGGCCAAGGCCAATGGACTGGTACATGTGACTCAAACTACACCATATACCAGAATGGAGCTATTTTTGTCCTGCATCCATGTATACGATCCCTAAAAGTGAAGCTTAGGTATCCACATTTTCACAGCACATTAATAATAATGAGCATTTGTGAGCTATATAATTCTCTCGGAGAGAACTTTAATGATCTGTTACAAAGTATTGTCTGCACGGCTACTGACAGGATATGATTAAATGACAGGTTAATGAGGATAATTGCTTTTCATCCATGCTTATATTTACTGAATCCATTTACCGTATATACTCGTGTATAAGCCGACCCGTGTATAAGCCGACCCCCCTACTTTTGCCCCAAAAATCTGGAAAAACCTATTGACTCGTGTATAAGCCGAGGGTGGACCTCAGCACAAGTATACAGCCCCCAGCAGTGTGGTATACAGGCCCCCCCCAGTGGTATACAGGCCTCCCCAGTGGTAGTATACAGCAGCCCCAGTGGTAGTATGTAGCATCCCCAGCAGCCCCAGTGGTAGTATACAGCAGCCCCAGTGGTAGTATATAGGAGCCCCAGCAGCCCCAGTGGTAGTATACAGCAGCCCCAGTGGTAGTATACAGCAGCCCAAGTGGTAGTATACAGCAGCAGCCCCAGTAGTATATACAGCACCAGTGGTAGTATACAGGCAGCCCCAGTAGTATATACAGCCCCAGTGGTGGTATACAGGCAGCCCCAGTAGTATACAGGCAGCCCCAGTAGTATATACAGCCCCAGTGGTAGTATACAGGCAGCCCCAGTAGTGTATACAGCCCCAGTGGTAGTATACAGGCAGCCCCAGTAGTATATACAGCCCCAGTGGTAGTATACAGGCAGCCCCAGTAGTATATACAGCCCCAGTGGTAGTATACAGGCAGCCCCAGTAGTATATAGCCCCAGTGGTGTATACAGCCCCAGTGGTAGTATATTGCAGCCCCAGTGGTGTATACAGCCCCAGTGGTAGTATATTGCAGCCCCAGCGGTAGTATACAGCAGCCCCCATAATCCAGGGCCCCCCCAGCCTGACTCCGGTCACCTGTAAAGGAAACTATACTTATCACAGTGCCGCTGTCCGCGCGCCCGCTCGCAGCTGCCGACCGCGATCCTCCATCTTGCGTCTTCTTCCTGTTTCCTGTGCTCGTCGCAGGGAATGACGTCATTGCCCGCGACGAGCACAGAAACAGGAAGAAGACGCAAGATGGAGGATCGCGGTCGGCAGCTGCGAGCGGGCGCGGACAGCGGCACTGTGATAAGTATAGTTTCCTTTACAGGTGACCGGAGTCAGGCTGGGGGGGCCCTGGATTACGGGGGCTGCTGTATACCGATGTATACATCGGTATACAGCACTGACTCGCGTATAAGCCGAGGGGGGTACTTTTCAGCCCAATTTTTGGGCTGAAAAACTCGGCTTATATGCGAGTATATACGGTATTTAAAGTTTTATCTGTAGTTCCCTTCAACTGAAAAACTTCCATCTCTAGTAGAAGAATAAAATCATGCATTTATTGCCAACTTAAAAATAAGTGTGAGTAATGAGCAAACATCTGAGTACGCATTGTTGATTTATGTTGTAAATGGTGGAACAGATATAATTTTTTCTGTGTGTTTATAAGGGTTGTATAATTGTAGAAAATGTATTTTAAATTCCCTTTTAAAGGGAATCTGGCAGCTGATACGTGCTGCCTAATGCTTAGGCATGATTTATCACTTTAAAGGAAATCCGTAAATGAGGGTTTCCAATTCTGGAGCCTTATTTTTTTTCATGGAAAGAAATTCACAGCTCAGAGGCCCATAGTGTGTGGCTCACCAGTGTCTTCCAGCTTGGTGTATATGCTCCAGGTCTAACAAACAGCTATGAAGAGCCAGGTCTCCAGGTGGTCACTTTTGTGAGTAGCCAATCACAGAAAAGCAGATTTCATTAGGGGTTAGGTAGGAAACCCTGGATCTTGGTGTACTGCCTCAATGTGATTTCTTGGGAAAAGCTTTGGCTGTCATTACACCAGAAATGGGGGCTCTGGGTGTCACTACTGTGAGGGGGCAGGACCTTGATGTATCTTGCGACTCTCTCTTATGGCTGTATGTGGCTCTCAAGGTCCGAAAAGTTGGAGACCACTTCCGTAACTAAACAACATGACTATTCTACACAGGCCATTTCAGTGGTATTTTCATTGGGTATTGTGGAAAGATTATTTTTTCCGCTGGCAAAGGTTCAGGTTAACTGTTTGCTTGGTAGGCATTTGCTTGGGAGGATGTCCCTTTTAAGAACTAACTACAATATGAATTGTTACATTTACACTGGGGGCTTCTGTTCCAAATCTCTACTAGTTCCCACCATCTCAACTTTTGTTAGTCTCACATTCTACTATCTTTCTACTTTAGACCCCTGTAGATGCTCAACCTAGGGAGAAAAAATGGTTGTGCTATAAGGCGCTTTGAGGGTTTGGGCTGGCACAACACAGTTTCAACTTTGTAGTGAAGCAAGGACTGTAATTAAAGCACCACTCAAATGTTTTCATTGTACCACTGCAGTGATGCTTTAAATAAAAGTCCCTTGACCCATTTCTGATACTCCCCTTTTGGCAGGTTCACCTTTTTCCATTGGTGCTCTGGTCGGTCTGCCGAGATTTGTGACCTGTTAGCAGGTCCATTATTTCATTGAGAGCCCAAGAGGTCACAAATCAATACATCTCCATGACAGCCTCGTTCTGGTCTTACAGAGAAGCATTGAGCTCTTGTGATGTAACTTCTGACTTTCGGCCAGTCAGATGGTATGAGCACTAGCCTGCACCGTGGAACCAGAGCTGCATTGGTAAGAGGTGAAGACACCAGAGAGTTGAGTATGTGACTTGGGGGCAGAGAACTTACATTTATAGCACAACTGCATTGCTGATAAACAAATACTGCTGGACTGGTTGTCCAAGATCTTAGAAAACTAAGGAATGGTATGTTTCTTTCCATTGATTTTTTTTTTTATCTTCATTTAAATTTGAGCTCCATGGACAATGCAATCAGGTGTATATCTTGTGAGATGTATGCATGCCTTAAACAGCTATTTAAAGGTGAATACATCTGTACTGGATGTAAACATGTTATAACTTTGAAAGCCTTGGTTATTGATCTGAATATGCAGCTTGCAACAGTCAGGAGCATTGTAAACATGGAGGGGAGTTTGGAGCTCACTGCACATACTCTCGCTGGGGCCAATGACATGGAGATGTCTGAAGATGAGTAATATCAGGTCACATAGATATAGCTAGCTGGGTAACATTTAGAAGAAGGGATAAGGAGAAAAGTGTTAGAGAGGCTGGTACTGAAAAAGGGAAAAAACGCACCAGGTCATGAAAGCACAGATTGAACAGCAAAAGTGGAAAACAAATGGACTTTGCTGGGATTCCATTTAAGTGAGATGTTCACTGCATTTTCAATGCAAAAACAAATAAAAAAAAAATGGATCAAAAAACGCACTGTGTGAACATAGCCATAAAGTGAAACGCCTGACTGCAAGAGGTACTAATTGCAGACACTATTAACTGCATTTTAAAAAGGACTGAATACTTTTATGACAACTGGCAGGCATTGGGGTTATACATTGTCTATGAATAGATGATGTATAATTTCTCAAGGAAGGTTGAATTTGATGGACGTGCGTCTTTTTTTTCCACTTATCTAACTTTGCAGTCTTCCATTTAATAGCACTGTAGAATTGCAGGTGTATAACCAATCTGTGTAGCTTTAGCCCCCTCTCTTCAATGATACGATGATACATCAATATACATGGTGCTCTAAAGTAGAAACTTGATTCCAGCTTGTTAGGTCCCCTAGCACCGCTCCCCAGCTCCCCTCTCCCGGCTTGGCATCCTCTGCTGATCGGGCATCCCGTGTCCAGGCGTACTGTGTCTCGGAGCCGTCGCCGGGTTCCCTTCCTGTCAGCTGACTACCGGGCTCACACATGAGCACATTTCAATGGTCGTATTCATGTGACCAATCAGCGGCGCACTAGGTGCACTCCTCCCCTGTGACTCTAGGGGCCAGCACGGTTCAACCTGACACTCCCCTCGACCAATAGCTGCCTTTCCTCTGGTATATCAGGCTACCTCCACTGATGGGAGGTGCCTGATTATTAAGTCAGTTTGCTTCTGCCTTGCTGACTGTTGGTCAGGCCTTCCTTGTAATCTGTTTCCTGGAACCCCTGCAGTGCTCTTCTCCTGTAGCAGCATTCCTGTTCTCCTAGCTTTGTACCCTGTTATCCCGGACTCTAGCTGTGCCGTAGCATAGGCTAACCTTACGAGCCGCCACCTGGTACTAGCAGCTGTGGTATTTAGACCCCCTAGGCTCTACAATAGCTTTATGTCACAACTGACCTTCATAACTAATGCCGTATATCCTTCATATTTACTTTTCTATTATATTTGGTTATATGAGTTCAGAATAAATATTTGCATAGGGATCCCAGTAGAGGAAATACAATGCTAATATTTAATTCAAGATTTGTGTCACAATTTACATGATTTGGATCACCTATTAGGAATACAATATGTACATGTAAGATAAAAACCAGATAAATGCACCAAATTCTATATGGAATGGGATAAACTGCAAAAAAAATTGCCATGTCATTCTTTGGCATCAAATTAACTTTATAAAACCCCCATTTCTAGTGAATTTCTGCCTTGTCACAAAATTACCTGCTTACATTATTTCAGCAATTCTCACAGGAGAAAGTGTTAACAAGGACAAGGCTGCTGATATCACTCTATGATACTGATTAAATTATACATGCAGACTGATTGCTATGATACTGGGCTGGTGCATTAAATAATTTCATCTGTAAACCAAAGATAGTTGCAAGGAAACGTGCAATTATTATAGCATTATCACAAGGGCTTTACAGGCAAAGACATTATTCCTTTTAAGTTTACCCCTAAATCAACCATTCGTCAGATCAATAAGAACATCAGAGAGGTTCAAGTTGCTGTGAAAAATGTTTTTTAACATTGAAAAAGTCCAGCAAGTGCCAGTACATCTCTACGGGTGGAAACATACTTACGCGAGATGCATGCATGTCACATGAGTCACCCAGAACGGCCCCTGTCTCTCTAAACGGGAGCACGTCAATTGCTTGTGTTTCTATGCAGCTGACGCACTCCTCTCAAGAGAGTTAGGGGCCGTGCCGGGTGACTCATGCTAGATGCATGTAAGATACTCACATGCATCTCGCATAGTGTGTTTCCACCTAATAGAGAATTCAGCTATGTGATCGACTCAACTCCCTGTTCAGAGCTTGCTCAGGAATATCAGCAGGCAGGTGTCAGTTTGTCTGCACGCACAGTGAGTTGAAGACTTTTGGAGATGGAGACTGGCCTGGCATCAAGAAAGGCATCAAAAGTAAACACACTTCTCTCAAAGGAAATCCTAAAGCCCAGACTGACATTCTGCTGGAAGTACAGAGATTAGACAGCAGAGGACAAGGGAAAGATTTTTTCTGATGAAGCCCCCTTCAGATTGTTTGAGATATCAGGAAGCAGGGCTGAGGGGTCGGAGTCATGGAGTTGGTTGTCCATTTTGGTGGAGTCGGATTCAGGGAAATTGAGGAGTCTGATGTTTAGCTAACTGACTTCACAGCCAGGGTTGTAGAGTCAGAGTCGGTGTATATTTTGGTGGAGTTGGAGTCTGATTTGGGTTTAGGGAAATTGATGAGTCTGAGTTGGATATTTGCTTCCCAAGTTCACAGCCCTGTCTGGAAGAATGAGTGCTACCATGAGTCCTGTGAATGCCAACAGTAAAGCATCCTGAAACCATTGCTGTGTGGATCTGCTTTTTACCGAAGGCAGTGGTTTCACTCACAATTTTGCCAAAAAAATGCTGCCATGAAGAAAGAATCTAAATATCCTGCAAGAGCAACTTTTTCCAACCATCCAGGAGCAATTTGGTAATGAACCATTCTTTTTCCTGCATGAATGAGACCATGCCATAAGACAAAAGTGATAACTAAGTGGCTTATTGGAATATTGACATGTTGGATCCATGGCCAGGAAGCTCCCAAATTTCCAATACTCTGTTGTCAATCATTAAAAGCAGATGGGCAAAATATAACACAGAAATTTTGATAAACATCTCAGGATTGCTCAAGAATGGGTTGTCATCAGTCAGCATTTGGTCCACAAGTTGATATCCACCCACTAGGTAGCAATTTGCAGAAGTCTTGAAAAATAAGTGTCAACACTGTAAACATTGAGTCTTAAGGGTCCTTTCACATCAGCATTTTTCGCTGAATGTGGCAGATCCAGCAGATTTACCGCATCTGCCACAGAATGACCAACATGCGGTACATCTGTGGCAAGCCCCCATTCATTCTCTATGGGGCTTGCGGCAGGTGCAACAAGTGTGGTTTTGCCGTATCCTGCAGTTGTGGCCGGGCAAAAAACTACGGTCATCCACGTTTTTTTTTTTTTTTTGCGTGGCTGCAAGTGCCGGATCGCGGCATAACCACACTTGCCACACCTGCTGCAAGCACCATAGAGAATGGATGGGGGCTTATCTCAGATGTACTGCAAGTCAGCTGTTACGCAGCAGATGTGGTAAATCTGCCGGATCTGCCTCATTTAGCCAAAAACGCTGATGTGAAAGGGGCCTTACATAAACTAATCATTAAAAGTTTGAAATTTATAAAACACTTATAATTGTACTTTAGCATAGAAACATTGACTAAAAGATCGAAAAACATAAACAGCAAACAATGTATGTCAGTGCCACCAAATCTTTTGACCACAAGTGTATATTCCGCAATGACCACCTTCTAGTAGTGGCTACATGCCACTTAAGGTTTTCTTTGTTTTATATCATAAGGCTTAGATTACTAGTGGTTACAACTTTGTTTTCCTGGTACAAAGATGCACTGTATTAAAAAATGAGTTGTAGAATTTTGGGCCCCAGAAATGACCTGATGAGAGAGGTAAAGATTCACGTTAAAACAAGGCTCCTCCAGGCCTCTGGATCAGATAGAGCTCATTTCATTTTATTACTAGAAGTGTGCAAATGTAAAAATGTAATCTTCAACCTTGTGTTTTGTAACACTTTGGGGAGACAGGCAATCGTCTATAAAATAATCAACCTGGAGAAAACACATTCTTGAAAACAAAAGTAGCCGTAGTTATTGAACGCCCCTGATGGCCGAGTATATCTGCAGCAAGTCGTATATAGACATGTTGAGGAATTAATGAGTTTGAGGAGAGGACATTACGTTCCTGTTCTTTGTTTTTTTTGCTCCCTCCAGTCGATTGCCAAGTACTGCAGTATGGATTTAGCTGCCTCTTCCGAGTTGCGTTATCTCTTTCTCTGGGAAGGTGAATCTCTTCTACAAAGTAATATTCTCATCCTTGTTTAGTAAATGAAGCGTTCTGTGTGTAGCGGAGCAGTGAACCGGGCAGGGAGCAGGGCTCCTATTGCTCTGTGCGGATTTCATTTCTTATTTTTCCATTCTTGATTATTTTATGTGTTACTTTGTCATCTGCACATACGTTTTACGGAGGAGTTTTCTAGTGTCTGTTACTTTTCTCCTGTATTATATGATAGCCTTACACTTCAGCACTATGTTCATACAGGGCGTTTTTGATGTGTTTTTACCGAGGTTTTATGCAAATCCATGCTAACCTAAACCTGCGTTACTCATTCCCAGCAAAACCTATGTGATTCATTAAAAGTTGTTCACACACATTGGTTTCATTTCCTGCCGGAAATTGAAACCTGCATGGTTTTGGCTGTGTTTTTGAAAGAATGAGCATGACAATTCTTTGGTGCGTTTTTGCCTCGTTTTTGTAACATAGCAGCTTAAAAATCATTGACGAAATGCAAAACATAGCAAATACGCCAAAAAAAACAGGTTTTGAACTGGCAAGAAATCTTTGTTTAATATCACAACATCAGGTTCTGCTACCGAGAAAAAACCCTGTGTGAACATAGCCTTACCCTACAGAGAATGTGTATAAATACAGTATGTCAACTTTACCCGTAAACAGAGCTGTCACTAGGTCTAAGTTGGCAGTTTTTTGCCCTTAATTCATGCTGCTCCCCTAAGTATTTTTTTTCTTTTTCTTCTTTGTTGCTTGTTTTTTTTGCATTTGCGGTTCAGTCTAGGGATGTGGTTTTTGTTCTACCTAGTGCATTATTTTATTTAATTTTTTTTTAAGCTTGGGGGGCATTGGTTACAGGTAATAAGGCGCACAACCTAAAGACACATCCTTTGGGTACCTTTACACGCTGCAACCGCAGTGAGAAGTCTGACAGGCAATCTGTAGTCCCGTCACCATCGCCGTGAAATTGACTCGAAATTGCGGCGTGTAATTGGGGAATCTGGTGGTGATCAAAAAGGTTGCGCCTGGTTCCGATTTCACTTCACTGCTCCAAAACCAGAGGCAACCATGAAGGGGAAATTCCCTGCTTTTGGCGTTTGAAGGGGCGATAGGGATGGAATCAGCATCGCCTACTGATTTCCCGGAGGCGTGCCACAGCGTGCTGGATACCGCACCATGTCCGCGATGATTGGTGGTGGCTACTGTGTTTCCATTGGCTGTCCTTTCACAGGGCGCCATATTTGAACAGCTGTCCATTCACACTACAAAATGCAATGGCGTCATGTATTAGCCAGCCTTCCTGCACAGGCTGGCCAATCATAACGATATTGCGTTGTTTAATCAGCGTGTTTGGGGCACGGTGCAAATCAGTTTGGCACACCTATGTTCTCGCTGCGCAGAACACGTACGCCCACATTCCTTTGGGGTTTGTGGCGTGTGAAGCGGCGTCGGGAGTCAACCGGATGTTTCCCACTGTTGATGTGGGAACTTCCAGGACGACACATCGCCTTAGGTTGAGGGCGAAATTGCAGCGTGTAAAAGCGCCTTCGGCGTTTGGAGGCAACTGTGAAAAATGTGCACGCGCACGTTAGGTTGCCTCCAATCGCTGCCAAAAGTTGCAGCTGTAAAGGTACCCTTAGAGAATCCTGTGTTAAAAACATCGGACCAAATCGGATGTGCACTAAATGTCATCCGATTTGGTCGATCCGATTTTGTCCGATTTTATTTTCGGTGCAAAAATTGGAGCATGCTCCGATTTTTGCACCGAAAAAAAAATCGGACAGAATTGGATCGGACCAAATCGTATGGCATTTAGTGCACATCCGATTCGGTCCGATGCCCACAGGGCTGCATGGGGGCCTGAATCGTTCCGATGCTGTCCGATTTTTATCGGACAGCATCGGAAATAAAAATTCCGTAATGTGAAACCAGCCTTACACTTTCCAGCCATGGGAAGCAGAGAACCCTGACATGAAGAGCTGGTCGTAAAGGAAATTTAAAGGTGGTCTACTAATAAACTCCTTTTAATAGTATGGCCAACGTTGTAAGATTCACCTTGCGATACGTTTGCCTCACAACTTTCAATTCCCGTGGGAAGCCAAGCAAAAATGACTGATCCATCATAAATATTAACATAATAACAAGTTTTTAAGGTTGAAGGAAGACTTTAAGTCCATTTAGTTCAACCCATAGCCTAACATGTTGATCCAGAGGAAGGCAAAAAAAAACCATGTGGCAACACTAAGCTCCACATTGGGGGAAAAAATTCCTTCCTGACTTCAGATACGGCAATCAGACTAATTCCCTGGATCAACGCCCTATCAAAGAATCTAGTATGTATAACTGGTAATATTATAGTTTTCAAGAAAGGCATCCAGGCCCTTCTTAAATGTTAGTAGTGACTCACTCATTACAACATCATGTGGCAGAGAGTTCAATAGTCTCACTGCTCTTACAGTAAAGAATCCATGTCTGTGATTATGATTAAACCTTCTTTCCACCAGACGTAGAGGATGCCCCCTTGTCCCCGTCTCAGGCCTAAGAGTAAAGAGATCATTAAAAAGGTCTCTGCACTGTCCCCTCATATATTTATATATTATTATAAGATCACCCCTAAGCCTTCGTTTTTCCAAGCTAAATAACCCCAAGTTTAATAAACTTTCTTGGTATTGCAGACCCCTCAGTCCTCTAATGACTTTGGTCGCTCTTCTCTGGACCCGCTCTAGTTCAGCCATGTCTTTCTTATACACCGGAGACCAGAATTGTACACAGTATTCTAAGTGTGGTCGCAGTAGTGACTTGTATAGAGGTAAAATTATGTTCTCATCATCAGCATCTATGCCTCTTTTAATACATCCCATTATTTTATTTGCCTTTGCAGCAGCTGCCTGATACTGGCCACTAAATGTGAGTTTGTCATCTTCCCATACACCCAGGTCTTTTTCAGTGGTAGTTTTGCCCAATGTTTTACAAAACTAAGCACATAATTATACATTTTGTTTCCTCAGCCCAAGTGCATGACCTTACATTTATCCCCATTAAAGCTCATTTGCCATTTATCAGCCCAAGCTTCTAGTTTACATAAATCCTCCTTTAATATAAAATTGTCCTCCTCTGTATTGATTACCCTACAGAGTATAGTGTCATCTGCAAATATTGAGATTCTACTCTGTATGCCCCCTACAAGGTCATTAATAAATATATTAAAAAGAAGCGGGCCCAACACTGACCCCCGTGGTACCCCACTGTTAACTGTGACACAGTCTGAGTGTGTTCCATTAATGACCACCCTTTGTTTCCTATCACTAAGCCAGTTCTTAACCCACTTGCACATATTTTCCCCTATCTACATTGCTCTCATTTTATATATCAACCTTTTATGTGGCACCATATCAAAAGCTTTTGAAAAGTCCATATACATCACGTCCACTGCATTTCTTTAGTCCAGTTCAGAACTTACCTCTTCATAGAAGCTTATCAGATTAGTTTGACAGGAACGGTCCCTCGTAAACCCATGTTGATATTGGGTCATGAGGTTATTTTTCTTCAGATACTCAAGTATAGCATCTCTTAGAATACCCTCTAGGCTTTTATCCATGGTAGAGGTTAGGCTCATTGGCTTATAATTTCCAAGTTCAGTTTTTGTCCCCTTTTTGAATATTTGCACCACATTTGCTATACGCCAGTCCTGTGGTACAGACCCTTTTATTATGGAATCTTTAAATATTAAAAATAATGGTCTATCTATGACAGTACTTAATTCCTGCAGCACTCTGAAGTGTATCCCATCCGGGCCCGGGGATTTGTCAATTTTAGTGATTTTTAGATGATGCTGTACTTCCTGCTGGGTTAAGCAGGTGACATTTAATTGAGATTTTTGTTATCACTGATCATATTGTCATGGGATTTTCTTGTGTAAATACTGTTGAAAAAAAGTCATTTAGCATATTGGCTTTTTCCTCATCCTCATCCACCATTTCACCCAGATTATTTTTAAAGGGGCCAACACAATCATTTTTTAGTTTCTTACTGTTTATGTAATTAAAAATATTTTGGAATTATTTTTACTTTCCCTTGCAATGAGTCTCTCTGTCTCAGTCTTTGCTGCCTTGATTTGCTTTTTACAAATGTTATTTAATTTTCTGTATTTATTTAATGCCTCATCACTACCTACTTGCTTTAATTCCCTAAATGCTTTCTTTTTGTCACTTATTGCGCCTTTTACTGCTTTATTTAGCCATAGTGGTTTCCTCCTATTTCTAGCATACTTATTCCCATAGGGTATATATATATTGTACACAGGCCCTATTCAGGATACTAATAAATGTCTCCCATTTGCTTTGTGTACCTTTATGTCTCAGGACATCGTTCCAGTTTATTGCACTAAGATGATCTCTCAACCGTTGGAAATTTGCCTTCCTGAAGTTTAGTGTCCTTGTGGCCCCTCTACTTCACATCTTATTAAAGGATACTTGAAAACGTATTATTTTATGATCACTATTACCCAAGTTAAGACAAACTTAATTTTCAGGAACACGTTCAAGGTTGCCAACACTTTTAGCCATGATTGTACAATGGGGTAAATATGTATTTGATATAGTGCCGATTTTGCAAGTTTTCCCACCTACAAAGAATGGTGAGGTCTGTAATTTTTATCGTAGGTACACTTCAACTGTGAGAGACAGAGTCTAAAAAAAATCCAGAATATCATATTGATGAGTTTTAAATAATTCAAATACATTTTATTGCATAAAAAAAGTAATTTTAACCATCCAGCAAGAATTTTGGTTCTCATAGACATGTTACTTTTTCTTTAAGAATCCCACATACTCTGCACTCATTACATGTATAAATTTCACCTGTTTGGACTCGTTACCTGTATAAAAGACACCTGTCCAAACACTTGATCTATCACACTCCAACCTCTCCACCATAGCCAAGACCAAAGAGCTGTTTAAAGACATCAGGAACAAAACTATAGACCTGCACAAGGCTGGGATGGGCTACAGGACAATATGCAAGCAGCTTGGTCAGAAGGCAACAACCTTTGGCGCAATTATTAGAAAATGAAAGAAACACAAGATGACTGAAAGGGTACCGTCACACCAGGTGACATCGCCGGAGATATCGCAGGCAACTTACTGGAGCGTGCATGTTTTTTATACCCCGCCAGCGTCGCCGTTGCATGTTTACACGCGGCAATAGCTCCGGCGACACTTTGGCGATGTTTCAGGCGACGTTGCTGTTGGGGTGTCTAGAAACCCCAGCAGGGATCCTGTAACATGGTAGTCTATGGCTCCCATCGCCTGTAACATCGACAATCGTGATATTACACGGGGCGATGCATACACATCGCCTGAGAGTGGTTGCTTGGTTTCACAGCTGTGCTCTTAAACCAGGCGACCACTCTCAGCTGATTTTTCGGTGCAAAATCGCCACTTTACACGGGGCGACTCGCTGACAATGACGCTGATGATAGGCCATGCCCCTGCATCACCTGCGAAATCGCCGGCAATGTCACCTGGTGTGACGGTACCCTAAGTCTTCTTCGGTCTGGGGCTCCATGCAAGATCTTGGCATGTGGGGTAAGGATGATTCTGAGAAAAGTCAGGAATTAGCCCAGAACTATATAGGAGGGACCTGGTCAATGACCTTAAAAGGGCTGGGATGACAGTCTCAAAGATTATGGTTCCCAACACGCTATGCCATCATGAATTAAAATCCTGCAGGACAAGCAAGGTTCCCCTGCTCATGCCAGCACATGTCCAGGTCCATCTGAAGTTCACCAATGACCATCTGGTTGTTCCAGAGGAGACATGGGAAAAGGTCATGTGGTCAGATGGAACCAAAATAGAACTTATTGATATCAACTCCACTCGGCATGTTTGTACTCATGTACAACTCCTAGAACACCATCCCAAAAGTGAAGCAAGGGGGTGTAAACAACATACTTTGTGGGTGCTTTTCTACAAAGGGAACAGGACTTCACCGTATTAAAGGGAGGATGGATGAGGTCATGTATCGTGAGATTTTGCCCAAAAACATCCTTCCCTCAGTAAGAACATTGAAGATGAGTCATGATTGGGTCTTCCAGCATGACAATGACCCAAAACACACAGCTAGGGCAACTAAAGAGTGGCTCTGTAAGAAACATTTCAAGGTCCAGGACTTGCCTAGCCAGTCTCCAGAAATGAACCCTAGAGAAAATCTTAGGAGGGAGCTGAAACTCAATGTCAACCAGCGGCAGCCCTGAATTGAGGAAGATCTGTGTGGAGGAGTAGGCCAAAATCCCTGCTGCAGTGTGTGCAAATTTAATCAAGAAGTACAGGAAATGTCTTACCTCTGTAATTGCAAGCAAAGGTTTCGGTACCAAATATTAAGTTCTGTTTTTCCATTATTTCAAATACCGTACTTAATTTTTGTAATAAAGTGCAAATGAATTATGTAAAAATCATACAGTGTGATTTTCTGGGAGGTTTTTTTAATTTTGTCTCTCACTGTTGAAGTGTACGATAACAATTACAGACCTCTCCATTCTTTGTAAGGGGAAAAACTTCCAAACTCATCAAGTGTGTCAAATACATGTTTTCCCCACTATATGTGGATGGATATGTGCTAAGCATGTGCGGGAATTTTATTTTCCATATGGCATCATGAATGAAGCGTGTGCTAATTCTTGCAAACCTGAATCATATGTAGTGATGTTCATATAAAAATTCATCTTTGTTTAGAGGCGGCCAGTGTACTTCTTTACACGGTGCATTATAGATTTCCCATTATTTTTGCATTTCATTAATAACATCTCCATTATTCTGCACTGCTGCACAATGTTTGGCTCCAATACATACTGCACTGCTGCATAATTGTCAGCTCAGATACATAATGCACGTTTGCTTCTGTGCTGAGCTTTCATATCTTTTGTGTAATGCATTGATGAATGAATAACATGACTGTCTATAGGTATTCTGCCTGCATGTGTATAGCATCAGGTGTGAATTATGATTGTATAATACATGGTGCTGACAAATTCTTTCCTTCCTCACCATTTGTAATGTTTTGTTTTGCTGTCTTGTCATTATTTTAGGTACGGCTTTTCTGCCGTTATAGATTTCATTACGGGTGTATGTATGTATGTGTGTATTGTATACATTCTGTTGGCGTCTTTATGCTTCACTACCATTATGTTCTGTTGGTTAAAGTGAAATATCTAAGGTGCTGTTTTATGCTCAGTCTTTGGTTGGTGGCTGTTAATCTTGCTGGCGGATGTCATATTATGATATATGGGCCATAAGCTGGCAGAAGCTTGGCAGTCATTCTGTAACATTAAGTGATCTTTCTTTAATATTTCCTGACAGGGAACGGGGAACTGAGCAATAAGGAGTTCATCGCCATCATGAAGCAGCGTTTAATGAGGGGGCTGGAGAAGCCAAAAGACATGGGATTTACTCGCCTTATGAGAGCCATGTGGAAATGTGCCCAGGAGACCGCCTGGGATTTCGCCTTACCGAAGCAGCAATAGGAGGAAAGCAGCTCAACCCATAGCAATCCAAAGATGATAAAAGACTTTCATGTGCACAGACTTTTGTAATAAAGGAAAAGTTAAAAGGATGGTCCTGAGGAACATGCAGAAAATGTTATCAATCTAACTATAATGTGAGTTTAGTGTCACAGACAGCTCAGTAGGTTATATACAAGCCATAACCAAGTAACCGTACCGGAACCTTGTATTCTATCCTACGCTAAAGTGGAGGCCATAGATAATTCCGCTTGAATCTAGAGTAAATATCAATGTATCTATGGTGCAGAAACACCCTAATTTTATAGTCAAAATGTGTTTTCTACCCCCTGGCTGATAAAAATCATAATCCTCCTGGACAATGTAGACATTGAACAAAACCCCATTTACCGTAACTCCCTGTTTGACTTTGGGTCGGTTCATGCTGAAAGATTATCGAGAACGAGCCTTCTAATTAATGCTCATTTCACAATAATCTTTCAGTATAAACAGGGTGCGATCACCTGATGAACATGAAATATGCTCTTCATCTTTTGTGCTGCACATTCTAAAATGATCTTTCTCGGCAGCACATTGTCCTGTGTAAAGTGGCCCTGTGCTTTCGAGAACAATGGCAACCTTTGTGCACGGTGTAATGCAATACTGATTGTTCAGTGCACATGGTTTACTGCAGTCCACCGGTGTAACCAGGCTACAAAACGACACTCACTGAATGTTTACTACTCAGTTAGTCTTACCAGTCAGTCTGTGTAAATGGACATTAACACATGGTCCATATTGTGCTTCTAGTTCAGTGATAATTTTCCCTTAGGACCCTAAATCAGCCTAGTCACAGAGATATTCTGCCTGACAACACCTTTGAAGAACTGTGGTTGGAAAACTGTATCTCCAACAACAAAATGGTCAGATATGGCGGTGTTCTGATTTGGTCGTGTACTGATATTGTGCAAGGTAAGGTAAAATGCCTGGAAGAGGCAGTATACAGTATGTTCAGGTTAGGGCTATGTATAAAAGGTTTCTGAAAACTTTATATGTAGAATCTCAACACTAATCATTGTTATTGCAATCTGAATATTTTGTTTAGCAAATTGTCCAATTAGTTAACGTATCGGACATTGTTCTGACTATCTAGGACCAGCATTGTAGCATGTCCTGCATTACAGTTCAGAGGGATTCGTTGACACTAGTTAGCTTCAAGGAAATCTGTCACCAGATTTTTAACACCTAATCTGAGAGTAGCAAAATGTAGTGGCAGAGACTCCCATTCCAGTGATGTCACTTACTGAGCTGCATGCTGTAGTTTTGATAAAATCAGTTTGTTACGCTGGATATTATCACTCGAGGACTAGTAACCTGCTGCCATGTAGTCCTCCATATCATGAGCTCTGTATAACCCCGCCCCCACCACTGATTGGCAACTTTCTGCCACTGCACAGCGCACACAGAAAGCTGCCAATCAGAGGTGTGGGAGGAGTTATACAAAGCTCAACATTCAGAAAACTGGAAGATCAGCAGAGAAATGCGGATTTTATCAAAACTGCAGTAAGTAGCTCAGTAAGTGACACATTGCAGGAATTGGGGTCTTTGCCCCTACATCAACATTCTAGTGACAGATTCCATTTTCCTTTCTTTTTTATCCAGGTTTCTGCCTGCTGAGTGAATTTTGCTATTTTCATACTTTGCTGTAGGCTATTAGGACAGCCCCAAAGATCTCAAGTCTGTTATTAATTTGCATGATGTTATTTTTGACAGCCACCTGCCTCTATTACCAGTGAATGTTTCAGAGCCTTGGTGTAGGGTATAGATTTACTTACCGTATATGTGAGAGGCTGAACAATAGCTTCAACTAAAAAATAACAATAAAGAGTAATACCATACAATAAAAAACAAGACAAACACAGATTAATATGTGTGTGACTTCTGATGACATTTGCATGTAGCATCATTTCATTAAGCCCAAAAGTAAGGAGATGACACGTGTGCAACCCAATAATATTACATAGTTTACACGATACATGTATATGTCTTGGTCTGATTTGGTGAAAGGGAAGAAGTGGGGCATATGATTGTAAATAAAAAAAATAAAATGTTCTTTTACTGAAATTGTTGTGAGATTTATTGTGCTCTAATCTCATTAAAGGGATTATTATTCCATTTAGTTTTTTGACCACTGATGTCCCTGATTCGCTGCAGTATTAGTACATTTTTTGATATTCGTGGGACATGACAAATTTTGTTTCCAGTAGAGACCCAAAAAGCGGCGTACAGTAGTTGGAGCAGTGGGGGTTCGGACTTACAAGTACCGGTAATTCTTCTTTCATCGTTTTATAACAATCCCTTTCCTCTGCCTTATTTTGAAAATAGGTTGGAAAACCCTTCAAAACTCAAAGCTCCTAATTAAAAACCTAACTCCTTCAAGAATTATTTTTTCTTAAGCTTTTATCTCCCAATTGTAAAATGTGCCCATATATTACAGCAATAATATGCCAATTGTCATGTGGCTCTACATTAATCTACAAGATTAATGACTTGAATGATAACATTATTCTGGTGTTTAAGCTACACAATAATTGCCATAGAACACCAGCTGACAGTTTGTTTTTTTATGTTCTTCAGTTCTTTAAAAAGAATATTGTAATCAGAAAGTCATATGTACATAAGTGGTGAAAAAATAATTCACTTCCGGTTCCGGCGTGGCTGCATCGGAGTGAGGAGGCTCCGAGGACCAGTCCTCCTCTCCCACCCACGAACAAGGCCACACGCTTGACCTCATCTTTACCCGCCTTTGCTCCCTCTCTAACCTCACAACCTCGGTACTCACACTGTCCGACCACCATCTCTTGACCTTCTCCGCCCTCTCCTCCCCTGCCACACTACTCCCTCTCCGCAAACTTGATCACCCTCGCCGAAACCTAAAAGATCTTGATCTTCCTTTATTCTCTGAATCACTCCTCCCTCTCACCGACATACCCTGCGCTGACGACATTGACATTGCCACCACCCTATACAACACCACCATAACGAACGCTCTCGACCTAGCCGCCCCCCTCACTCTCCATGCTCCACGCATTAACAGGCAACCCTGGCACACCACCCTCACTAAAAACCTGAGACGGGCGTCCAGAGTCGCCGAGAGGAGATGGAAAAAGTCTCACACCCCCGAGCACTTTGCTCTATTCAAGCAATCCATCACTGACTTCAAGACGGCACTCGCTACCGCCAAGCAAGTGTTCTTCTCATCCCTTATAACCTCTCTGTCCCGCAACCCCAAGCAGCTCTTCAAAACTTTCAACTCCTTACTTCGCCCACCTGCTCCTCCCCCTTCTCCCCTCATCTCTGCTGAAGACTTTGCGACCTTCTTCAAGGAGAAGATCGACAAGATCAGAAGCAGCTTCGATCCACTATCCCCACACCTCCCCTTCCCACCTACACTGCCCTCCTCCTCCATCAGCCACTTCCCCCCCATAACTGAAGACCAACTCTCCTCCCTCCTGTCAAAATCACACCTCACCACCAGCGCCCACGACCCGCTCCCATCCCACCTCATTCCCAACCACACCTCCATTTTCATCCCAGCCCTCACCCACCTCTTTAACCTTTCACTTAGCACTGGTACCTTCCCCTCGGCCTTCAAACACGCCCTAATCACGCCCATCCTAAAAAAAACCTCACTTGACCCTACCTCTGTCTCTAACTATCGCCCCATATCTCTTCTCCCATTCGCCTCTAAGCTACTTGAACAACACGTCCACTCCGAACTGTCCTCTCACCTCTCCTCGTGCTCCCACTTCGACCGCCTACAGTCCGGCTTCCGACCCCTCCATTCCACCGAAACAGCCCTGACCAAAGTCACCAACGACCTACTGACCGCCAAGAACAAACACTACTACTCCATCCTGCTACTCCTTGACCTGTCTGCCGCCTTCGACACGGTTGACCACTCCCTTCTTCTCAGGATCCTGGAATCCCTTGGCATCACCCACCTTGCCCTCTCCTGGATCTCCTCATACCTAGCGGACCGGACCTTCAGCGTCTCCCACTCCCACACCTCCTCCTCACCCTACCCCCTTTCTGTCGGAGTCCCCCAAGGTTCGGTCCTGGGACCCCTACTTTTCTCCATTTACACTCTCGGCCTAGGGCAACTCATCGAGTCCCATGGCCTCCAGTACCACCTCTACGCCGACGACACCCAAATCTACCTGTCCGGCCCCGACATCACCTCCCTACTCTCGAAAATCCCTCAATGCCTTTCCGCCATCTCATCCTTCTTCTCTGCTCGCTTCCTTAAACTCAACATGGACAAAACTGAATTCATAGTCTTCCCCCCAAGAAATTCCACCCCACCTCCCAACCTATCCATCTGCGTCAACGACTGCCCCCTCTCCCCAGTCCCCCAAGCCAAATGCCTCGGGGTAATCCTTGACTCCTCCCTATCCTTCAAACCCCACATCGAGGCCCTCACCACATCCCTCCGGCTCCAGCTCAAGAACATCTCACGGATCCGCTCCTTCCTCACCCACGACACCGCTAAAACACTCATCCATGCTCTTATCATCTCCCGCCTTGACTACTGCAACCTCCTTCTCAATGGCCTCCCGGCTAACTCCCTCACACCTCTCCAGTCTATCCTCAACTCCGCTGCCCGACTCATCTATATGTCCTCCCGCTACTCCCCTGTCTCCCCCCTCTGCCAAGCCCTTCACTGGCTCCCCGTCTCCAAGAGATCCCAATTCAAAACACTAACCATGGCGTACAAAGCCATACACAACCTGGCTCCACCATACATCTCCGACCTGGTCTCCCGATACCTACCCTCACGCAACCTCCGCTCCTCCCAAGAACTCCTCCTCTGCTCCCCCCTCATCACCTCTTCGCACAACCGAGTCCAGGACTTCTCCCGGGCATCTGCCTTACTCTGGAACTCCCTACCCGAACACGTCAGACACTCTCCTACCCTGAGTAGCTTCAAGTGTCACCTGAAGACTCACTTGTTCCGTCAAGCCTACAACCTGCCATGAGACCCAGGCGAACACCCCATACCTGACATTCCCCCATCCTACTGTATCCTAACCCACCCCTCATAGACTGTGAGCCCTCGTGGACAGGGTCCCTGCCCCTCCTGTACCTGTACGTCCTGATCGCCTAGATTTAGTGTACTTGTTCTTGTCTCCCTCAACCTCATGTAAAGCGCCATGGAACCTAATGGCGCTATATAAATAAATAATAATAATAATAATAATATACCTGCTTCTCTGACCCATCGGTGCCCATCGCGATCTTCCCAGGCCGACGCTGTGACATGCCGGAGCACCGTGGACCGCTGGCTGAGAAGTGCGGGCGGCAAGAAGCGCGCGGCCACGGGAGATCAAAGCCAGGCCGCAGGGAATCCCAAAATGGCGGTGGCGACACAGACCGCGAGGAGGAAAGAACGGGGGTTGCAGGAGGCTCCACAGCCACAGAGGTTCCAACATTGAATCCATTGGACTACAGAACTTGACAAACATGCATGTACAGAGATATAATGAAATCTTGATAATCCGCGGATTACTGAACTATAACAACCGATACTAAAAGACAGATATTGGGCCGGGTTGGTGAATGAAAGGAGAAAGGCCATACTGGAAAAAACGGAAGTATATCACATTTATGAATCACAAGGGAAAGGGGGAAGAAGATGGGAAGAGGGGAAGAGGGAGGGGCGGAGGGGAAGAGAGGGTGGGATGGTTCTTTGTATTTTTCATGGTGGAAATCTGAAAGGCAAACCAGGTTATCATTTATTGTTCCCTGATAGTTTCCGTTTGTTATTTGACGTTAATTGTTATAAACGTATGCATCCAAAAGCTCATGAAATGTCATGCAATGTTGATAGAGCAGAAGGAGAAATGCCTTGCCCGCAGCTCACAACCTACCCCACGGATCATTCTAGACCACTAAGACACTTGAAATGGTGAGAATATCTTGTGGAATGTTAAGGGGCTTAAGACCCCGGGGAAAAGAATGATGGTGCTTCGTCATCTCAAAAGGTTGCGAGGCGATATAGTTCTCCTACAGGAGACACATCTGTTACAGCAAGACATGTTTAGACTTCACAGACTGTGGGTGGGAGGGGTTTACGGATCAGGGACGCAAGGACGGCATGCAGGAGTAATCACACTGATCAATAAGGCCTTCCCTAACAAACTTCTGATATACAAGCACAACGACCAAGGGAGACATGTCCAAACTATACTAGAGACTTCCAGTGGAACCCTAGATATTTAATCATTTTTTCAAACATTGAACATTGATTCTCTCCAGTGGGAGACAAAATTTAATAATTGGCGGTGACATGAATGAAGTCATGAATGAGCTGGAAGATAGATCACATTCAAGAGTGAGAGTACGGAATATTACAAGGGGGGGGACGACTGACGCCATTACAGGAATTAGCCACTGACCTAGTGATCCAAGACGTGTGGAGATTACAACACCCAACTGACCAACAGTATACACACTAATCCCATCCCCATAATACCTGGTCCAGTATTGACGTGCTTCTGGAGTTATAATGCCATTACATGAGACATTTCCAAGAGGCACTGACAAGAAATGGAGGTTCCCACATTTTCTAAAATCTGATAAAGATTTTGCCCTGGTGGTGAAGGAGTGGTGGACCAAATATCTAGAACATAACAACCCGTCGACCATCAGCCACTCATTGTTCTGGGAGACGGCTAAAGCTGTCCTCAGGGGAAAAATCATTGCATATATGTCCACACAGAAAAAGAAGACAAACGAACATTACATGAAAACTAGCACCCTAGTCAGAGAAAAGTACACAAAATTCCAGACCCTACCGACAGCCGACAATAAACCTGAATGGTGGGAGGCAAAACTCGAGTTTGATACGTGGGCCAGATGGAGAGAGCTCCACAAATTTGGGGACAAAGCTGGGAGACTTTTGGCCAATCTGGGCAGGGGATGACGTAACATGACACAAATAACAACCCTTAAAAAAAAGGAGGTGATGTAACGGCTGACCCGAGGGAAATAAATACTATCCTAGGCAGTTATTATGCCTCCTTGTATAGAGCTAGATCAAATAATATGATTGTGGGTCAAGATTGGCTAGAGGGGGAAGCGCTCCTGACGATCACAGAGGAGGATCTGGAAGACTTAAATAGAGACATTTTAGAGACAGAGATACATGAGACCATTAGTGAATTAAATATACACAAGGCACCGGGCCCTGATGGATTCGGTGCTAGCCTTTACAAAATTCTGGAAGAACAAATTGCTCTGCACTTAAAAAAAAGATGTTCAATGATTTTCTGAGAGGGGGAAAAATACCTGAGGACATGAATGTTGCCTATATAAAACTCCTTCCCAAGGGTAACAAATCAACAGATGACCCGGCCAATTTCCGCCTCATTTCCCTGATTAACCATAACTTAAAGGTCATGTCGAAGATCATGGTAAACAGGTTGGCGAGGGTGCTTCCCAGGCTGTTAGGGGAGAAACAGGTGGGTTTTGTCAGGGCTAAATCAGTGGTGGGAAATGTACGAAGAACGATGATGGTGCTGGAGGCGACACAGCTGAGCGAACAGACCCAGGGGGGACTCCAGCCATGGTCATGCTCGACGCGGAGAAAGCTTTTGACAGTGTGGAATGGCCATGGCTGGAGCAGGTCTTATCCAGGTTCGGTTACAGGGTGGATTCCGACAATTGTTATCAACATTGTACGCAAATCCCAAAGTGCGTGTTCATACCCCAGGGTTTTTATCAGATATGATCCATCTGGAGAGGGGAATGCGACAAGGATGTCACCACTTTTGTTCAACCTTGCTATAGAGCCACTTTCCAGATTCATCAACGGGAACGGGAGCTTCCAGGGAATTAAGGTGGGAGACAGGGAGCTGAAATCCAGTTTCTTTGCTGATGATATTATACTATACATGGCAAATGCCCAGAGAGATTTACTGGGCTTACTAGAAAAACTGAGCGTATTTGAGGACATCTCAGGGTTTAGACTAAACAAATCCAAATGTGAAATAATGCTCCTTACTAAAGAGGGTATAAAAAACATGGACACGGAAAGGACACCTGGCACCCTTTATGGTCTGTCAGTGGCAAGCAAGGTCATCAAATACTTGGGAATTCAGTTAGGAAGAGACACAAATTACATCTATCGCCTGAACTACAATCCACTAATAACAAAAATTGAGCAAGAATTGGGGAGATGGAGTGAACTGCCGCTGTCCCTGATGGGGAGAGTCCACTTAGTCAAAATGGTGAGCTTTTCACATCTACTGTATCCAATGCAGATCCTACCATTACTTTTGAGACATGTGGACGTGAACAGACTCAATAGAGCCTTTTCTGCTTTTTTTGTGGAAGGGAAGACGTACCAGGATAAGTGGACGAGTCCTAATGTTTCCCAGGGAGGAGGGGGGGGGATTGGCGTTTACCAATATAAGGGGATATAATTTAGCCTGTATTATGAGACACATAATTGACTGGTTGAGGGGCACGGGTAAACACTCCGACTACTCCCTGGAATCGGACTGGTGCAAACCCTGGGACCTGGTGGCGATATTGCACACCTCGGGGAACGTACTGGCTCCAAAAATAGAGTTCAATTGTATTTAGAGACACGAGGGCGGCATGGAAGGCCATTATGTGTAAATTGGGGATGTCCTGGAAGGTGTCTAAGTATTTGTCACCATGGCGACACCCAGACTTTCGGCAGGGAATGGAAAATGCTTTGTTTGACACATGGAGAGAGAGAGGAATCAAGACATTGAAAGATCTCCTGCAAACACAGGAAAGCAGATGGATGACCACCAATGAGGTGTTTAATGTTTGGAACTTAGACCCATCCCATACCTTACAATATGCCCAAATGAAACAACACCTGTTCACTCGACTGCAAGACGTTCTTAAAGAATGCCACACAATGGAAATTGACGACCTCTTAGCCAGACAACTGTCGAAAATAAATATATCCACTATTTATGCCTCATTACGACGTAAGTTAATACCAACAGGATCTACACAGTTATTTAAAGGCTTGGGAGACCAGACTTGGGGACGGGGAGGTGGGAGAGGTGATACTGACTGGGTGGAACGAAATGCGCAAAAACATATATAACGAGAGGTGGAGGGATACATAATATAGACTGATCCATAGAACCATATTGGGCTTTAACATACCAGACACACCATCCAATCCAGACAGGAGGCTATCGTGCCCAAAATGTAACTTGCCTAAAACAGATGCGTTTCATGGGATGTGGGAATGTGACATCATAAAGTTGAAATGGGAGGAGGTGAGAGGATGGGTAAATGGCTTATTTGGTACACCACTGCCGATGGATAGAAATATGTGGATATTCCACAAAACAACGGACATTGCTTTATCTAAAGGAAACTCCAACTGCTTCAAACAATAATGATCACGTTTAAACGACTTGTCTTAAGGCAGTGGTTGGAAGAGAGACCCCCAGATGTGGGAAAACTATGGTTGGACTTGAAAGGAACAATGATCCTTGAAAAAACAGAGGCGGAAAGTGACAAAGACAGCAAACTAAAACTCTTTGGGAAATGGAAAGACTTTATTATACGCCATCTCACCAGAGCAGAAATAGATAAATTAGTTATGCCCTTCCGCCATACGAACTGGTATTGCTTGGAGGACCTGCAGGGCACATTGGGAGAATTGCGGATGGGAGGGAAAATTAGTAACCCAGCATAAATGACTGAGCGTTCACATTTCCATTATGCACGCTAATGGGAAGAGGGGGGGCAGAGTGGTTGGGGGGGGGGGGAGTCTGGTTTTGCTTAGATAAAATATGTATATGACACCCATGTTGGGTACCTCAGGGGTTCGAATGTAGATGTACAAGATGTTTTAAACTGCATAACTCTTACAGTTGTTACTGTACATTTACTTGGCTCTTATGTGAAATTCAATAAACAGATTTATCAAAAAAAAAGAATAAATTCACACTAGCTTCGTCAACAGATAAAGTTTTGGTTCTCAAAGTATAACTGCAAAAAAACTAATATTTTTTTGGGCAAAAGCAGTGAAAATGAAAAAAAAATCTAAAAATATGTATCATCATAATTGAACTTGCCTGATATTAATATTAATGAGGTAACATGACATTACATTGCAGGTAATATCCTCCATGAAAATCTTTGCTTTTTATGTATCTCAAAATTCCAGCATAGAAAATACAATGTATGCCATAAGTTAACCCCTTAAGGACCGAGCCTTATTTTGCAATTCTGACCAGTGTCACTTTATGAGGTTATAACTCTGGAACGCTTCAACATATCCTAGTGATTCCAAGACTGTTTTTTATCGGACTTATCAGACATATCGGACTTTATGTTGGTAGTAAATTTAGGATGATATTTTCTGTGTTTTTCGACCAAAGAGAGTGTTTACACACAGTGTCAGTTCAAAGCCATGACAGGTATAGCCGTCATTGTTCATTAAAGCGATCCTAAACCCAGAAACTGACCCCCCCTTATCTTTAGACCTGTCCCTGCATCCCCTCTTACCATTTCTAGCTATCCCTTTTGCATAAAAAATCGCTTTTGTAAAGTAAGAGAAAAGTATATAATACGTGTATAGAAAGGTAGGGGCACCGGGCACCTTCAGGGCTATTGGTCTTTCTTATTTCTCCATAAAGACAAACCGCTGTCTTATCCCCAGCCACCTGGTGGTGCTACGCCTGCATCAGCCAGTCAAGCATTTACAGTCCAAGTATAGAAAACAAATAGGCGGCACTCACCGTGTGTTCGTAGGTGCTTTCTTTATTGAAGAGGTGCGGGGAGGGGGTGCATGAAGGTACAGACGACAGGTCCTGTTTCGCGGTTTGCAGGTCTCCTGTAGAAGCGGGCAAACCGCGAAACAGGACCTGTCGTCTGTACCTTCATGCACCCCCTCCCCGCACCTCTTCAATAAAGAAAGCACCTACGAACACACGGTGAGTGCCGCCTATTTGTTTTCTATACTTGGACTGTAAAAGTATATAATAGTTTGACCTGTGTGAGTTCTCCGTTTCTGTTTAAAGCCGCAGATAGGCGTGCCTGTCTGCTGCTGCCTGATAATTATTCACGCCCTTCTCTGCTTGCTGCCTTTGTGAGTGTGTGGCCGCGTCATGAAAGGGGGCGGGGCTCCGGCATCACGCGATTTAGCTCCGCCCCCTTTCATGACGCGGCCACACACTCACAAAGGCAGCAAGCAGAGAAGGGCGTGAATAATTATCAGGCAGCAGCAGACAGGCACGCCTATCTGCGGCTTTAAACAGAAACGGAGAACTCACACAGGTCAAACTATTATATACTTTTCTCTTACTTTACAAAAGCGATTTTTTATGGAAAAGGGATAGCTAGAAATGGTAAGAGGGGGTGCAGGGACAGGTCTAAAGATAAGGGGGGGTCATTTTCTGGGTTTAGGATCGCTTTAAGGGGTTAAAAAAACAAATTCAGGAAATCGCAATATTGCAGAAAACACACACACAAAGAAAAATATCTTGAAAGGAGGGGTTAAAAACCAAGTCAATAAAAGTGTCCTAAGACCCAAAATAAACTGAATCCTTAAGAGGGGACCTTTTACAGATTTCAGCATGTTAAACTGGCTACATCACGTAAAAGTGGCTGCTGGAAAGCTAAGTAAAACATAGCCAGGGACACATCGGAGAAGACAACATGTCTTCCTCTCACTGATCTCTTTAGCTACTGTGTACATACACAGCTAAGTTATGTATCATTACAAACAATTCCAGACCTCATCTGATAGCAGTCAATGTGGGGGAGGGTCAGTGCTGTCCCCACTGTTACATGAGATATGGAAGAGTTTGTAATGATAGATAACTAGAGGGTCCTCACCCCTCTGTACCAGTCTGTCTGTTAGTTCATTCATTGTATTTTTCATGTTTTGTATGTAACCCTTTCTCATGTACAGCACCATGGAATCAATGGTGCTCAATGAATAAATAATAATAATAATTCGGCTCTGCCATATCTCTATACAGTAGCTGCAGAGATGGGAGAGGAGGGCGTGTTCTTTCCTCCCTTCAATGATGGTACCTGCGGTCAACCCCATGAATGTGACACAAGTTACTACATGGACAAGCCATGAGGCAGGGTAGTCAAACGTTCCAGGGTCAAATACCAATAGACCACGTTGTGGACTGAAGGAGTAGACAAAGATGTAGTAAAGTCACTGTCTGTAGTCAGAATACCAGGAGGATAGCAGATCAAAGCAAAGGGACAGGCAAACAGATGGTCATAGGAGGTCCAAGGTCTGGCAGCAATAGTTTAGAACAGTGGTCCTCAACCACCGGTCCGCGGGGGTATGCGTGCCGCTCCGCATAGTGTGCTCTGTGGCGGCTCCCGGAAAGATGTCACCGCCCCCCGCACTTGCAGCATTACGTCCCCTCTCTGGTCATTTCCTCAGCTCTGTGAATAGAAGTACTTTCACTGTCATTCATTGTATAGTGACAATAAATAGGAAGAAGTAAACATCCCCAGAGACAAAACAATATAAAGTACAGGGTGGGCCATTTATATGGATACACCTAAAAAAAAAGGGAATTGTTGGTTATATCAATTCCTGTTTGTGGCACATTAGTATGTGGGAGGGGGAAAACGTTTCCAGATGGGTGGTGACCATTTTTTTCAATGGGAAGAGGTTCATGTGACACATCAAACATATTGAGAATGTCATAAGAAAAACAATACTGTGCTTGGTTTTAAATTAACTTTATTATTTCATGAGTTATTTACAAGTTTATGACCACTTATAAAATGTGTTCAAAGTGCTGCCCATTGTGTTGGATTGTCAATTCAACCCTCTTCTCCCACTCTTGACACACTGATAGCAACACCGCAGGAGAAATGCTAGCACAGGCTTCCAGTATCCGTTGTTTCAGATGCTGCACATCTCATATCTTCACAGCATAGACAATTTCCTTCAGATGAGTTCTGAGGCAAACTTTTTTGTGAATGGTGAAGTTAACAAACACAACCCCCGCTATTGGTCTGACACTAACCCACAGTGGATAGATCCCTCCAGGACTGTTGGAACACAAAAATTAATGGTATAGTGTGGTATATGGGGTACAAAGATAGTGGGGCCATTCTTCATCAATGCAAACCTCAATGTCACTGGATATCTGAATCATGTAGCAATTTCAGATATCCAGTGGCATTGAGGTTTCCATTATTGAAGAATGGCCCCACTATCTTTGTACCCCATATACCACATCGTGCCATCAATTTTTGTGTTCCAACAGTCTTGGAGGGATCTATTCCCTGTGGGTTAGTGTCAGACCAATAGCGCTGGTTTTGTTTGTTAACTTCACCATTCACAAAAAAGTTTGCCTCACCATTCATGTGAAGGCAATTGTCTATGCTGTGAAGAAATGAGATGTGCAGCATGTGAAACAACAGATACTGGAAGCCTGTGCTAGCATTTCTTCTGCAGTGTTGCTATCAGTGTGTCAAGAGTGGGAGAAGAGGGTTGTATTGACAATCCAACACAATGGGGAGCACTTTGAACACATTTTATAAGTGGTAATAAGCTTGTAAATAACCCATGAAAGAATAAATTTACATTAAAACCAAGACCATTGTTTTTCTTATGAAATTCTCAATACGTTTGATGTGTCACATGACCCTCTTCCCATTGATAAAAATTAAGTTGGATCCAAAATGTCCAACTTCAAAATGGCCGCCATGGTCACCACCCATCTGGAAAAGTTTTCCCCCTCCCATATACTAATGTGCCACAAACAGGAAGTTGATATCACCAACCATTCCCATTGTATTTAGGTGTATCCATATAAATGACCCACCCTGTATAACCTACAGTAGATGCTAAAAGCTAATATCTCTACAATGGCGAGGGGAAATTAAAAAATAAAAACTGCTGCTCTGCAGACACTATTCCATGATATGGCCAGTTTGACATGCTCAAAATGGTATAAGGTCTTCTTCATATATGCACCAGAAACAACTACTTCAGGATACCTAAAGTTGACAGTTTAGAAACAGAGGTAAAAATATCACACCCATAAGTATGTGTAAGTGTCTGCAGGTTTGTAGAACTGAACTTAATGTAACATATGTGAGATAAAGTAGTGATCATGGGACAGATATTTTCTTCTGGATTTACATTGATTAATACTTGAAGATTATGTTCTCTCTTGTGTAAAATGACTGCTTAAAGAAAAACTGTCATCAGGGTAATGTATAGTAAAAATAAATATGCCCATAATGCCGTTGTTATACTGATTTAATTCATACATTCTGCGAAGAAATTCGTAGGCTGTTTTATTATTTTAAATCATCATTAGAAGTTTTGATCTCTATGCAATATATATTGCAGCATATAGTAAAAAGGCTGGTCTTAACTTGGGTCTGATCATGGCAGGCAGAAGGCTTTTAACAAACCATCAGTACCACATGATCTGATCACATCGCAGGGGGCAAAGGCAAACTATACTATACACTTCAAATAATTTGACATCATCATTTAAAGGGTTAACGGCAGTAGGTTCGGCTCAGCTCCACTAGCTGTCAGTAGAGGCAGATGTTGACTGTGTAACACAGCCATCATTGGCCATGTGATGCAGGCTCAGCTCCAGAGTCTGAATCAAAGTCAGGGATCAGACATATGACATATTAGTATGTCTTATTTCGAAAAGTGGTTGCTATGTACTGACAAGAATGTTACATTACTAATAGGGAGAAACAGACAAATTGTTAAATGCTTTATGTGTATCTAAGGGTAAAGGTGACATGATTGTATGTTGGGCTTGTGTGTATGCAGACCACTGTTACCCTATGTACTAGTGCACATGGGCAAGTTCCACGTGTGTCTGTAACCCATCTGGAAAAAAAATTGTAGCTTGGACCAGTCTGGTCCCAAGAGTCGTTATAAAATGGATCGACTCCGACTCCTAAAATATATAATAAATTGGGTACAGTAGTTCAATTCAGAATGTTCTGAATATTATTATTATTATTCTATCTAAATAACTTGATAATTGTATGATAATAATGATTAAAAGTCTGATGTTCACATTGTACTGCAATAAATGTATCACTCAATCCTGAGTCATATATGAGGGAGTCAGGGAACTTGAGGAGTCAGAGTCAGTGATTTGGCTTACTGACTCTACAGCTCTGGTTGTTAGGGCTCTGTAATACTGATTAAATTTATATCTCAGGTGAAGAAATCTGCTTTGTAGTTCTTTAATCACAGTTTGAAGTTTTGTGATAATTAAGTTTCGGACACAGGGTCCAGACTGTACACTCAAGTGTGCTTCATGGGCCCCTCCTCAGTTTGAAATCTCAG
Source organism: Allobates femoralis (assembly GCA_033576535.1). Classification (NCBI taxonomy): domain Eukaryota; kingdom Metazoa; phylum Chordata; class Amphibia; order Anura; family Aromobatidae; genus Allobates; species Allobates femoralis. The sequence goes on from JARQOC010000006.1 coordinate 121,679,786, forward strand.
CAGCTGTCATTCACAGAAGGCAGATGGTGGTGGGGGAGTTAGGGGATCATAGACAGGGAGGAGAAGACCCAGTGTACAGTCCAGCCCCTGGGCACTGAAACTCATAAGTAGAAAATTTTAAATAATGATTACAGAGGAGCCACAAAGTGGATTTTTCACCAAAGAGATCAATTTAATCATTATTACAGTGCCATTTTAGTCATGTCTTTACTATACATTACAAAATAGTGCTGACCAGTTCTCTTTAAAAGCGGACACACAAGAATGATAGTGTGAAGAATGATAGAGCTGAAAATCTGTAATAGTTTTGATTTACATGCATTGGGAACATTGCACACTGTTTTCTAAATCAAAACATGAAGAGAAATGTATATACACTTTAAACCTTTACAGAAAATAACAAAAACGTTGGGCTGTTCAAAAAAAAACTGCAGTGTCTGCATTTGTCTTTTCCAACCCAAATATGTACTTTTTTAGGATTTAGGCATTCTGTGAATCACTAACATAATATTTAGTTGTATAACTATAGTTTTTTAGAACTTCTGGCACCTCTCTACTGTTATACCAGCCCAGGATGCTTTGACTATATCCCACAATTTATTTGCATTTGTTCGCTTTGCCTCAGAAATGTCATTTTTTATGTCATCCCACAAATGTTTTATTAGATTAAGTCCAGGATTGGGCTGGGCACGCCATAACCTCAATTTTCTTTGACTGGAACCCAGATTTTGCTCGTATACTGGTGTGTTTAGGTCGTTGTCTTGTGAAACACCCATTACAAGAGCATTTCCTCTTTAATGCAAGGTAACATGACCTCTTCATGTATTTTTATATGTGCAAACTTGTCCATGATCCCTGGTATGTGGTATATAGGCCTAGCACTATAGTAAGGGAAACATGCCCATATCACGATGCTTGCACCACCATGCTTCACTGTCTTCAGAGAGTACTGTGGCTTGAATTCAGAGTTTGGGGGTCTTCTAATGAACCACCTGTTTCCCTTGGACCCTAAAATAATAATTTTACTTTAATTTACTTTCATCAGTCCACAAAATGTTTCTCCATTTCTCTTTAGGCCAGTTGATGTGTTATTTGACAAATTGTATCCGCTTCATTATGTGTCTTAACATTTGGATTTTGCTGAGCCATCTAAATCTATAGATTACCTTCACACATGTATCTTCTAACTGTCACAGTCCTCACAGGTAACTTGAGGCTGTCTTTGATCATCCTGGAGCTGATCAATGGCTGAGCCTTTGCCATTCTGGCTATTCCTCTATCCATTCAAATGGTCATCTTCCGTTTCCTTCCATCTCTCTCTAGATTTGCTTTTCATTTTAAAGCATTGGAGATCCTTTTAGCTGATCAGCCTACTATTGTCTGCACTTCTTTATAAGTTTTACCCTCTCCAGTCAACTTTTTAATAAGTGTACGCTGTTCTTCTGAACAAGATCTTGAACAACCTACATTTCTCAAGTTTTCAATGAGAAATGCATGTACTACATGTGCTGCCTTCACCCTTAAATAATGGCCACCTGATTCACACCTGTTTCTTCACAGAATGATTGACCTCACTAATTGAACTCCACACTGCTATATTTTGAACACACCCCCTTTCAATTACTCATTCAAAAACATGAATGCTGAGTCTGTTGGTTTTCTTAAAATCTTCTGCACCAACTGCTAAATTGTTTGTCATGTGGTAATATAATTTATACCAAAAAAAGGTGAGTAATCTGGTTAGTCAAATTGGACTGTTATTATTTTGAACACTATTGTACACAGATGACCTCCTTGTGCTGTCTGTGATATTCACAGATCCTTACATTTGTGTACGTCATTTTGATCCATGATTGAAGAAAATCAAATATGTATTTGGAATTTGTTTTGGGTAGACACACGCTGCGCAAGAAACAAAACAAATATGTGAGCTTTCATGTGCTATAATAGGTTTATATACTATTTGGCAAAAACGTGTATAGGACACGTGCATGAAAAATGCACGTCTGTTTGAGACCAATCTTTTATTTTTATTAACATATCTGGCATTAGCAGAGGCCGCAAGATGCAGTTGAGCTGTAGCATCCACTCCTTCCTAGGGCTTGGACAATAACTTTATGCATAAAACCCAATGATGAGCTCCAGTGCACTTAATTAAATGTAAAACAAGTGGTAGAGTCAGGTCATCTTTCTCTGCTCGGATCCTCATTCCCTTATTGATTGTATTTAAGGCAGCGGTCGTAGGCTTTTGTACCCTCTCATGTTTCTGCTCTATGGGGCGATTGCTTATTATTATATGTTTATGTAATCACAGTATTCTTCCCTATGAGCTCATGCGCAAAGGACTTGTATTAAGGATTTTATGTATGTCACAAGGCATGTTACATAATGCACTGGAGGTTTTTTTTTCCTATGAGTAGCTCATCTGTATTTAACAAATATTACTAAAATGCCAGGGTAACATACTTAGAGGGAATCTATCAGAAAATGATCAATTTTTAAACCAGGTTTTGGGGGGAGGGGGTTTGTATTTTTAAAAAGAATTTAGATTTTTTTTTTATATATATATCATGATCTTTAATTAAAGGAAAAATCCTAATCCTGAAAATGTCACACCGACAACTGGGGAACGTGAACATTGTAAATAGGCCACTTAATGGCGGCTGTTTAACTGACTATATCGGCCCCATCACTATCGAGCCAAAAATTACACAGACTCCGATTACCGTATATACTCGTGTATAAGCCGAGTTTTTCAGCACAGAAATTGTGCTGAAAAGTGCCCCCCTCGGCTTATACACGAGTCAGTGACGGCTGACTGTGTGGGGCCGGTGTCCGGGGGATGGAGGAGGCAGGGGGAGGCTGTATAGTGAGCGGCCGGTCACGTGGGGCCGCTCATTAGTGCAATGCAATATGCACTGCATCCCCCTGTCCATCAGCGGCAGGGGGAGCCGTGCATATTACATAGCACTGTCAGTGCTCTCCCGCCCCCCTGTGGTAGTATACAGCAGCCCCCCCGTGTTAGTATACAGCAGCCCCCCGTAGTATATACAGCAGCCCCCCCTGTGAGAATACAGCAGCCCCCCCGTGGTAGTATACAGCAGCCCCCCGTAGTATATACAGCAGCCCCCCGTGGTAGTATACAGCAGCCACCCCGTAGTATATACAGCAGCCCCCCCCCGTGGTAGTATACAGCAGCCCCCCTGTGGGTATATAGAGCCCCCCCCGTTGCTGCCGCACACCTGTAAAAAGAAGATCTTTCATACTTATCCTCCTGCTGTCACCGCGCGCATCCCCCGCTCTCCTTCTTGCTTGCACCCGGCGTCCATCCACGTGACCGCGCACAAATAATGACGTCATTATTTGTGCGCGGTCATATGGATGGACGCCGGGGCCCGGGTGCAAGCAAGAAGGAGAGCGGAGGATGCGCGCGGTGACAGCAGGAGGATAAGTATGAAAGATCTTCTTTTTACAGGTGTGCGGCAGCAACGGGGGGGGGGCTCTATATACCCACAGGGGGGCTGCTGTATACTACCACGGGGGGGCTGCTGTATACTACCACGGGGGGGCTGCTGTATTCTCACAGGGGGGGGCTGCTGTATATACTACGGGGGGGCTGCTGTATACTACCACAGGGGGAGGCACTGCTGTATACTACCACAGGGGAGGGGCTGCTGTATATACCACAGGGGGGGACTGCTGTATACCCACAGGGGAGGGGCTGCTGTATATACCACAGGGGGAGGCACTGCTGTATACCCACAGGGGGGGCTGCTGTATACTACCACAGGGGAGGGGCTGCTGTATATACCTCTGTGGCTGCTGTATACTACCACAGGGGGAGGCTGCTGTATACTACCACAGGGGGAGGCTGCTGTACACTACCACAGGGGGAGACTGCTGTATACTACCACAGGGGGAGACTGCTGTATACTACCACAGGGGGAGACTGCTGTATACTACTACTGGGGGAGACTGCTGTATACTACCACAGGGGGAGACTGCTGTATACTACTACTGGGGGAGACTGCTGTATACTACCACAGGGGGAGACTGCTGTATACTACTACTGGGGAGACTGCTGTATACTACCACAGGGGGAGACTGCTGTATACTACCACTGGGGAGGCTGCTGTATACTACCACTGGGGAGGCTGCTGTATACTACTACTGGGGCTGCTGTATATACTTCTGTGGCTGCTGTATACTACCACAGGGGGAGGCTGCTGTATACTACCACAGGGGGAGGCTGCTGTACACTACCACAGGGGGAGACTGCTGTATACTACCACAGGGGGAGACTGCTGTATACTACCACAGGGGGAGACTGCTGTATACTACTACTGGGGGAGACTGCTGTATACTACCACAGGGGGAGACTGCTGTATACTACCACTGGGGAGGCTGCTGTATACTACCACTGGGGAGGCTGCTGTATACTACTACTGGGGCTGCTGTATATACCTCTGTGGCTGCTGTATACTACCACTGGGGAGGCTGCTATATACCACTGGGGGGGACTGTATACCTGTGCTGGGGTCCACCCTCGGCTTATACACGAGTCAATAGGTTTTCCCAGGTTTTGGGGGCAAAAGTAGGGGGGTCGGCTTATACACGGGTCGGCTTATACACGAGTATATACGGTAATTTCATTGTGCTCTTTTTCATTGTGTTTTTTCCTTATGCTTGAATGTTCTAGTCATAACAGCTGATTGCAAGGAGTCCCCATAGGGTTCCCTCACAACATCTCTGTATATCTGTAGACCTGTTCTAATTAAAAGGGAGAGGGCCAATCCAGTTATTAAATATCAAAATGTTTGCACAAGCAACGTGAATCAGACCCTGTCATTGCAATTGCAGCCAAGTATATTTTTGTCTGAAATGCAGCCGTGTTGGATTTACCCGTAAACCTGTCAATCAGCTGACACATGGCCAACTATTCAAATTATGTTGCAACCAGAATAAAACATACCTGGCAGAAATCATGCAACCTGGCTCTGATTCATGCTGCATGTGGTTCCCATAACATGAATCAATTGATAGGGTCCCTTTTAAAGCACCATTTGATGTCATTCAATAGAAAATCTAAGTTTACGAGCACACAGGACATCCTCTCCAAAACAGAAGTGCAAAATGGAAAGTTGCAAAAAGTCACATGGCCTGTTAAAATGTAGCAAAATGTGGCAAATATTTCAGATGTACCTAAGTCCACTCTAAGAGAAGACTGGAACTCATTTGCACAAAATATGCAACTTTTTAAAAAGTTGCAATTGATAAATCGGTTGGAAACGCCAAACCTTGACCTCAAAGAGGATTTCCCACAAGCAAAGTTAATAAAGGTAATTTTAATCAATAGATCTTGGAGTAATAATAATTTCCGCAATTGCATGTAATTTAAAAAAATGTTCCTGTGCTGAGATAATCTTATATATGTGTCCCCGCTATGTACTGTGTAATGGCTGTGTCTAACCGTACAGGGACATGGTCTGATCATACAATATCTACTGCACTGAGATAATCCAATATATGTGTCCCTGCTATGTACTGTGTAATGGATGCATCTAACCATACAGGGATATGGTCTGATCATACCACGTCTCCTGTGCTGAGATAATCTTATATATGTGTCCCTGCTATGTACTGTGTAATGGATGTGTCTGACCATACAGGGACATGGTCTGATCATACCACATCTCCTGTGCTGAGATAATCTTATATATGTGTCCCTGCTATGTACTGTGTAATGGATGTGTCTGACCATACAGGGACATGGTCTGATCATACCACATCTCCTGTGCTGAAATAATCTTATATATGTGTCCCTACCATGTACTGTGTAATAGATGTTTCTGACCATGCACGGAACATGATTTGATCCTGGGACGGTGAGGAAGCAAAACAGTATACAGACATTACAGCATAGGATCAGAGCTCATTCTTTTTTTAATTTTTTTAGCTAAAACATTTCCCTCCCTGTTTTTTAAAAAATGTTTTATCTCAGAAAGAATTATTTTTAATCGTGTGCTGTAATGTCTGTATACTGCTCTGCATCCTCCCCGACCTGGATTAAACCATGCTCTGTGCACGATCAGACACTGCCATTACACAGTACATAGCAGGGACACATATATAAGATTATCTCAGCATAGGAGATGTGGTATGATCAGACCATGTCCCAGTATGGTCAGACACATCCATTACACAGTACATAGCAGGGACACATATATAAGATTATCTCAATGATCCAAAGAACCCTGAGACACAATACCATCAATGGGTTTCATTGATAAAAAAAATCCTATGACACTTAAAACCAATTTGCATATAGATTTGGAACATGGTGTAGTATGATCAGACCATGTCCCTGTATGGCTAGACACAGCCATTACACAGTATATAGCAGGGACACATATAAAATTATCTCAGCACAGGAGATGTGATGTGATCAGACCATGTCCCTGTACGCTCAGGCACAGCCATTACACAGTACATAACAGGGGCACATATAAGACTATTTCAGCACAGGAACATTTTTTTTTTTTTTTTTTTAAACACATCTAATTGTGGAACTTATTATTATTCCAAGATCTATTGACTAAAATGAACGTTAAAATTACCTTTGTTTGTGGGCAAACCCCTTTAAAGTAGACTTCAAATATCAATATATAAAAAATCACTTATCTCAGGTCAGGTTAAAGTCATATTGGTGGTCACTAAGAGGTTAATGTGTACATGAAGCCCTAGATTGGTGAGAACACAGATTTGGGGTTTTCAATAATTACAATGGACTTCACCTTAATCTTCTAGGAGGAACTTTACAGAGCAATGATCAAGAATGCGTACTGCGCAGAGTTGCCAGCTGGACTTTTTATTTTTTCTGGACAGATTATCAAAAATCATGGATAGACCATATTTTTTATGGATACATTGGAAAACTATAATAAATTAGTAAGATTATAAGTCTATATATATATATGACATGAAGACATCAACTGCATTCACTGTAAACTGTAAAATTATAGTAACATAGTATTTAAGGTTGAAGGAAGACCTTAAGTCCATCTAGTTCAACCCATAGCCTAACATGTTGATCCAGAGAAAGGCAAAGAAACCCCATGTGGCAACACTAAGCTCCACATTGGGGGAAAAAATTCCTCCCTGACTCCAGATACGGCAATCAGACTAATTCCCTGGATCAACGCCCTATCAAAGAATCTAGTATGTATAACTGGTAATATTATAGTTTTCAAGAAAGGCATCCAGGCCCTTCTTAAATGTTAGTAGTGAGTCACTCATTACAACATCATGTGGCAGAGAGTTCCATAGTCTCACTGCTCTTACAGTAAAGAATCCGTGTCTGTGATTGATTAAACCTTCTTTCCTCCAGACGTAGAGGATGCCCCCTTGTCCCCATCTCAGGCCTAAGAGTAAAAAGTAAAAACAAAAAGTAAAAAGGTCTCTGTACTGTCCCCTCATATATTTATACATTATTATAAGATCACCTCTAAGCCTTCCTCAAGGACCATGGGAATGTGTATCCCCTACAGTATGACTCTAATTATGGAAATCTTTCCTCCAAAAGATTCACTCTCAAAGGTTTGAGATTTCTTTCCTTGAGGTTTTTACTAAGTTTACCTTGATGAAATTTAGGTTACTTTTATTATAGAGGGAAGAAACACCGAAGCTAGTGGGATCCAAAACCATAACCAGAATCAGTTCAAGTTTTTAGCCTCAATTGAGAATAACGGTAGATAACAGGTGGTTTGCATATACCGCATATATCAAAATTCTAGCAAGGCAAATTACAACCTATTCCAGTAACTTAGCCCTTGTTGCAGTTGTTTATATAGTAGTACAATTTTTGATATTTGTATTCTCTTGGCATAGATTCATTTAATCCAACTCTAGCTACTGTGATACTTATTTAACAATTTTGGGTAACAATCTGGTCTATATTATAGAGTTCTCGAACTGACCGTCATTTGGTGCTTATCAGTAACTGTATGACTATTGGTATGCAATGTTCTTGCACCAGTCATAAGAGCTGTCTTGATAATCTAGGTTACCTATACACCCTGGTTTTTTGTTTGCTATCCAGGGAGAACAATCAATCATAACCCTTTGTTCACCACAAGTCACAGGTTGCAATTTTTGGATCTAACCTTGCTATATACTTTGCCTTGCTAGAATTTTGATATATACAGTTAGGGCCAGAAATATTTGGACAGTGACACAATTTTCGCGAGTTGGGCTCTGCATGCCACCACATTGGATTTGAAATTAAACCTCTACAACAGAATTCAAGTGCAGATTGTAACGTTTAATTTGAAGGGTTGAACAAAAATATCTGATAGAAAATGTAGGAATTGTACACATTTCTTTACAAACACTCCACATTTTAGGAGGTCAAAAGTAATTGGACAAATAAACATAACCCAAACAAAATATTTTTATTTTCAATATTTTGTTGCGAATCCTTTGGAAGCAATCACTGCCTTAAGTCTGGAACCCATGGACATCACCAAACGCTGGGTTTTCTCCTTCTTAATGCTTTGCCAGGCCTATACAGCTGCAGCCTTCAGGTCTTGCTTGTTTGTGGGTCTTTCCGTCTTAAGTCTGGATTTCAGCAAGTGAAATGCATGCTCAATTGGGTTAAGAACTGGTGATTGACTTGGCCATTGCAGAATGTTCCACTTTTTAGCACTCATGAACTCCTGGGTAGCTTTGGCTGTATGCTTGGGGTCATTGTCCATCTGTACTATGAAGCGCCGTCCAATCAACTTTGCAGCATTTGGCTGAATCTGGGCTGAAAGTATATCCCGGTACACTTCAGAATTCATCCGGCTACTCTTGTCTGCTGTTATGTCATCAATAAACACAAGTGACCCAGTGCCATTGAAAGCCATGCATGCCCATGCCATCACGTTGCCTCCACCATGTTTTACAGAGGATGTGGTGTGCCTTGGATCATGTGCCGTTCCCTTTCTTCTCCAAACTTTTTTCTTCCCATCATTCTGGTACAGGTTGATCTTTGTCTCATCTGTCCATAGAATACTTTTCCAGAACTGAGCTGGCTTCTTGAGGTGTTTTTCAGCAAATTTAACTCTGGCCTGTCTATTTTTGGAATTGATGAATGGTTTGCATCTAGATGTGAACCCTTTGTATTTACTGTCATGGAGTCTTCTCTTTACTGTTGACTTAGAGACAGATACACCTACTTCACTGAGAGTGTTCTGGACTTCAGGTGATGTTGTGAACGGGTTCTTCTTCACCAAATAAAGGATGCGACGATCATCCACCACTGTTGTCATCCGTGGACGCCCAGGCCTTTTAGAGTTCCCAAGCTCACCAGTCAATTCCTTTTTTCTCAGAATGTACCCAACTGTTGATTTTGCTACTCCAAGCATGTCTGCTATCTCTCTGATGGATTTTTTCTTTTTTTTCAGCCTCAGGATGTTCTGCTTCACCTCAATTGAGAGTTCCTTTGACCGCATGTTGTCTGGTCACAGCAACAGCTTCCAAATGCAAAACCACACACCTGGAATCCACCCCTGACCTTTTAACTACTTAATTGATTACAGGTTAATGAGGGAGACACCTTCAGAGTTAATTGCAGCCCTTAGAGTCCATTGTCCAATTACTTTTGGTCCCTTGAAAAAGAGGAGGCTATGCATTACAAAGCTATGATTCCTAAACCCTTTCTCCGATTTGGATGTGGAAACTCTCATATTGCAGCTGGGAGTGTGCACTTTCAGCCCATATTATATATATAATTGTATTTCTGAACATGTTTTTGTAAACAGCTAAAATAACAAAACTTGTGTCACTGTCCAAATATTTCTGGCCCTAACTGTATATGCAAACAACCTGTTATCTACCGTTATTCTCAATTGAGGCTAAAAACTTGAACTGATTCTGGTTATGGTTTTGGATCCCACTAGCTTGGGTGTTTCTTCCCTCTATAATAAAACTAATCTAAATTTCATCAAGGTAAACATAGTAAAAACCTGAAGGAAAGAAATCTCAAACCTTTGAGAGTGAATCTGTTGGAGGAAAGATTTCCATAATTAGAGTCATACTGCAGGGGATACACATTCCCATGGTCCTAGAGAAGTGGTTTCTATGTCCAGTTATATCTTTTTTGGTCCTTTGCATATTGGCTACTTTTGTATAATTGTTTTTAAAATATTTTTGTGCGATCTGTGTTTGTACCTATGTCCTTTTTGATATTCTGTTATGAAATAAAGTTACCTTTTAATACTTTTGGGTTGTATCACCAATTTTTGTAACCCCTCCTTTTCTTGTCGTGTGTATATATCTACAAGGGTTACTGGTGGATCCCCGCTCCCTATTAGTGATTTAAAAAGCTGTGCCAGTCCCTCCCCCTCTTTTTCTCTATCACCCCTAAGCCTTTGTTTTTCCAAACTAAATAACCCCAAGTTTAATAACCTGTCTTGGTATTGCAGAATAACCTGTCTTGGTATTGCAGACCCCTCAGTCCTCTAATAAACTTGGTTGCTCTTCTCTGCACCCGCTCTAGTTCAGCTATGTCTTTCTTATACACCGGAGACCAGAATTGTACAAAGTATTCTAAGTGTGGTCGCACTAGTGGCTTGTGTAGTGTTAAAATTATGTTCTCCTCATGAGCACTTATGCCTCTTTTCATGCATCCCATTATTTTATTTGCCTTTGCAGCAGCTGCCTGACACTGGCCACTAAATGTGAGTTTGTCATCTACCCATACACCCAGGTCTTTTTCAGTGGTAGTTTTCCCCCAGTGTTTTACAATTAAGCACATAATTATACGTTTTATTTCCTCTGTCCAAGTGCATGACCTTACATTTATCCCCATTAAAGCTCATTTGCCATTTATCAGCCCAAGCTTCTAGTTTACATAAATCATCCTTTAATGTAAAATTGTCCTCCTCTGTATTGATTACCCTGCAGAGTTTAGTGTAATCTGCAAATATTGAGATTCTACTCTGTATGCCCCCTACAAGGTCATTAATAAATATGTTAAAAAGAACCGGGCCCAATACTGACCCCTGTAGTACCCCACTGTTAATTGTGAACGATTCTGAGTGTTTTCCATTAATAACCACCCTTTGTTTACTATCACTGAGCCAGTTCTTGACCCACTTACAAATATTTTCCCCTATCCCCATTGCTCTCATTTTATGTATTAACCGTTTGTGTGGCACCGTATCAAAATCTTTTGAAAAGTCCATATACACCACATCCACTGCATTTCTTTGGTCTAGTCCAGAACTTACCTCTTTATAGTAGCTTATCAGGTTAGTTTGAAAGGAACGGTCCCTTGTAAACCCATTGATATTGGGTCATGAGGTCATTTTTCTTCAGATACTCCAGTATAGTATCTCTTAGAAAACCCTCTAGGATTTTACCACAGTAGAGGTTAAGCGTACTGGCCTATAATTTCCAAAGTTCAGTTTTTGTCCCCTTTTTGAATATTGGCACCACATTTGCTATATGCCAGTCCTGTAGTACAGACCCTGTTATTATGGAATCTTTAAAGATTAAAAATAATGGTTTATCTAAAATGGTACTTAATTCCTGCAATACTCTGGGGTGTATTCCATCAGGGCCCGGGGATTTGTCAACTTTAGTGATTTTTAGACAGTGCCGTACTTCCTGGTGGGTTAAGCAGGTTACATTTAATGGAGAGTGAATGGAAGTGACAATTTGCATATTTCCCAGAGGAGCATTGCGGCTATAAGTCTCTTCAGCCGGCAGGCAGAACGCTCTCCACAAGGAGAATAGCTGTTCCCCCAGATCTTGTCTTAGTCTCTTATAGAGCCAGATTAGAATCCCATACCCTGCACTGATGAGGGGCAATCACCCCAAAATGCAACGTCTGCAGTTTGGGGTTCTAATCTGGCACAAATCCTATCCCATATCCTATATTAAAAGGCTTGTTAAAGAGTCAATTATGACTTTTAGGATTGCTGCCTTTATTAGATGACACTAGAGTTTGTCTAGTTCCTCACTGAAGTGACAATAAACTATTTAAAAATGTTTGAGAGGTCTGAGCTCCCTTCCTCTCTCTTCTCCCTCCTTTCTTTCCTTCTGAACAGTTTCCCCCTCTCTTCTTTCATATTTTGTACCTAATTTCTCTTTTACCCTTGGGTCTGCTTTTAAGAGGTACAAGTCTAGATAGTCGTTTAGACTTGGCATTGTCTAAATACTTTTTCTGTTTTGTGTTTGTGTGTATGTTGGCCTATGGGCAAGCTCATGTCATCTTGGTCCACGTTTTAAATAGTCCTTATAACTAAAAATAGATGTGAAATATACAACTGAGGTTATGATTCTTTAATTAAGGTATACTGGCCAGAAAATTCACATGTATAACTGATAAATAACTGGTGAAGGTCATGCATGTTACATTTCCTTGGTTTATGTGTTCAGTAAAAATAGATTAAACATAAAAAATGAAGCATAAATGCTGAAAGAATTGACATACTGCTGATATGACAAAAATGGTTTGATAGTTCAAAAAGCAAAAAAGACTTAATTGATAAAGGCATAGAAAAAATGCAGTGTGTGAGCGTGGTCTAAAATATATATAAAAATATCAGCTACTTTTGCAATTCTAGAAACCAGAAAAGTAATTATCAGTATTGGCAGAGATGGATATTACTGTATATGCCCCTTCTACAATGTTACTTTGGGTAGATTGCTGTAATATTCTGCAACATGAGGATTTTCTTGCATCATCTGCTTCTCTGGGCAGTGACATTTTCTAGACGTCTATAGACAGTCTTTAGTATAAGTGACTGTGTGTTCTGAGTACGCCAAAGAATGTAACATGTTTAAACACGATAGAGTAAGGAAGGATCGTAAAGGACCAACAATTAATAGAAGGCAGAACTTTAACTTCTTTCCATTTTTTCTTCCAACACTAATATATTGGGACTGGTTGGGAGACAATTGCTATTGAAGATACTTTACATAAAAAGTAATAAATGGACAGCACTGTAATCACAGACCCTTATAAAACTTGATTTTAGCTGCGGACAGTCATATTGTTCAAAGTTACAGCTGTAAAGTCTATCACTAATAACAGAAAAAACTTGTAGTTCGCCCTCGTAATAAAATGCTTCATTCCACAGAGCGTGCGCTGAACACACAACAAATATTTTATTGGAGCACACACATATATACTTTGCCAAGGGGTTTACACTGAAGAGTATTGGTGCCACCTACTGGAATCCTATTTCAACAACATTATCTTAAAAGGAACTTGTCATGGCAAAAAAATTAACCTGCAGATATATGGTTAATCTGCAGGTTAATTGTTTTGACATCATGTGGCTACTGCCCAGTAATCCCCAAAAAACACACAAATAACAGTTTATTTCAATAAACACTCCACAAAAACTTCCCTCGGTTACCATTTTATTTCAGGCAACAAAAACGTCGTGCACCTCTGCACAAAGTCCAGGGAATCTGCTATAGTCCACTGAATCCATCATCTTTTTTGGGCTACGACAGATTTGGTGGCTTACAGCAGATTCCCTGGACTACAGCAGAGATGCATGGTCTTTTTTTTTTTCTAAAATGGTAAACGATTTAAAGTTTTGACGAATGTTTACTGAAATAATGTTTTTTCTGTCTTTTATTTTTTATAGACTCCTCGCCATTACTAACACAAGGGTTTCATGCCAGCTGACATTACGCAGCTGAAACAAACTCTATAAACCAATGTGCCCTCTCTAGTGCTTATACACCATTCCTGTATGGTAACCATTTAATCAGTTGGCATTTTTGTTGTCATTTCTTTATTTCTATTTTACTACGCCAATAAAGATTATATATTTTTATCTGAGGTGTATCAGCACATCCTTTCTTCCTTTTTTGTCCCTAAGACTGAAAGCCTGAGGCCCCTCATTATCCTCCTGGTTATTCGCTGCACTGGCTCCAACAGCCAATCACAGACGTCCACTCTCTGTGACTGTGTCTCAGATTGGATTTTGCCCCCCTCACCCGTTGTGCTGATGTCTTGAATTGGTTGCCATTGGCAACAAACCTGCCATCGCAGGTTTGTAAAAATAAATAATTTAAAAAAAATTGACAGAGCTTAGCTGCAGATAAAGTGGACAGTCACGGGTTGCCAGCCCCAGCTTTACCACGGCTGGCAATCAAAAATACAGGGGAGCCCGTTATTTTTTTTTTTTAATTATTTAAATAAACAATTTTAAAAAATGCATGGGCTTCTCCTAGTTTTGATTACCAGCCAAGGTAAAACCCAATATCTAAAATGAGAGACAAAAATGCGCATAGAGTCTTATCTCTAGGCAAAGTGGGGAAATCGCCCGATGAAATTTGCTCACCGGGTCCAGTTGTGTGAACACACAACCAGTATTAGCGCTTGTACATCTGCCGCTCGATCCACACCTCCATGTGCAACATGGCAAACAACTGGAAATATGACGAAGTGCCGGTGATCCGCACTGCTGGATGGAAAAACCAGGACCCAAGAAGTCTGGTGCAATGGTGTAACTTTATTCCGACGCGTTTTGGAGCAGCCTCTGCTCCGTTCTCAGGGATAATCCCTGAGGAAGGAGCAGAGGCTACTCTGAACCACGTCAGAATAAAGTTACACCATTGCACCAGACTTCTTGGCTCCTGGTTTTTCCATTCAACAGCGCGGATCACCGACACTTTGTCCTGTTTCCAAAAGTAGAACCCAGGCAGCTAGCGGATGGTATTCTCAGCGTGGTGAGGCCCATAGTTATTGGGCCCTCTATGCTACAGAACAGTACTACCCCAGAAAATGGCTCTGTCGTGTGTGTTGACTGCTTTGCAGTCCATGAATGCTGCTGCGGTGATTAAACTATTTTTTTTTTCTCCTTAGTCTGCTATTTGCAGCTCTGCAGGTGAAAGGGTGAGTCATAGCTTTTGGGTGGAGGTGGAGGGGTGTGTCTTAGTATTCAGATCTTCACTCCTCCAGCCCTCAAATAGCTCCACTTCCCTCCACTAGGTGTGGCAGGTAGAGTTTGTTTCTACTTGGACCCCATGCTGTGAAATTGTGCTGTGCTGAGCTGTGTTATTACTGCCGTTGACTTCCATTGAAGCTGCTGAGTTTTCACGGTCCGTGGGTGGAGGTAGGGGCACTTAGCCTTGGACTGATCAGGATTGAAGGGCTAGAGTAGTGACCCAAACCTTTCCACTGACCAGCCCCAGGGCCGTGGGGTACACGGTTTCGGGCGTTTTCACAGGGAAATGTCACTAGGGCCTGTGCCTGATCCCGTGGCCCTGGTGGTCACTAAAAAGAGTCAGTAAAAAATACTAAAAATAGTTTGTGATGCCATCTACGGTACGGGTATGGTTACTGGTGCTGCGGGTCAGTCCTCCGGGGTGATGTTTGGGTAGCAAGATGGTTATGCTCCCTATAGGTGGAGAGGAATCCCCGGGGCAGTTGTAGTAGTTGTTTTTACACAGGAAGGCAGCTTACCACACGGCACAGTCACTTGTCCTTTTCACTGCAGCAAGTGTGCGGCTCATCAGGTGAGGGAAATAAAGTATGTCACACAGTCTTTAACTCTGAATGGGTTTACTTGCAGTACTTCAGGCAAATCAGCAGATGTTACAGTCTTTCAGGTCTTACTGGCCTGGGTAGTCACCAGGGAACCGGGATGTTTCACTTAGGATCCTCGGTGGTGTGCCTGCCATTCCATGCCGGTCACTCACTGCGCTCTCTTCTCCTTCTACCGTGTAGCGCCTCGCGTAAGCCAACTCCCACGGGTCTTCGGTGGAGGACTCCCCTTTTGGTCCCACTGACTCTAGTTCGGTTTGCCTTTTCAAGGGATGCGCCGGGTCTTTGGCCGCTACTTCCTACAGAAGCCCAGGGCCTCCGGTTTAACAGCTCAGGGATAAACACCCGCACTGTGTCCAGAGCCAGTCCTCTGCCCGGGACCAGACCCCTCCGGTCGGCATTACCCGGGTCCAGATTTGGGCACATCGCAATGCTTGGTGCCCCTAGGGTCTCCCTCTGTCACAACGACCTTCCTGTCATCCTTCACTCCTCACTCTCCAACTCGACTCTCCGACTAACTGTCCTCCCACCCATACACTTTTCTACTCACCTAACTCCTCCCACAGGACTGGGACTTCCCTGCTGCAGGTTCACCCACGGTCCTCTACACTGTGCATGAATAGGTGTTGTGAGGATCCTTTATGCACCATCCCAGTTCCCTTGGTCACAGGAATACTACACTCTCTTATTTGGGTACAGTATCCCTCCATGGTGTCTCGACCAGTGGGGCGCCACACCACCATGTGGGATACCTCTGTGGACAGGATGAGTTAGGGAACCCCAGTCTAAGGGTCAGATTAGCTCCCCTGAATGCCTTGCCCATCTTACAATCTTGCCTTCTGATTCCTCGTCCGCTATACTACCCTGTGACGTTATCTGCAAGTCACTATATTTCCCGAAGCTGTTATGGCTTCAACACGAGCTTTTGCATGCCTGGTGGAGGAATTCTCTGAGGAGGTTTCTACCTAATGCAACTAGGTGGTGCATAAATTTCGAGAAGTGGTTAGGTATCTAGCTGCAGCTCACGCTCAGGCTGTACCAGAACCCAATATATCCCTGCCTGATCAATTTTCGGGAGGGAGAGATATAGTTTATTGTTTTTAGAGAGGCCTGTAAGTTGTACTTCAGGCTTCGCCCTCGTTTTTCAGGGAATGAGGAACAACACATGGGGATTATACTTGTCTTTCTTAAAGCGAACCTGTCACCCCCTCCAGGCATCTAAAGATAACATAGCCACCTTCTGCAGCACTAAGGCTGCAGTCTGAGAAGGTGTCTATAGCATTTATGCTCCCTTGATTCACTGAAATAAAGACTTTTATAAAATCTGTTTCAAACCAGATCCAAGACCGGGAGGCGGGTTTTGAAGTGTCTGTCTCCCTCCTCTGTGGTGTCAGTCATCCCTCTCTGCTCTCTGTGTGCCGCCTCCAGGGCCACCTCCCTGCATTACAGAGCTTTGTCAGCTCTGCTACAACATAGAGCTGCTGTTATAGGAGACCCCACAGTAGTAAATCTAGCAGCAGGACCCTGAGCAGACAAAGCACTGCCTGCTACAGAGCAGCCCTTGAGCTGAGCAGGTTTCACTTTCAGTTTCTTGTACCCAGCAGCATTGCTCCGTCCTCAGCCCCTGATCTAAAGCACAAACTCAACTCTGCTGCACTGCTGACAGCTCAGCTCAAGGGCTGCTATGTAGCCGGCAGTGCTTTGTCTGCTCAGGGTCCTCCTGCTAGATTTACTACTGTGGGATCTCTTATAACAGCAGCTCTATGTTGTACCAGAGCTGACAAAGCTCTGTAATGCAGGGAGGTGGCCCTGGAGGTGGTGCACAGAGAGCAGAGAGGGATGACTGACACCACAGAGGAGGGAGACAGACACTTCAAAACCCGCCTCCCGGTCTTGGGTCTGGTTTGAAACAGATTTTATATAAGTCTTTATTTCAGTGAATCAAGGGAGCATAAATGCTATAGACACCTTGTCAGAATGCAGCCTTAGTGCTGCAGAAGGTGGCTATGTTATCTTTAGATGCCTGGAGGGGGTGACAGGTTCACTTTAAAGGGGATCCCCAGGCCCGGGCCTTCTCTGCTGACCGATTCGCTATCTATGTAGTTGGAGGACGATTTCTTTGCGGCTCTGCATGGTGTATGGTGACCCTGATGGCGTCTTTGCCTGAGTCAAAAGTACACCATGTTCCAAATTATTAAGCAAATGTTCTTTTTCTCTGATTTTCCTAAATGGTCGTTGCAAATGACAGTCAGTGTAAAAAGTCATCACCCGTTAAAGTATACATTGAATTTTATTGAAGAAACCTCCCAATGATAACAGTATAATCTTCAAAATAAAAGAAACCTCTAAATGCACTGTTCCAAATTATTACGCACAGTAGAGTTTCTAAACATTTGATATGTTTGAAAAAACTGAAAATGCTCATTTGTTGAATTTGCAGCATTAGGAGGTCACATTCACTGAAATAAAAAGCTATTTAACTCCAAAACATCCTAACAGGCCAAGTTACATGTTAACATAGGAACCCTTCTTTGATATCACCTTCACAATTCTTGCATCCATTGAACTTGTAAGTTTCTGGAGAGTTTCTGCTTGTATTTCTTTGCATGATGTCAGAATAGGCTCCCAGAACTGGTGTTTTGATGTGAACTGCCTCCCACCCTCATAGATATTTTGCATGATTATACTCCAAAGGTTCTCTATAGGGTCGAGGTCAGGGAAGATGGTGGCCACACCATGAGTTTATCTCCTTTTATGCCCATAGCAGCTAATGACACAGAGGTATTCTTTGCAGCATGAGATGGTGCATTGTCATGCATGAAGATGATTTTGCTCCTGAAGGAACGTTTTTGCTTTTTGTACCATGGAAGAAAATTTTCAGTCAGAAACTCTATATACTTTGCAGAGGTAATTTTCACACCTTCAGGAAACTTAAAGGGGCTGTTGCGTCCCTGCGGCACGGCGCCTCCACTGCACACTCTACTGTTCCCCCTGCCCGCTTACCTATCGCTCCGTCACCGGCCCTGGTCCGGGGATTCAGGGTTCCAGCCGGCCGGCGGCGGCCCCAGGGCTCCAGGGTGCATCGCCGCTTGTCCAGCGGCCAGGGTTTGGCTTCCATGCTGCTGCATCGTCCTCCTGGGGCTCCTGCTGCCTCACTTCCTCCCTGTGCTCTCAGTAGGGGGCGGGCGCGTGCTCTCAGCCACTCTTAAAGGGCCAGGGTTCCAGTCTGCCCTGCCCCGCCTCTCAGCCAATCACTGAGAGGCAGCAGGGATATAAGGTCCTCATTCACTTCTGGACATTGCCTGGGCAACTTCTACCTTCTTGAAGTTGCTGGTCCAGGTCTTGTTATGGTTCTCCTGTTGTATGCTTTTCCTTACCCGTGTTTTTTGTTCTCTTGCAGTTGAATACCTCCGTGCCTGTTCCCTGCTGCCCTCCGTGTTACCTGGTTTCCCAAAGGACCCCATTCTGCACCTCCGTGTCTCCCTGCTATCGGTTCCTTCCCTTGGGTCGGTTCAACACGGGTGTCCGCCTCTCTTGGGCCCCCCTTAGCCTCGTCCAGGAGAAATCCCTGTATAGGGGTCACTCTTGCTGGACTCCTTTGGAGGTGTTTCCGGTGAGGTGGCCCTGTGGCCTTCCCTTGGGGTGTTTTGCCCACTGCTGTTCTTGTGTGCAAATAAATCTTTGAAAAGTACCTTCCTTGTCTGGTTCTCTCTCTCATCCTGGTATCAGCATCCACATTGCCTGCAGTCCAGTGGGTCCTAAAATCAGATCCGTCTGTAGAGCGTGACAGATTTTGCCCAGGCCATGGACCCCGCTGATGCCAGGTTTGATGCCCAAAGAGAGCTTGCCGGCCTCCGTCAGAGCCATGACCACGTTGTGTCCTTCATACAGTCATTGGAGGGCCGCTTAGAGGCACTCCACACCTCTGATCCTTCTTTTTCTTCCCAGATATTGGGTCTGCACCAAGAACTGGACCACCAGAGGGTGCTACAGAACCAGATGCTGTCCTATATGACATCCGTGGATGGTCGACTTACCAGCTTACAGAGGGCAACAGCCTCCCAGGGTTCTGGCTCCATGTCACCCTCCGGTGCCACAGCAGGTGCTGTTTCCTCTCCTCGGCTATGCCAGCCCACCAGGTACTCAGGGGATCCTAAGTTATGCCGGGGGTTTCTCAACCAGTGTCAACTTCATTTCCGGCTGTTACCACACAATACCCTACGGACGAGGCCAAGGTGGCGTTCCTGGCGTCCCATCTGGAGGGCGAGGCATTGGCTTGGTTTAATCCGGTACTGGAGAGGGAAGATGCCATTGTGTCAGACCTGAGGGCGTTTCTGGCCACCTTCCGCAGGATCTTCGATGAACCCGGACGGGTCGCCTCTGCTACCGAGGCCCCCTTCAGTCTGCAGCAAGGTAATCTATCTGTCGGTCAGTACGCGATACAATTCCGCACTTTGGCTTCTGAGCTTCGCTGGTCCGATGAGCCCTTGATCGGTGTCTTCCGTCGGGGGTTATCCGGGCGTGTGAAGGACGAATTGGCGCTGTTATCTCTGTGATGTGCTCTATTTTAGCTGGAGATATGTTGAGGATTGTACATATGTTTTGAATTGCATGTATAGTGGCTATCTATGGGGGGGGAGGGGGGAAGTGGGTGGGGTAGACAGTGGGAGGAGGGTGGGGGATTTGGAGGTATGGGATAAAACGAAAATTATTCAGGCCTGTTTGTGTATTTTGTACAGTTAAATTTTACTATGCAATAAACAATATTTGATTAAAAAAAAAAAAAAGGACGAATTGGCGGTACGGGATCTCCCCAGTTCCCTGGACGAGTTCATCACCCTGGCGATCCGGATAGACCGTCGTCTGCAGGAGCGGAACAAGGAGATGACTCAGGAGAGGATGCAGGAGACAAGACCTCCCCGCTTGGCTCCCACGTTCCAGCGGCCCCTTCTTCCGGTACCCCGGGCTTCCTCTTCAGCCCACAAGCCCATGGAGGTGGACCGCCTCAGGTTAAGCAGTCAGGCAAGGGAGGAGAGGCTCACCCGGGGCATTTGCCTTTACTGCGGTGGATCCGGACACTTCCGTAGGCAATGTCCCAAGAGACCGGAAAACTCCTCCGCCTAGGCCAGGTAAGAGAGGCCAACCTAGGTGAGAGCGACTCCTCTCTACCACTTACTATTTCCATCCAGGTGAAGGTCGGTGACGAATGCCATTCGGAGGTGGCTTATCTGGATTCCGGGTCTGCAGGTAATTTCGTACAGCTGGAGACGGCGCAACGTTACGGCATTCCCATACCACCCCTGCAGCATCCCCGCATCATCACCTCCGTCGATGGGAGACCCCTACAGGACACGGTAGCAAGCGTCACAGGTGACGTGGAGATACAGGTCGGAGCACTCCACACTGAGTGGCTCTCCTTCTACGTATTGCCGTCTCTTTCTCCCCCGTTTATGCTCGGCTTGCCATGGCTCCGCAGTCACGAACCAGTCCTAGATTGGCGTACGGGAGAGGTCCTGCGGTGGAGTCAGGCTTGTCACAGTCAGTGTCTGCTCCCCGTCCATCCTGTCCATATGCCTCCCTCGCCGACGGCCTTGCCCGGCCTACCATCGGCCTACTGGTCCTATGCTGATGTCTTCAATAAGAAGGTGGCCGAGACCCTTCCTCCTCACAGACCGTACGACTGCCCCATCGATCTGGTACCAGGGGCTTCGCTTCCGAAAGGTCGCATCTACCCGTTGAACCCCACCGAGACCCAGGCAATGGCCGATTATGTTAAAGACAGCCTGGCGCGGGGTTTCATCCAGAAATCCACTTCGCCCGTGGGAGCGGGGTTCTTCTTCGTAAAGAAGAAGGAGGGGACCTTATGGCCATGCATTGATTATCAGGGTCTCAATGCCATAACCGTGAAGAACAAGTACCCGCTGCCCCTCATTCCCGAGCTCTTCGACCGGCTGCGTGGATCCCGGGTCTTCACGAAGTTGGATCTGCGTGGTGCCTACAATCTTGTCCGGATTCGAGCAGGCGACGAATGGAAGACAGCCTTCAACACCCGGGATGGGCACTACGAATATAAGGTAATGCCGTTTGGATTATGCAATGCTCCTGCGGTATTTCAAGAATTTGTGAATGACGTCTTCAGAGATCTCCTCTATGTCTGTGTCGTAGTCTACCTAGACGACATCCTGGTGTTCTCCCCTGATCTTCCTACACACAGGCGAGATGTCCGGCGGGTCTTACTCCGGTTACGGGAGAACCGGTTGTACGCGAAGTACGAGAAGTGCCTGTTCGAGCGGACTTCCTTGCCCTTCCTGGGATACGTAATCTCCGATGCCGGTCTCGAGATGGATCCAGAGAAGGTATTCGCCATCCTGAAGTGGCCTCGACCAGTGGGACTTAAGGCCATCCAGAGATTCCTGGGCTTTCCCAATTACTACCGGCAATTCATCCCGCATTTCTCTGATCTGGTCAAACCCCTCACCGCGTTGACTCGGAAAGGGACGCCAGCCAAGGTATGGACCCCAGAAGCTGAATCCGCCTTCCTGTCACTCAAAAGCGCTTTCTCCACAGCTCCTGCCCTCCACAGGCCTATGGCGGACAAACAATTCTATCTGGAGGTGGACGCATCCTCATCCGGAGCGGGAGCTGTCCTCACCCAGAAGACCATCACTGGTAACTTGTGGTTTTTTCTCCAAGGCTTTCTCTTCCAGTGAACGGAACTACTCCATAGGCGACCGGGAGCTGTTTGCCATCAAAATGGCTCTGGAGGAGTGGCGGTACCTCCTAGAAGGCGCAGTACATCCTGTAGTGATCTACACCGATCACAAAAATCTGGCCTACCTACAGTCAGCCCAGAGACTCAATCAACGACAGGCTCGCTGGTCTCTGTTCTTTGCCCGCTTCAACTTCCGTCTTCACTTCCGCCCGGCAGCCAAAAACATCAAGGCTGACGCCTTGTCCAGGTCCTTCCTCATCGAGGATCAGGAGGAGGAGCCACGCCCCATCATCGATCCGTCTAATCTCTGCATGGTGGCTCCGCTCCGTTTGTCTCAGCTGCCCCCAGGTAAAACGATGGTTCCTGAGGCTGATCGAGAGCGTGTTCTTCGCTGGGGTCATTCCTCCAGACTCGCTGGCCATGCTGGACTAACGAAGACCCTGCAGCTGATATGTCGGCATTATTGGTGGCCACGGATGCGCCAGGACGTCACCGACTTCGTCTCAGCTTGTTCTTCCTGTGCCCGTAACAAGACGCCCAAACGGTTGCCTGTCGGACCTCTCCTACCCTTACCGGTGCCCTGTGAACCCTGGAGACACATCGCCATGGACTTTATCAACGACCTCCCGCCCTCCTCAGGCAACACCATCGTGTGGGTTGTGGTAGACAGGTTCTCCAAAATGGCCCATTTCATTCCATTGCCCGGTCTGCCTTCTGCACCCAGACTGGCTGAGCTGTTCGTCCTCCACGTTCTCCGCTTACATGGTCTTCCCTCTAACATTGTTTCTGACAGGGGTGTTCAGTTCATGTCCAGGTTCTGGCGGTCCCTCTGCAAGAAGCTCGATGTCGCCTTGGACTTCTCCTCAGCCTACCATCCGCAGCCCAATGGGCAGGTCGAACGGGTGAATCAGGTGTTGTCCGGCTACCTGCGACACTTCACCAACGCACAACACGACGATTGGGCAACCTTACTACCCTGGGCAGAGTTCTCCTACAACAATCGCACCAGTGAGTCCTCTCGTTCCACGCCTTTCTTCATAGTGTATGGACACCATCCGAGGATCCCGACTCCCGTGGCCTTCACAACTCCTACTTCGGCAGCGGAGGCGGTGGCTAGAGACTTCTCCAAGATCTGGGACGAGACACGAGCAGCTCTGGAAAAGGCATCGAGACGGATGAAAGTCCACGCCGACAAGCGGCGCCTGGATGCCCCCCTGTTCCAGCCAGGGGACAAGGTATGGCTCTCCTCCAAATACGTCCGCCTCAAAATTCCCTCTTACAAGCTGGACCCTCGATACATTGGTCCCTTTGAGGTCCTTCACAGGTTGAATGAGGTGTGCTACCAGTTACGGCTACCCCCTACTCTACGGATTCACAACTCTTTTCACCGGTCTTTCCTCAAACCTTTGGTCCTCAACCGCTACTCACAGGATACGATTGCGCAACCTCCACCAGCCTCTGCATCCGATGTGTGGGAGGTCAGCGCCATCCTGGATATGAAGAGGAGGGGCCGCTCTACGTGGTACTTGGTTGACTGGAAGTTGTTTGGTCCGGAGGAACGGTCCTGGGAGCCTGCAGAGAACATCAACGCTCTGCGCCCCCTGCGCAGGTTTCATGCCGGTCTGCTTCCGGGGGGGCGTGGAGGGGGGGGTACTGTTGCGTCCCTGCGGCATGGCGCCTCCACTGCACGCTCTACTGTCCCCCCTGCCCGCTTACCTATCACTCCGTCACCAGCCCTGGTCCGGGGATTCAGGGTTCCAGCCGGCCGGCGGCGGCCCCAGGGCTCCAGGGTGCATCGCTGCTTGTCCAGCGGCCAGGGTTTGGCTTCCATGCTGCTGCATCGTCCTCCTGGGGCTCCTGCTGCCTCACTTCCTCCCTGTGCTCTCAGTAGGGGGCGGGCGCGTGCTCTCAGCCACTCTTAAAGGGCAGCAGGGATATAAGGTCCTCATTCACTTCTGGACATTGCCTGGGCAACTTCTACCTTCTTGAAGTTGCTGGTCCAGGTCTTGTTATGGTTCTCCTGTTGTATGCTTTTCCTTACCCGTGTTTTTTGTTCTCTTGCAGTTGAATACCTCCGTGCCTGTTCCCTGCTGCCCTCCGTGTTACCTGGTTTCCCAAAGGACCCCATTCTGCACCTCCGTGTCTTCCTGCTATCGGTTCCTTCCCTTGGGTCGGTTCAACACGGGTGTCCGCCTCTCTTGGGCCCCCCTTAGCCGCGTCCAGGAGAAATCCCTGTATAGGGGTCACTCTTGCTGGACTCCTTTGGAGGTGTTTTCGGTGAGGTGGCCCTGTGGCCTTCCCTTGGAGTGTTTTGCCCACTGCTGTTCTTGTGTGCAAATAAATCTTTGAAAAGTACCTTCCTTGTCTGGTTCTCTCTCTCATCCTGGTATCAGCATCCGCATTGCCTGCGGTCCAGTGGGTCCTCACATCAGATCCGTCTGTAGAGCGTGACAGGGGCCTACCAGCTGTTTCCCAATGATTCCGGCCCAAAACATGACTCCTCCACCTTCTTGCTGACGACACAGCCTTGTTGGGACATGGTGGCCATCCACCAACCATTCACTACTCCATCCATCTGGACCATCCAGGGTTGCTCGGCACTCATCAGTAAATAAGACTGTTTGAAAATTAGTCTTCATAAAGGATCCTACAACTTGAGGTTCGAGGAACTCCAGAGGCACCAGCAGATTCAAATATCTGTTTGCTGGTTTGTAAGGTCTTTTTAGC
This sequence comes from Allobates femoralis, assembly GCA_033576535.1. Taxonomy (NCBI): domain Eukaryota; kingdom Metazoa; phylum Chordata; class Amphibia; order Anura; family Aromobatidae; genus Allobates; species Allobates femoralis. The sequence goes on from JARQOC010000006.1 coordinate 121,704,781, forward strand.
TGCTGCTCTCTTAATTCGATGAACTTGCTTGGCAGAAACCTTCCTAATTCTGCCTTTATCTGCATGAACATGTCTGTGCTCAGAATCAGCCACACAGTATGATGATCACGCTTAAGTTTTCGTGCAATATCTAATGTTTTCATCCCTTGTCCAAGGCATTGCACTATTTGTTGCTTTTCGGCAGCAGAGACATCCTTTTTCTTTCCCATGTTACTTAAAAACTGTGGCCTGCTTAATATTGTGGAACACCCAGTTTTCCTTTTATTGGGCTCACCTGCCAAACTAATTATCACAAGTATCTGAGATTGATTTTAAAGAACCCTGAGACACAATACCATCAATGGGTTTCATTGACAAAAAAACAAACAAACAACCCTATGACACTTAAAACCAATTTGCATAATAATTTGGGACATGGTGTAAGTAAGCTCAGGCAGGGAGCACAGCCGGCTGAGGAGTATTGCTTTGAGTTCAGGCAATGGACTACTGACACACAATGGATTGACCTTGCTCTGAGGAGTCAGTTCTGTTTGCGTTTGTCAGATTGGCTGCAAGACTTCATGACTCAGTACGCTGCTCTAGAGTCACTGGAGGTTGCTATGGCTCTTGCTATTAAGCTGGATAAACACCTGAAAGAGAGACCTAAACCAACCCTGTCCCTGGTATTCATCTCTGCTGAGGAGGTTACACGTGTGGGTTATGATGTACCTAAGCAGTTGGGGAATGTAACTTCTTGTACTAGCCCATCTGCCATTCATAAGGTTGGGAGATCTTGTTTCTTTTGTGGTCAAGCTGATCATTTTATTAGGGTCTGTCCACACTGCTCCAAACCCATTTCTTAGCCGCTGACATCCCTTGAGGATAAACACCTGAGTACTACTGTCTCTGCCATGTTGGTCAGGCCTGCTCCTATGTCTGTTAAACGCCTACCGAAGAACAGAAGTAAAACCCAGCCTACATCTCAGATTGATGCTGGGCTCAGGTGTTTTCCTGAGAAGTGTTAGGGGGAGGGTGGTGACTCCCGCTAAGCCTTCTGTGAATATGTTTACAGAGAAGAGACAGGGGAACATCTCTACTGTTTGCCCGTTGAGAATGTACCCTCTGTGACCGTGTGAATGGTAATAAACGTTCAGGTCCAGACCTGAGTGTGGATGATTTTGTGTGAGTGTTGTCAAAACACCTAACGTGCGGCTGGAGCTCCTATTTCTGAAGTTATTGGTTCATTTAGGATATTGGCCATTTTCAAGTTAGACCCTTACTTGAAATGCATGGGTTCATGCATTCCCTGATGAAGGAGCATAGCAGGCTCTGAAAAGCGTTGGATGGATCCAATATACTTCAAGTAACCGAAAATTTGTGCTTCGTGTCCTTTGTAGTAGCACGGACCTACAACATACCGTCCCTTTGAATTTTTGGATTTTCCTACTATGTCCCACGTGGAAGTGTATGTCTCGCAGCAGCTATTTTACGTGTTTTTCAAACTGGTTGTGTGTCACACAACCAGAGAAGGTGAGCAGTTTTATATAGCATCTTCAGAGCCAAACTGTATATATAACTACAAGACCCTATTGCGCTTGCTTCCTTTGCAGTGATCACCCACAGGCTTTGACTCTTACTAATCACTTGATTGTTGAGAATGCTGGCCACCATGCCTTTCACCGCCTGGTAATGCTTTGGGGGAATCTGGTGATACCGCTCCCTAATGGGAGAGGTGTCTTCCATAGAGATCTCATTTTCAATCATTCAGGAACAGCTGATATCCTCTCCATGCTGCAAAAAGGTCTCCTGGAACTCCCACAACACTTCTCCAGCTGTCCCAGTTGAGCTTGGGTTAATTTCTACCTGTCCATGTCCATCTGGTTCATGATCCCATGACCAATCCAGTCTTCAGTAGGGCCTATGGTCTTTGTGAACTCAACCGCATAGATCCAGTCTGACTGCTGGTCTAGGCACAATTCGAATCCTGTCCCCTCAGGCACCTTTTCTGATAGTATGGAGACATCAGTTAGAATGGTTCCAGCTGGGATTGTAACGGCTTCATAAAGTACATTGATGCACTTTACCGACACCTGTCTGCCCCTTTCGACCACCAAGGTATGGGCCACATATGCTTTAGCAAACAAGGATGTCTCTGGAGCAGGTTTGAGTAGTACTTTCAAGCATGGGCAGATTATCATGAAGGCAAAATTGTCTCCATTATAATCTGCAGGCGGCTACAGGTTGAAGGATGCTGGGCCCACCCTGCCACATGACATCTGGTAGGACGTACCCAGCACACAGAGTGCGAAAGAGTGCTGAAGCCACGCTTACCTTCTACTGTGGAGATGAGCTTGTAATGGGTCCACTGTCAGCAAGCACGTTTGAAGACTGCAGGACAGGTCTCAATATCACTTGCTGCTGTCTGCACTAGGTCTGACTGCCACTACTTGTACATAGTATCTATATGGCATACTGGCAGCAGTATTCTGCCTGTATCTAAGGGCAGAGGGACATTATAGTATTTTTTAAAACTTGTGACTAAAATGTGGGGGATTGGGAGTAGATTGAAATTACATGGAAAATGCCCCTGCATACTGTATGCCTCCACCTTGGCTATATTGCTTGTAATATGTATTTACATACACAATGTGCAGTGTGTAGTTGGACATTATGCATGTATCATGTATGTATAAGGTGGAGGGGCGCAGTGTGCAGGGGCATTTGCTATGTAGTTTCAATCCACTCCCATCCACCACATTTTATTCACACATTTTAAAAATTACAATAATGCCCCCTTGCCCTTAGATGTAGATATGAGGTTAATCTGCAGGTTATTAGTGGTAGGGCACAGTCAGATGGCTGTATAACTTGGATGAGGATCATATCGCAATTTTCAGACCATCTGATGGATCTCCTGACTTGAGCTTGAGAGTTGCATAGAAATACATGAAGCTGTGACACTGGGAGCAGTACAGCCGCCGGCAGTTCAAGCATTGTGAGTGATCCTCATCTTAATTTTACAGCTATCTAATTGCACATAAAACAGTGTCTCACCATGGACAGTGCAATTCATGGGAAAAAAGCATCTGGCTTTCAGTTACACAGGTGTGAATGAAGCTTCTTCTGTCGCCTCCTTGGCACTTTGACAGACAGTTCCCAGTGCTGTACATCAGCCGGTTGTAAGTGAAAGTGGCAGCGACTGTAGATGCTTCAGTATGACTGAAAACCAGATGCTTCCAGGAGGAATAAAGTTATTTTATTTTCTTTCCATGAGCTGCGCTTTCAGTACAGCAGTTGGACACCTTTCTAACACTATTAACCTGTAGATTAACCCTGCATCTCCAGAAAAATAGCGTTTGGGGACATTAAAGGCTTCTTTAACCTCTTAACGACATCCACCGTACATGTACGGCATTAGATGGAATGGGGTGTACTTAGCAGGTTCACGGGGTGATCTCGTTCCATACTCGGCAGGTAATGGCTGTGTATTACAGCCAGGATCTGCTTCTAAGAAATTGTTAACCTGTTAAATTCACTATCAAGCTCTGGCACCAGCATTTATCATGTGCCTGCATGTGGGTGCATCATTCTATGCTCTCATCAGCACCCTTGTGATGATTGTCCATGGGTTGTTATGACAGCCGGGGGTATTTTGAAAAAATGTGAAAAAGTATAAGACTGGCATCACCGTTTACATGTAGGTGCTGGCAGAAAATAATAATACTTAGTCTGGTATCCACTCTTGGACACCAGTGTGAGGTCCTAGCACACACCTGATTCCTGTTTTTAATTACATCCATGGACATATAAGCCTCTCATTAATTTACATTTCTTATATATACAGTAGTGTTGCGGCAGATATCCTATTCTTGTAAGTATTATTATTTTCTGCCAGCACCTACATGTAAACGGTGATGCCAGTCTTATACTTTTTCAATATTGTCTATTTTGACTGAGCTCCCATTATATATAATTTTCCCTTTCCTTCTTTTCTTAGTCTGGTATCCACTCTTGGACACCAGTGTGAGGTCCTAGCACACACCTGATTCCTGTTTTTAATTACATCCATGGACATATAAGCCTACACACATTTCACCATTTCACTAGGGCATAGTGTCAGGACCTGGTAGTGGAGGCTCCTTGAAGTGGGTGCCAGGCTTGATCCTTAGTGGCTACTAATGAGACTAAGACCTCTGATTTTCAATTTTAGCACAGGGCAGTTTCTGCATTATACATTGGCACAATTCAGTATGATCCTCTTTTCTCTAGTGCCACTCATTTATTTACATTTCTTATATATACAGTAGTGTCGCGGCAGATATCCTATTCTTGGGGGTATTTTGAAGGCCCCTGTGCCTGTCATTGTGGAACTCCCTTGAAACCTGCCTGTGGCTTCAAAAGAGACTGTGATTTTTACTATATACTGCAATACTATGGCATTGCTGTATATAGCACATCAGATCAGACGATAGCAGGTTAAAGTTTTCTAAGGAGACTAAAAAGTACAAGGAGAAGTAAAAAAAAAAAATGAATTAAAGAATATGAAAAAATAAAAGTTGAAATCATACCCCTTTTCCCCCAATAAAGATAATAATAACAAAAAAATACACTCGTGGTTTTGCCATGTTCAGAAAAGTCAGATCTATCAAGATATAAAACTAATTAAACCGATCAGTAAATCACTGCCAGCGGCATTCAAGTCACGCGGATTGGGGAGCTTACTATTCCATATGCCTATTACTCTCCCCTACAGTGTTGGCCAAAAGTATTGACACCCCTGCAATTCTGTCAGATAATACTCAGTTTCTTCCTGAAAATGATTGCAATCACAAATTCTTTGGTATTATTATCTTCATTTAATTTGTCTTCAATGAAAAAAACACAAAAAGAATTGTCCTAAAGCCAAATTGGATCTAATTCCACACCAAACATAAAAAAGGGGGTGGTCAAAAGTATTGGCACTGTTACAAAAATCATGTGATGCTTCTCTAATTTGTGTAATTAACAGCACCTGTAACTTACCTGTGGCACCTAACAAGTGTTGGCAATAACTAAATCACACTTGCAGCCAGTTGACATGGATTAAAGTTGACTCAACCTCTGTCCTGTGTCCTTGTGTGTACCACATTGAGCATGGAGAAAAGAAAGAAGACCAAAGAACTGTCTGAGGACTTGAGAAACCAAATTGTGAGGAAGCATGAGCAATCTCAAGACTACAAGTCCATCTCCAAAGACCTGAATGTTCCTGTGTCTACCGTGCGCAGTAGGGTGACCACAAAAAAATCGATGTCAGAATTTTGTCCGTCTGGACCCCACAAAACGATTCCACTTTCCAGATATTGAGATAGCCAATCTGTTTTTATATTAAATAAAAATAAATCGGTCAAAGAATGTAAACGTTTCTTTGGTAAGTAAAGTAGTAATTTGCGAATCCTAGGAATCGCTGGTTGGCCTTGACTCCGACAGGACGTGGTCACTTGAAGACAACAGACATCTTTTCAGGATCTATTTCAAGACCTGTATCAGATGTGACATACCCTAGGAAGGGCAGAGAGTTCTGCTCGAAAAGACATTTCTCAAATTTGGCATCTAAACGATTCTTTCGTAATCGTTGAAGAACCTGGCGGACATTCCTTCTAGGTGTAGGGAGGTCCAGGGAGAATGCCAAGATATCATCCAGATACATGACTACACATACGTAGAGCAGATCACGAAAAACATCATTGACAAACTCCTGAAATACTGCAGGTGCATTACTTAAACCAAAAGGCATTACCCGTTACTCGTAGTGGTCATTGCGGGTGTTGAAGGCGGTTTTTCCCTCGTTTCCAGGAAGATTCCTGACGAGCGTGTAAGCCCCACGAAGGTCTAGTTAGGTGAAGATTCGGAATCCACAAAGGTGGTCAAAGAGCTCTGGAATGAGAGGCAGAGGATACATATTCTTTACTGTGACAGGCTGAGACCTCGGTAGTCGATGCAGTGATGCAAAGACCCATCCTTCTTTTTCACGAAGAAGAACCCAGTACCTGCAGGGGAGGTAGATCTCTAGATAAATCCCCGGGCCAGGTTCTTTCTCTTCGATGTAGTCAGACATCGCTTGGGTCTCGACTAGCGACATCGGGTAAATCCGACCTCTGGGAGGAGATGCACCTGGAATTAGATCGATGGAACAATCATACGGCCTATGTGGTAGTAGGGTCTCCGCCTCCTGCTTGTTGAACACATCTGCAAAGGACCAGTAGGCTGATGGCAACCCAGGCAAGGCTAATGGTGGTTGTGGCATGCAACCTGGCTGAACTGATAGGAGGCAGTGGCTATGGCAAACCTGACCCCAATGAGCAACGTCCCCTATCCGCCAATCCAGAACCGGTTCTTTGTTGCAAAGCCATGGAAGACCAAGCAGAAACAGAGGGTAGAGGTTAGTTAGCACATAGAAGGCAATCTTTCCCTTTTGGAGGGCCCTGATCTGTAGTTCCACCTCCTTGGTGATGCCCAAGATGGTGTCTTGCAAAGGTCTTCCATCAACGGAGGTAATGATACGGGGAGGCTGCAAGGAAACCACAGAAATTCCAAACTGATGAGCCACGCTTGTTGCATAAAGTTACCTGCCGAACCGGAATCCAAGTAAGGCGTCTCCGAAAATCGCCTGCCATCAATTGTCACCTGTGTCGAAACAGTAAAGGGTAGAGTGGAATCGCTCTCACCTAGGTAGACCTCTCTTACCTGTCCTCGGCGGAGGAGGTTTCTGGAGTTTTGGGACATCAGAGGCAAAAATGGGATGGCACTCCCACAGTAAAGGCACAGCTTCCTGGCAAACCTCTGTTCACATTCCTGGTCACTCAGCTTGAGACGGTCAACCTCTATGGGCTCATGGACAAGAGCTGGAACCACATGAATGAGGTGTTTTTGAAATGACGGAGCCAAACGAGGAAGTCGCCTCTTGTGGGTCCTCTCCTTGGATCGCTCTTGTAGGCGGAGATTGATCCCGATGGTGAGAGAGATGAAATCATCCAGTGTATTGGGTAGGTCTTGGACCGCTAATTCGTCTTTTAGCCTCCCAGATAGTCCACGCCGGAATACACCGATCAGGGGCTCGTCGGACCACTGGAGCTCAGAGGCCAGAGTAAGGAACTGAATGACATAGTGCCCAACAGAGAGGGTACCTTGCTGTAAGTTGAAGAGAGCCTCCATTGATGACGCCTCTCAACCTGGTTCATCGAAGATCTTGCGCAAGGTGTCCAGGTAGTCCTGGAGATGGGACACGATGGAATCGTTCCTTTCCAGGAGTGGATTAAACCACGCCAGGGCCTCTTCCTCCAAATGTGAGGCAAGGAATGCCACTTTGGCTATGTCTTTGAGCCCAAGTCAATCTTCTATTGTAATTTATAATGGGAAATTCTGATTGTGGTATGGTAATAATGATGTCTATTAGGACAGGCAACACTGCCATCTAGTGGAGAATATTGAGAATGCATGACTCAATCTTCCAGTGATCAACTGTAGAAGTCAGGTCCTAAAGTTGTGACACAGCACAAAACAGGGGCAGAGGCAGTGAGGCCATACTGGAGCAGCAAGGGGTGAGTATGATTCATTTTCTTATTTTTATGCAGAGACCACTGACTGGCTGCAGAATTCACATGACCCAACAATATCACATCATTCAGGAACAGTAGAGTCGACATTGCTGGAATGGCACCACTGCAAGAGGTAAAAGGCTACATATTTTTCATTTTCTTTGAGGCCCAAGATTGATTGCCCAGTAGTGGACAACCCCTTTAAGTGCATGCATTGTTCAGCTAAAAATAGTTTTGCAATTGTTCCACCAACATTTTGGAATCACTTTGCTTTTACAGCCTAATCATCTTTCTTCTGAACAGCCTTCTAAATTGATTTATGATCAATTCAAGGTTTCATCTTTCAGAATAATAAAAATCTTAATAATAATCTTTGTTTATATAGCGCCAACATATTCCGCAGTGCTTTACAATTCAGTGGTTCATATACAAATGGTCACAAGTAACAATTATAAAAGATGCAATATAATAATTAAAGTAGGGAATCAATATAAAAAAAACACTACAATAATTAAAGTAGAGAAACAAAGTAAAAATACAATATAATAATTAAAACAGAGAAACAATGTAAAAAATACAATAATTAAAACAAAATAAAAGTGGCTCTGCTCAAAAGAGTTTATAATCTACAGCGAGATGGGGGTTACCAAAGTACATGGAACTTATTGCAATGATGGTCCAGGCATCTTGAGGAAGAGGGGGATAGAAAAAAATTACATGAATGGTAACCAGCCAATCTGTGTAGAGTTTTGGGGTTTGGTGGAGTTTGAAGTAGAGATATGTCCAGAGAAATAGTGAATATGCTATATACAGTATAAAGTGAATTATATTAAGGAGCATTATAGGCTTCCTTAAAAAGATGTGTTTTTAGGGAGCACCTGATGCTATGTAAGTTGTGGATAGTCCTAATTTCTTGGGGTAGAGCATTACAGAGAATTGGTGCAGCTTGGGAGAAGTCTTGGAGTCGGGAGTGGGAGGTTTGGATTGATACAGATGTTAATCGAAGGTCATTTGTAGAATGTAGATAACGGGTAGGGTGATAGACAGAGATAAGGTAGGAGATGTAAGGAGATGATGCACTGTGGAACTTTGTTGGTGAGAACAAGCTATTTGAATTGGATCCTATAGTATATAGGCATCCAGTGCTGTGACTGGCACAGAGTGGAGGCATCTGAGTAACGATTGGACAGATAGGTGATCCTGGCTGCTGCATTAAGGATGAACTGTAGAGGGGAAAGTTTAGAGAGGGGAGGCCAATTAATAAACAATTGCAGTAATCAAGGCGGGAGTGGACCAAGGCCACAGTGATGGTTTTTGTTGTTTCCATGGTGAGAAAGGGGCGGACTCTAGAGATGTTCTTCAGGTGCAAGTGACAAGAGTGGAAGAGAGATTGTATATAGGAGGTGAAGGAGAGATCGGTGTCAAACATAACACCCAGACAGAAAGCCTGTTGCTAGGCGTTATTGTGGTGCCACACACTGAGAGAGAGATGTCAGATTTAGGGAGGTTAGTGGACGGCGGAGCAGAAGTAGTTCAGCTTTGGAAAGGTTGAGTTTCAAATAGAGAGCAGACATTATGTTGGAAACCTGCTGCTAGACAGTCATTGGTGTTCTTTAGTACCGCAGGAGTAAGGTCAGGGGCTGAAGTATATAATTGTGTGTCATCAGCATAAAGATGGTACTGGAAGCCAAATCTGCTGATGGTGTGTCCAACAGGGGTCGTGTAGAGAGAGAAGAGGGCCAAGGACTGAACCATGAGGGACCCCAATAGTGAGAGGAAGAGGGGAAGAAGTGGAGCCAGCAAAGATACACTAAAAGAGCGGTCAGAAAGATAGGAAGAGAACCAGGAGAGAGCCATGTCCTTTATGCCAATAGAGAGTAGAGTGGGAGATGGTGGTCGACTGTGTCAAAAGCTGCAGAGGTCAAGAAGGATAAGCAGAGAATGGTCACCATTACGTTTTGCCGTCAGAAGGTCCAGGTCACTTTGATGAGGGCAGTTTCTGTAGAATGTAGGGGGCGGAAACCAGACTGTAATTAATTTAGAAGAGAGTGAATGGAGAGGTAGCGGGTGAGGCAGGTGTAGCCCAGGCGCTCCAAGGTTTAGAGATGAAGGAGAGGTTGGAGACTGGTCTGTAGTTATTAGTAGAAAAGGAATTCTCCAGCAGACAGCCAAATCTTCATAAAGTACTTTTATTAGTACATCAGACCGTGCATAACACAAACAATGTTGAGGAGGGGAAGGCTGGATGCGTTTTGGATGACAAATCCTTTCTCAACAGCTAAGTGTGAACATTTCCCATATCTTTTTATTAGTTAAAACCAGTGCAGGTCTAGTACAATCAGCTGTAACATCATTAGCATAATTAGCTTGAAGACAAAACCTATTTATAAAGAGATAAAATGTAAGCAGAGCTGCAAACTTGAAATTCCAAACAGCAAACAATGATGTATACATATTAAAACCATAACATGATAAAGTTTTATAGCATCCTCCAGGGCTTTGAGTTTATCAACCTCTTCACCCATGATGAGCTGCATTAATTTGAGCGAAGCCTCAGTTAATACGGAGTTACACCTCGTGGCAAAGGCATCATTATACAAGGTAGTAGCGATCTTACGTAGCCTCAGGCCCCTCGGGACCATTTGATGTTCCACGTACTTTTTCAAAGTTGTGAAGTCCCACCATGTTTTCACATGGTTAATCATAGCTTTCTCCAACCCCATGAACAGGGCTCTCATATCATTCGAATCCACTGGCATCTCACCACCTGGATCTTTGGAAAACAAGTTTGCCGCTCTGCGTTCTGTTTTTTTTTGTTTTCTACTACTATTTTTTGTATGACACCAGCAAGATTGGATAGATTGTTACATACAACAACATAGTGATGAACATGTTCTCATTGTGGTTTTCCGCTTAAATTTCTTGCTGAAGTATTAAGATTCAAAAATCTGTGAAAAAGTAGTAGATAATATAATGCGTTAAAAATAATGTTTATTTGCAATATGAGGTGCTTTTCTATTCTCTCTTTAACTTTGATCATGTTATGGTTTTACTATGTATACATCATCGTTTGTTGTTTGGAATTTCAAGTTTGCAGCTCTGCCTACATTTTATCACTTTATGTATAGGTTTTGTCTTCAACCTAATTATGCAGATGATGTTACAGCTGATTGTACTAGACCGACACTGGTTTTAACTAATAAAAAGGTATGGGAAATGTTCACACTTCGCTGTTGAGAAAGGATTTGCCATCCGAAATGTGTCCAGCGTTCCCCTCCTCAACATTGTTTGTTTTATGTATGGTCTGATGTACTAATAAAAGTACTTAATGAAGATTTGGCTGTCTGCTGGAGAATTATTTTTCTATTTGATTGAAGAATACAGACGTCATAAAACTCCTTGCAGTACCTACCCAGGTGATCCTAAGCTGCACCACTTCAACCCACACCCCTCCCCTATTATTCACTGTAGTTATTAGTGCAGGATGGGTCAAGAGAAAATGTATTTAATAATGGAGTAATGATAGAGTGTTTGAGGGAGAAGGGGAAGATGCCAGAAGAGGGAGAGATTGGAAATTTTTTTATGTGAGTAGTGACCACTGGAGAGAGAGACTGGAGTAGGTGTGAAGGAATGAGGTCAGTGGTGCATATAGTGGGACGAGAGGAAGAGAGGAGCCTGGAGACTTCTTCTGTGACAGGGTCAAATATGGAGAGTGAGCCAGAGGAAATGTGGGGAAGAATGGGAGAACAATGCTTGGAGGCCGGGAGCTGATTTCCTGGCAGATGTTGTCTATTTTCTCTGTAAAGTAATGATGATCTCCAAAGTAAAAGAAAGGGATTTTATCGTGCGCTGCCTTCAGACAATAGGCGATCCAAATATTATCCAAGCTGTTCTTTATTACTCGACACGTTTCGTGATAACTTCTCACTTCCTCAGGAGTTATACAAAGTTACCTCTGTAAAATAAGAAGCCAGATCATCAGCACAGAGGTCAGTGATAGGGACCTGAACTTTAAGATTGAGGAGGGAGTGAAAGGTTCAAAGAGTTTTTTTGGATTGTTGGATAGTGAGGAGATCAGGGTGGTGAAGTAGGTCTTTTTTAGCAAGATGGAGCAAATAGAGTCTGTGGACCCTCGGTTAGGAGTCTCAAACACAGGAGGGATATCTGGCTACTCTTGTGTTTGAGACTCCTAACCGAGGCTCCACAGACTCTATTTGCATATTCATAATTCCCAGGGGGCAATGTGCCTAGGAATTCACTGTGTTGAGTGCTTTAGCCAGCTGCCCACAGTGTTTTCTTGGTCTGGTCTCCCTGAGATGAGTGAATGCTTTGTGATGTTAGCAAGATAGAGGGCAGAGTTGTAGGTTTTTAACATGAATTTATAATGGATAAAGTTTTCTGGTGAGCAAGTTTTCCTTCATAGGCATTAAGCACTCCTAGAGCATCGCTGGAGGAATCGAGTTTGTGATGTGAGCCAAGGCTGTTTTATTCTATGTTTGAAGGTTCTGCGGGTGAGGAGCGCTACTTGGTCCAGGGTGCTTCTAAGAGTGTAATTGTAGTGTACTGCCAGATCAGGACAAGAGAATGAGGAGATTGGGGACAGTGATGAGTGTAGAGAGTCTGTGAATGTATGAGGCTTAATGGCCTTAATTGAGAAGATGAAAGTCTGCAGACGCAATCTGAGATGTGAAAAGTTATCATGGTGTCTGGTCAAGATAAAGAAACGAAATATAATGACTCTGATTAGAAACAATGTCATATATAAAGGCACCAGAGTGTAAAGGCTTATTTGTGATACTGACTAATTCTCATCAGGACTGGGGTACCTTATGGTCCTTTGTCTGTTGATGACTGATAGTAACCTGACATTACAATTGGTGTACCATGTACTGATGGGGGTTGTTGTGATGTATTTCTGTTCCGATGACGATGTTTTTATTTATGGTGAAAAAGTAATATATACATCACTCCGCTAATAATTGAGAGGTGGTACTTGGTTAGGGGTCCAGTCCATATAATTCAAATCGGCACTCAAAAATGATAAATGTGAAAGTCTTTAATAGTAACCAAAATCAAAAGTTGACCTTTCAGTCACATACACTTGACCCTCACCAGAATATAAGCTGATTGCAGTAAGCTGTAAGGATCCATAGGAGGCAACGCAATAGAAAAATGACAAATGTACCACACGCAATGGTTGTTACTTTTCTATTACACTGTGTCTAGTCAGAATGAGGTCAGAAGTATACAATGACAAGAGAGAATCCTAAAAGTGTGTGGCACCCCTGCGGTTTGGCTGTCACAAATTGTATTTCATGTACTCATGTCTGGGAAGAATTGGAGCTCCCTCTGCTGGACATCTGAAGCATCCAACACAACCTCAACTCCAACTGCAGGGTGGGTCATTTATATGGACGCACCTAAATAAAATAGTAATGGTTGGTGATATCAACTTCCTGTTTGTGGCACATTAGTATATGGGAGGGGGAAAACTTTTCCAGATGGGTGGTGACCATGGTGGCCATTTTGAAGTTGGCCATTTTGGATCCAACTTTATTTTTTCAATGGTCATGTAACATATCAAACCTATTGAGAATTGCATAAGAAAAACAATGGTGTACTTTGTTTTAATGTCACTTTATTCTTTCATGAGTTACTTACAAGTTTATGACCACTTATAAAATGTGTTCAAAGTGCTGCCCATTGTGTTGGATTGTCAATACAACCCTCTTCTCCCACTCTTGACACACTGATAGCAACACCGCAGAAGAAATGCTAGCACAGGCTTCCAGTATCCGTTGTTTCAGATGTTGCACATCTTGTATCTTCACAGCAGACAATTGTCTTCAGATGAGTGATGAGGCAAACTTTTTTGATGTGAAGTTAACAAACAAAACCACCGCTATTGGTCTGACACTAACCCACAGTGGATAGATCCCTCCAAGACTGTTGAAACACAAAAACTGATGGTATGGTGTGGATAGCAGGTGCGACACCTGGGGCCCCTGGTGGAACTGGCGGGAGAGCAGCACACTGTGAGGTGAGCGCTGTGAGAGAACCCTTCGGACGTCGGTGGAGGCTGCGCTTCTGGCCCGTTGTGCTCTGCCACCACGGGTGTCTCTCACTCCACAGGCAGAGGTGAGAGCAAGCTATTTAAGCTGATTACCAGGGCTGAAAGATCCATAACAGCCTATTCCAGGAAGAGAAGAGATATAATAAAAAGCCACCAAGAACCCAGACCCCATCTGAGACAGGGGGCCCGATACCACCCACATAGATCCCATCCTGGATATACATCTCCCACAACCAGAGCAGACTTTACCTACTGATCCTGTTCATTTAGGGATCTCTTTTTGTCCAGGTAGTGGACTGTCACCTACCACCAAATCTACCTATTCTATAACACATCTGCATTGGACCCCCTGGCTGCAACGGACTCGCCCTGGCTGCATCAGACCCCCCTGGCTGCATCGGGCCCCCCTGGCTGCATCAGACCCTCCCTGGGTGCATTGGACCCCCTGGTTGCATCGGACCCCCCTGGCTTTCTTATGACCCCACTGGCTTTCTTCTGGACCCCCCTGGCTGCTTCTGACCCCCTGGCTGCTTCTGACCCCCCTGGCTGATTCCGACGCCCTGGCTGCATCACCTCATCCCCGGCTGCATCACCATATCCCCGGCTGCATCACCTCATCGCCGACTGTATCACCTCATCCCCGACTGTATCACCTCATCCCCGGCTGCATCATCTCATCCCGGCTGCATCATCTCACCGCCGGCTGCATTATCTCTCCGCCGGCTCGCCAGCTGCATCATCTCACCGCCAGCTGCTTCTTCTCGTCCCTGGCTGCTTCATCTTGTCTCTGGCTGCTTCATCTCGTCCCCGACTGCATCATCTAGATCCCATCCCCACGTACTGTACATCTGTTTGTCTCTGGAAAACTCCCTCTGCACTGGACATTCCCGCTGCATCCATACTCCGGCTGATTCCCATCAATTGCCTTGACTTGATGGGTCTTCACCCGCTATGCACATCATTCCTGCTGCACCTATTTCCCTGTCGCCCCTGACCCCATGTCACCCACTTCCTGCTCCACCTGTCGCTTCTGACCCCTACCTAAATGCATGATGCAACAACAATAGTTGTTCAAGTCGGAGTGGACAGGTTTTCCTGCATGCAGGAAAACCTGTCAACTTCAACTTAAACAACCGGTGGGATTGTTCAGTGTGACACTACAATAGCGATGTCACGGCCGATCCCGCTTATTTGCTGCATTGCAGCGGATCGCTCGCTGGGCTGATCCCAGCCCAGCAAGCGATCGCTGTGCCAACATCGCATGCGCAGTCACTGGCAACATCTTACCGTGTGACAGCTAGGCTGCGATGTCGGAAGTGTGCGCTCACCCACAGCATCGCTCCCGATATCGCAGCCGATGTTGGAAGGTGTGACGGCACCGATAGATAGATATAGAATAGATGCTAGGATAGCTAGATCGAGCTTATCAGTCTCACACTGATTGCTTCCTGAGCCGCCCATTAAGCATCATGCATATTCACTGCACTGACCGGCAACAGCCAATCACAGACACTCACTCTCTTTGAGAGCGTCTGTGATTAGCTGTTGCAATCAGACTGCACTTCCACAATCTTGACGTTGTCTGTGCTTGGTTGCTATACACATTAGGACATTCTTCCTTTCACCAGGAATTAGTACTGCATCTATAAATGAATTAATATGGTTTCACCCCCTATGTATGTACCATTCCCCACCTAGTTATCCATTGTACATATATGCTATTGCTTTCTGATGTCAACCTTCCAGTCTATTCTTGAAGAGGTTAATTTGTTTCCAAGCAGGCAGAGATTGCTAATGAGTAACATCTTTCCGTGCCCCTATAGGCCTACATTCTCCATTGCTCGCAGGTATCAGACAGCCTAAAAAAAATGAATCAAAATTGTGCCAGAAAATAGGTAGGAAGGAATCTAGGGACCCAGTTGATAAGATACGCCTCAACATGGTGACTGGGTGGTTTATGAATGTGCATTGATAAAGCTAAAGGCCCCGTCACACGTGTCAACCAAGGCTGCGATGTCGGAAGCGATGTGCGGGTGCGCGCTCCCTTCCGACATCGCAGCCTTGGTGTCACATGGCAGGATGTTGCCGGTGACGCCGCAGCAATGCGGGCGGAACCATCGCTTGCTGGGCTGGGATCAACCCAGCGAGCGATCCGCAGCAATACTGCGGTATAGGCTGGATCGCCGCCAACATCGCTATTGCGGTGTCAGAGGGCGCGATCCAGCCTAATTGCTAGTTGCTGATTGACAGGTTTACATTCATCCTCGTAAACCTGTCAACCTGCGACCAGCGATAAATGGCAGTTGTGTTGCGGTGTCACATAGCACGACGCACTTGCGATATCGCTAGCGACATCACTGATGCGTCACTTTTCGTCGATGTCGCTAGTGACATTGACACGTGTTACAGGGCCTTAAGTGTCTTCTTTACTCCTTTTAGCTTAGCTGCAAATTTTCTTTTATCATATTTTGTCATTAAATAGTGCTACTTATATTATGTATTCTTCCTTTCACCGTCACTGACATCTGATTTCATGAACGGCATATGGTGAGCCAGACTTTGATGGATTCATCTAATACTGTGATGGCCACTTTACACGCGGCAACAGGAAGATAGAAAACGGCAGGTGTCGGAGACAATTGTACCTTTTACCTTCAAAACACCTTGCAGATACCTGAATTACACGCAGCCACTTCAAGGTGTTTTGAAGGTAAAAGGTACAATTGTCTCCGACACCTGCCATTTTCTATCTTCCTGTTGCTGCGTGTAAAGTGGCCATTACGGTTAATGCTCCCACCAAAGGTTGGAGATTTTATCTAATAACATGGAATCAGTGGAAAATTCTGAAGTAACAGATCAATATGAATTTTTTTTATCTGGATGCACTCTTTTGTAATCATTCTAACGTCACTTCAGATAATGCGTCTTGCCCGAAGGTGGATATGAAAAATTTGGAAAAAAATATGACCACATGTTTAAGAGTGTGGTTGGAATACATGACCCATCATACCTATCTACACAAGGATCGCATGCCATAGGCTTACGGCTAAGGCTGGCTTCAAACCACAGTTTTTTTACTCTCAGGGTGGATCCTGTTTTTTGCAAGAACCATCAGACAGAAGCTGAGAGGACAGGATGTGCAGAAAAGTGTGGCCAAATATGGTCCTGGATCCGGTTTTTTGCAGGATTCGTTTTCTGCTGCTGTCCATGGTGCTAAATTCACAGCCTGTGCATGAAATACTGCGGTCCATGGTGCTGAAGTTACAACAGCAGGATTTTTGAGCATGCCTTGTTGAAAAAATTGGATCTGGGGAACGATCCGATTTTTCACGGATCTGGCGCCCACAGACTCCCATGTTATGGGCGCCGGATCGCCTGGATCCGTTTATGTCTGATTTTGTCCGATTTTTTCACTGGAGTCAAAAATGCTGCAGGCTCCGATTTTGGGTACGGTGAAAAACTGGACAAAAACTAATCCGACTCAGAATACACAAAATTGGATGGACAAATAGGACGAATCCGGCACCATAGGGATAAATGGGAGGCAAAACCGGATCAGGTTCTGTCTAGTTCAAACCGGTCAGAACCTGATGCACAAAACCGTGGTGTGAAGCCAGCCTAAGAAAAAGGCTGATTATCAGTTTTGATAAGACTTTTGTTAATCAATGGGACACTATACTAACAGACTGCTCCCAAAAATTAATGCAGTTGATTGTCAAACACTAAAGGCTGGTTTACACGTAGCAACGCACCAGCAATCCTGACAACGATCCGTCCTGGCCGGGATTCCTGGTGCGTTGCTACGTGGTCACTGGTGAGATGCCAGACAGGCAGATCTCACGAGCGATCACCCAGCGATGCGCCGAGACCCGACGATCGTTGGGATTGTTCGGGGTCTCAGGCGCTGACTGGGGATCACTGGTCATTGCCCCTGTCACACACAGCGATGCAGCCTGGGCAGTGGGAGATCGCCGATCGAAAAATGGTCCAGGCCATTTAATAAAAGATCAGTCATCTACCAGCGGGGATCTAATCGCTGGTTCATGTCACACGCAGCGAGATCGCAGGCGAGGTTGCTGCTACGTCACAAAACTGGTGACGTAGCAGTGATATCGTTAGCGATCACGATACTTGTGAACTGGCCTTAACATTTAAAATTAGAGACACTGGAAAAGTAAATTAAGTCTCTAGAGTTACAGTGTTGGCCAAAAGTATTGACACCCCTGCAATTCTGTCAGATAATACTCAGTTTCTTCCTGAAAATGATTGCAATCAAATTCTTTGGTATTATTATCTTTATTTAATTTGTCTTCAATGAAAAAAACACAAAAAGAATTGTCATAAAGCCAAATTGGATATAAATCCACACCAAACATAAAAAAAGGGGTGGACAAAAGTATTGGCACCAATAGAAAAATCATGTGATGCTTCTCTAATTTGTGTAATTAACAGCACCTGAAACTTACCTGTGGCACCTAACAGGTGTTGGCAATAACTAAATCACACTTGCAGCCAGTTGACATGGATTAAAGTTGACTCAACCTCTGTCCTGTGTCCTTGTGTGTACCACATTGAGCATGGAGAAAAGAAAGAAGACCAAAGAACTGCCTGAGGACTTGAGAAACCAAATTGTGAGGAAGCATGAGCAATCTCAACGCTACAAGTCCATCTCCAAAGACCTGAATGTTCCTGCGTCTACCATGCGCAGTGTCATCAAGAAGTTTAAAGCCCATGGCACTGTGGCTAATCTCCCTAGATGTGGACGAAAATAAAAATTGACGAGAGATTTCAACGCAAATTGTGCGGATGGTGGATAAAGAACCTCGACTAACATCCAAACAAGTTCAAGCTGCCCTGCAGTCCGAGGATACAACAGTGTCAACCTGTACTATCCGTCGGCGTCTGAATGAAAGGGACTGTATGGTAGGAGACCCAGGAAGACCCCACTTCTTACCCCGAGACATAAAAAAGCCAGGCTGGAGTTTGCCAAAACTTACCTGAGAAAGCCTAAAACGTTTTGGAAGAATGTTCTCTCTTTTTGGACAAAGGCATCAACATAGAGTTTACAGGAGAAAAAAAAGAGGCATTCAAAGAAAAGAACACGGTCCCTACAGTCAAACATGGCGGAGGTTCCCTGATGTTTTGGGGTTGTTTGCTGCCTCTGGCACTGGACTGCTTGACCATGTGCATGGCATTATGAAGTCTGAAGACTACCAACAAATTTGCAGCATAATGTAGGGCCCAGTGTGAGAAAGCTGGGTCTCCCTCAGAGGTCATGGGTCTTCTAGCAGGACAATGACCCAAAACACACTTCAAAAAGCACTAGAAAATGGTTTGAGAGAAAGCACTGGAGACTTCTAAGGTGGCCAGCAATGAGTCCAGACCTGAATCCCATAGAACACCTGTGGAGAGATCTAAAAATGGCAGTTTGGAGAAGGCACACTTCAAATATCAGGGACCTGGAGCAGTTTGCCAAAGAAGAATGGTCTAAAATTCCAGCAGAGCATTGTAAGAAACTCATTGATGGTTACCGGAAGCGGTTGATCGCAGTTATTTTGGCTAAAGGTTGTGCAACCAAGTATTAGGCTGAGGGTGCCAATACTTTTGTCTGGGCCATTTTTGGAGTTTTGTGTGAAATGATCAATGTTTTGCTTTTTGCTTCATTCTCTTTTGTGTTTTTTCATTGAAGACAAATTAAATGAAGATAATAATACCAAAGTATTTGTGATTGCAATAATTTTCAGGAAGAAACTTAGTATTATCTGACAGAATTGCAGGGGTGTCAATACTTTTGGCCAACACTGTATCTATCAGTGAACATAAGGATATGGAAACATATAAAAGATTAAGAAAGAACTTTTTTGAAAATTGTAATAAATTGGAGAATATTATCACCACCACTGAAGAACAGAAATTCAAGAGACATTCTCGATTATGAATCCAACCACGTTTACAACTGGCATGAGGGTAAGAATAGAGTCCTTTAAAATTCATCGTTAAAGTCTCAAAATCAGGAAATGAAAAGGAGATGAAATCCATACTCCCACCAAAAGTGACTTTCAGTACTTCAGAAGGTGAATCTAGAGACATTATCACTGACATTTCATATTCTGATGAGGATATGGGTGATACGGATGCAATTTTCATTGTTCAACCGGGTTCAAAAAACGATGGTGGTCAGGGAAATGTAAAAAAAAACCAGGAGGTTAGGGAGAAAGCATAGAAAAAGGGATGCTCCGGTATCCAACACGGAACAAAAAATTATAAAGTCTACATCCATGTTTACTGTTATGAACCTGCTGTCCATGACTATTCTTGATCAAAATGATTTAAAATTGCTCTGTAATGGCCACTTTACACGCGGCAACAGGAAGATAGAAACCGGCAGGTGTCGGAGACAATTGTACCTTTTACCTTCAAAACACCTTGAAGTGGCTGCGTGTAATTCAGGTATCTGCAAGGTGTTTTGAAGGTAAAAGGTACAATTGTCTCCGACACCTGCCAGTTTCTATCTTCCTGTTGCCGCGTGTAAAGTGCCCATAAAGGTTAAAACTAGAGGTTTCAATTTATTTACCACCATTCTTCACATTAATAAATTTATTCATTAACTCACTGTCAAGAAATATTTTTTAAAAGGATTCCACCTCTAAACATGATTGTAAATTAGTGTATAAAGTAAATAATTTGTCTAAATTAAGCTCTCCTGAGCAATTGGCAATCATAAATTTAGATGGGTTGTCGAATGAGAATAACAGGGATTTATCACTAATGGCCACTTTACACGCGGCTACATTTCTAGCTTATCCACAGGTAACTTACTGGCTGCAGTGAAATCATGGAGAGATTATTCCATTTGTACACAGCAACAAGATAGAACCATGTGTCCATGATTTCACTGCAGCCAGTAAGTTACCTGTGGATAAGCTAGAAATGTAGCCGCGTGTAAAGTGGCCATAAGGGTACCGTCACACACAGAGATATATTGCATGCAACTCACTGGTTGCAGTGAAATCATGGACACATTGTTCCATTTTGTGGCTGTGTACAAATGTAACAATGTGTCCATGATTTCACTGCAACCAGTGAGTTGCATGCAATATATCTCTGTGTGTGACGGTGCCCTAAGTGATCATACCTTTCCTAGTAAGGTGCCTAATGTTAGCTACTATCCGACACAATCACGGATCCCCCATAAGGATGATTTTCAACATTTGTTGGAGGCAGATTTGAAGGACTTAAAATCTAATTCAAAGAGGCACAAATCCAACCTCACCAAAAAAGAAGAATTAGCATGAAAATAATTACAAAATAATTGAGATAATACAAGATAAAAGTTACAAAAAAATCAGATAAGAGGGGTCTGTGTTTTTTATGTTGCATGAGCCAGGTGTATATCAAGAGTTAAAATCAGACCCCATTGTCACAATTAGGCTGGCTTCACATTAGCGTTTGTGTCTGCATGCTGATGGCATGCAGACACAAACGCAGTCAGAAGCAGTGTCCTTATGATGTGTCCGCAGCGGATAATGTCCGCCTGCGGACACATCACTATGGAGCCCGGCAGCCAATCGGCGCTGTCCGGGGGCGGACCGGGGGCGGAGATCAGCGCCGGAGATCTCCGCCCCCCGGCCACAGGTAAGCTCCGGGACTGTCGGCGGGGAGAACAGCTGATGTGACAGCTGTTTGAATCTTCCCGCGCCGACACTGTGAGGAGATGTCGGCGCGGGAAGATTCAAACAGCTGTCACATCAGCTGTTTCTCCCCGCCGACACCGCTAGGAGATTACAGGCGGCGGGGAGAAGGAGGACAGCAGAGCGTCAGCTGATCTCCCGGTGGCCGTCGGTGAGCTCCTGTGACATCACCGGCGGCCACCGGGAGATTTTTCAATGGGTCCGCAGCGTTCTCCTGCGGTGTCATGCAGAGGACACTGCGGACCCATTGAAGGCAATGCTTTTTTTGTACGCTTGGGGACGCTTGCTGATCTTCCAAGATCCCCAAACGCACAAAAAAATGCTGCAAGCTGCGTCCCGGGTGCGGATGCTGGACACCGGAAGGAGCAGATATCGTCCGCATCCGCACCCGAACGCAGCAAACGCAGGCACTATGCGTTCCTATGTTAAACATAGGAACCGCAGTGCGCATGCATTTGAATGCTTATGGGAACGCAGCATACGCTGCGTTCCCATACGCAAATGTGAAGGCAGCCTTAGAGAATCTCTGTCACTGAGTAGTATAATAGAAAAGGGAGTAAGGAATCAGGATAGCAGTGAAATACAAAGGTAATCAGGGAACTAGACTGACCCTTAGACTGGTGGCCCCTGGCTCACCCTGTTCCCAGAATTACCTCTTAAGGTGAGGATGTCTTGGCTGCCAACCTTGCTTTTGCTCCTCCTCAGCCCTAGGCTAAAACCCCTCACCTCTATGCACACACTGGGAAGCACAGCAACCAGCACAAAATAGGCTTCAGCATGAACTGCACTAACGACCTCACAGCGCACGGTCTTTGCAGAGAATAAACTCTATCAGACCCATCAGCTGGTGGAAGAGGAAATTAGTTAAAGGCAACAGGTGTGGACAACTGCTTAACCTGACACACACCCTCAACTGAAGAGTCACAACAGATCATAGACAGAAATACAACAGCAATGTTGTACAACAGAAATGCTATGTACTGTGTAAAGGATGAGTCTGACCATACAGGGACATGGTCTGATCATTCCACATCTCCTGGGCAGGGGAGGATGCAAAATATATATATAGACAGTACTTAGCAGGGACACATATATAAGGTTATCTCAGCACAGGAACATTTTTTAAAACACATCCAACCCAATTATGATTCCAAGATCTATTGATTAAAATTAACTTTATTTGTGGGAAAACACCTTTAATAAACAATAAAAAGCCAAATACAGTTTTAACCCCTTACTGACATTGGACATACTGGGTATGTCCAAGTTGTCAGAGACATAACGACCAAGGACGTACCAGTATGTCCTGATGACTTTGCAGGCACCACGTCTGTACCTGTGCTATCGCCGCCGGGTCTCTGGCTGATGTTACCGCCAAGACCTGGCACTCACTGCCAGGAGAGGTGCCTGCACCATTCCGGGCAGTTGAACCCTTAAATGCTGCGATCAATAGCGATCACAGCACTTACGGCACATAGCACTCCTCTCCCAATTAATCGGGACCCCCTTGACCTGATCACGGGGAACCGATCACTGCCATGGCAACCCAAGGTTGTTGTCATGATGACCCCCGGGGTTA
This sequence comes from Allobates femoralis, assembly GCA_033576535.1. Classification (NCBI taxonomy): domain Eukaryota; kingdom Metazoa; phylum Chordata; class Amphibia; order Anura; family Aromobatidae; genus Allobates; species Allobates femoralis. The sequence continues at coordinate 121,727,677 of JARQOC010000006.1, forward strand.
CCTGACTATGTAGAGCTGTGAACATCATGCCAGATGTCCATAACTAATGAAAACCACCCTGGATAAGCCCTCTTTAAAAAATATATATTATTACTTTATTAGCATAGTGAAAATATCATAATACATAATAAAATCAGGGCCAGGGGCGTAACTACAACAGGTGCAGGGGTTGTGATCGCACCCGGGCCCCGTAGCCAAAAGTCCCTTTGGCCCATAGAAAAAGACTAATACTATTAAAGATTTGCAATAATTGGGGGCCCCATTGGAGCTTTCGCATCGGGGCCCCAGGGCCTGAAGTTACGCCACTGATCAGGGCTTATCCAGGGTGGTCTTCATTAGTTATGGTAATTATTTGCTTATGTCACCTTCATTTTGTGTGAGCATTATCAATAACTGTTTTCTAATACTGCCATTTATGTATTCACAATGATTAACAGATTTCTGTGAGTGATTTGCGCTTTGGCGTATACTTCCTTGTGTGTTATCGATTTGAAGCATGAGACGCTTTACATTTCTATCTCTACTGCCCTCTACTGTCACATCTTTGCATTAGCACTTTAGGATCTTTATTCATTTTTTAAACCGCATTAATGCGATGAAGACACTTTGTCTAATATTTTTCTACATTAGTACCTCTGCTGTATTAGGCGTGGATGCAACTATATTAAATGCACTTGCACTTTTTGCTTTGACCCTGGCATATCTTGTAATAGTGATTCTATGCACTCATTTTTATTTTGATTGAACATTGATCATTTTTGTATACTGTCTTATATTATTGTATTTGAATGTACAGCATTGGTGATTAATCATCTTTTTGACAGTATTAATTTATTTCTTTAATGCATTGAAGGAGAGCCAGGATGTTCCCTGAGGAAGAAGCTTGGTATGTGGCTCTGAAACGTGTAGGAAAATAAACCAGTTATCACCATACCCAGACATCTCGTTGTCTTTGGTGTTTCTGTATCCAGTTGGCAGCAGCGCGGACCTTGAGGTACTTTGTCCAGAAAGATTTGAAGGAGAGCCACGGCACACTTTCACAAAGTAAATAGCTTCCTTTATTGGGTCATTGATAAAAACTGGTGCACCAAGCCAGATAAGCGAGGGGGGAGAAAAAAGGACACAGCAAGGAGTATATGGCTACAGCTGTTTTGCTCAAATGAGCTTTCACAGGTCTCAACAAGAGATGTTGGGAATTTGGGTGGCCTGGAAGCAAGTTGGGGGTCTCCACATCCGGTGAGTTCTGAGGCCTCCCTGTTACGCTACTCTTGGTGGGTCCTGGCTGCCTGTAGCTAAGCTGCGACCATCTTTCCTCCTGCATAGAGTCTCTCACCTGTATTGCAGGCAGCTCAAGCCCTTCCCGGGAACATCTCCTTTCATCGCTGTCCCCGAGTTCCTTAATGCTCCTGTGCCTTTTGGGCCTTGGGTTAGGGTGCTTTCACACCACGATTTTTGTATTTCCGATGCTGTCCGAAAAAAATCGGACAGCATCGGACCGATTTTCGGATCCTATGGATCCCTATGGGGATCGGACCGAATCGGATGTGCACTAAATGCCATCCGATTTGGTCCGATCCGATTATGCCCGATTTTGGCCGATTTTTTTCAGGAGAAAAAAATCGTTGCCTGCAACGATTTTTTCATCCGATTACAAAATCTGACAGAGTCGGATCGGACCAAATCGGATGGCATTTAGTGCACATCCGATCTGACCCGATCCCTAACATGGGGCCCTATGGAGAAAGGTCCGAGGAAATATGTGATGTTTCCTCGGACCCCATTTTACTGTACTGAGCATGCTCAGTACAGTAAAAATGCTCCTGGGAGCACAAGGGTTAAAAAGAAAAAAAAAAAAAGTTTATTCTCACCTCTCCCGAGCCCCCGCCGTCTTCCGCCATCTTCCTCTAGGCTCCCGGTGGCTCCCGCAGGCTGCCGCAGGCTCCGGTGTCAGCAGAGGTGTACCTCTGCTGTTCAGGACCTGCGGTGATGTCACAGTCATGTGACCGCGGGTTCACCATGGTGAATGGTGAACCCGCGGTCACGTGACTGTGACATCACCGCAGGTCCTGTGTACAGCAGAGGTACACCTCTGCTGACACCGGCAGCCTGCGAGAGCCACCGGGAACCTAGAGGAAGATGGCGGAAGACGGCGGGGGCTCGGGGAGAGGTGAGAATAAACTTTTTTTTTTTTTCTTTTTTTGCAGCCTCCGGCGCCGATTTTATGCCGGAATCGGGCGCCTATTTGGCACCCGATTCCAGGCATCAGAAGGGAGCCGATGCTGTCCGATTTATATCGGACAGCATCGGCTCCCTAAAAATCGTGGTGTGAACGCACCCTTAGCCGGTAGACTTGGAACATCCCACCCTCCGAGTTTGGCTGCTGGGCATGGAGTACCCTCACAACGTCGGACTCCGGTGTCCGTCTCTGGCGCCCTGCGCTTGAGTGAACTGTTCAGCTGGCTCCACACCCCAGGCCTTCTCTCCTTCTTTCCTCAGACCTTCTCCTACAGGTCCCTCAAGCTTCCTAGTCTCTGTCCCGGACAAGCCTTACTCTGCTCCAGTCCACGGGACCTCGGCTCAGTCCTCCTATGCACTGAACTTGGTGTCTCTCGGCTCTACCTGGGACGAGCTTGGCACAGCTTTAGTCCACATGTCTTCTTCACAGTCCTCCCAGGAACTGAACTGACTAGCCCTACCTCCGATCACAATAAAAAGGGAGTTCCCCTGAATTCGGGTTAGAGCTCCTGTCGAGCCCCAGGCTTTGGGGTACTCGGGTATCAGGCTCTGTGGGTAGCGTTGCTGTGTCACAGGGAGTGGTGGCCGTGCTTGTTCCCGTGTCCTGGGTGACACTTCAGAAAGGGGTTATATTTACAGGGGATTCTATATACAGTTCTCGTGATGCCACCTGTAGTATCTGGTGATGGGTCACCAGCACCGCCACAGTCTGCCGGAGGTAGATGGTAATGCGGCTAATTGGTAAAGTCCTCTACAGGTAGGGCTGGACCTCTGGGGTAGCTTTCCTGCAAAGGGAACAAGTTGATGCAGAAGAAACACAGGTAGAGGCAAAGTCACTTTTTCCCGGGTACTTTACTGGAAACTTGTAGCAGTATTAGTTACAGTTCACAGTTCAGCACTTTAGATGTTACAAAGACAGGTAGCTTAATGGGTGGCTACAAGTGGATCCCAGGTGGTATGGTGGAACCCTTGGTGTACCTTCGTTAACTAACTCATGTTAGTTAGTACCAGGATCCCCCTCCCTCGTTGGTGAGGAAGCAGGCAGACCTCTCCGATGGCTGGGTGCTGCAGCTGATGAACAAGCCACAGCAGCCGGTTGCCGACTGCAAAGCTGGACTTTGGCCGAATCCCAGGGCCCGGCGTTCCCCTGGTGGACCGGAGTATCCCCTGGAGTATGGGCACTCCACTCTGAGGATCTCTCTTTCTTCCTAGGGCCCGGACTCCCCCGTAGGGTGCCCCCTTTCCGGACCTCCTCAAGGTCCTTTCTTCTTTCCTCCAGTTCGGCTTGAAACCGACCCGGTGTGACCTTCCGCCTCTTTCCACTTAGCTACTCTTCCTAGAACCTTTCCTCCTTCTCCATCTCCTGGTCCCTCAGCCGAGTGACCAAAAAGCCAAGACCCAAAGACCTTCTTGTTCCCCCTAGAGGTGATTATATCCCCTCCCGGGAAACCTCCCACCCTCAACTAATGTGGGAGTGCTAGGAATGGGTCCCACCCACCATCCTAGGGTCCACCTGCAGCTGGAGCATTTATACCTTTTTTACGGGAGTAATTGTGGTGCCCCACTAAGAGTGTGTCACAAAAGGGTACTGCACCCCTGAATGAAGGTGTCGTACACTTTGTTTTAGTAATGAGTAGAATATGTCTGAAGCTCCAGCACCACATGCAAACACTTGGTGTTAGAGGACCAATTAGACACCCGTTGCTAGGGTAACTGGTCCTGGTGGGAGGAGAGGCTAGGTAATAAAGCAGTGGGGAAAGCAGCAAGGAGTTAGATCAGAACGAGAGAGTGCAGTGGGAGAGTTGAGTTCAAGTTCAGAAGAGTTCAGTCAGAAGGGAGCTGCAAAAGATCAGTGCAGCAGATGAAGCAGAGTTGGAGAAGTTACAGAACAGCAGAGAGAAGCTAACGGGGAGGGCACCTCAACCTGGTGACCCAGAAGAGAAAGGGGCCAAGAATAGAACGGGTAACCGAATGCCCCAGCCCAGTCCAAACCCGGAGTACCGACTCCGAAGTAGTCCAGCCGGCTACAACCCTGAACCACAAACCCGGAGTGGTCGATGACTTCATAGGAGCACGACCCAACCGCCCTACAACCAGCACGGTCCTCACCAGAAGCGCCAAACAGAGTTGGGGTCTCCTTGGAGAGATAAGGGGATCACATTTATCTCAACGGGCCTGGTCTAACAAGCAGGATCCGTGCAGGGCAGGAAAGCAAGGGACAGTGAGCGTGATAGAGAAGGAACACCAGTGAAGCTTCAGAGGGACACCGGTCATTGCCAGAACTACCCGGTCCACTACTCTGCAAAGAGAACTGTACTACCCTGTAACCCTGCAGAATTACCGGAGTAAAATACCCGTTCAGAGTGAGCAACGTGTCAGTGATTTCTTCCTTGAACTGTGATTTATCTGCCTTGCTCCACAGTGACTGTGCTGCCGTACTCCACCATCCATTACTACTTACAATACCCCGGGGACACCGCTCCTCCTGTAGGGAGCTACTCCATCTTGCTGCTGCCCATTACCCGGGAGGTTCCAGCAGCGCCGGTGCCATCACCGGGACCTACAGGTGGCGTAACGAACAAACTTTATTTCTTAATTATTTTTCTTTTTCACCTTTTTGCATTGACCACCAGGGCCACAGACTCAGGCATCGCCACCTGTGACCTCCAGACTACGCCTGAGTTCTCAGTCCCCTGGCCTGTGTGAGTCATAATACCCCTCTGTGACGCCTGCATTTGCGGGGCGCCACACTCCCCTTCTGGCTTGGAGTCAGGTAAGGTGTTGTGTGCAGTGGGCTTACCTGGTGTGGATACCTTTCCTTGCTTCCAACCATGACACTACCCCCCGAGGGAGGCATTGTCATTGTGGCTACCGGACTCTGGGCTGCCACAATAGATCTAAATTACTTTGTTTCTCTTTTGTTCCTGAATGTATTTGGATTTTGGTATGATGTCTAGCTTTTGAAAATCTTTTGGTCTACTTCACTTTAGATGTGGCAGTAATCAGACCTGGGTGTAGCTAGGGAAAATGAACTCATCTTCCCAAAGATGTGATAAACCACAGTTAATTCATGTTTTAAAAGATGGTGGGGATTACTTTTTTACACAGTGCCCAAAGGTTTGGATTTTTTTCTCTTAATAATAAAGTCCTTCATTTATGAACTGCAGTTTGTGTTTACTTATGTTATCTTTGTCTAATATTTTAATTTGGTGATCTGAAACATTTAAATGTGACACACATGGAAAAGAATAAAGGTACCGTCACACGCGGCAATATTGCTTGCAATTTCACTGGCAATTTGCTGCTTGCAGTGAAATCATGGACACATTGCTCCATTTGTACACAGCAACAAAATAGAACAATGTGTCCATGATTTCACTGCAACCAGCAAATTGCCAGTGAAATTACAAGCAATACTGACGCATGTGACGGTACCTTTAGGCTGCTTTCACATCCCGATTTTTGTTCATCCGTGGCTATCCGTTGTAAAACAGATAGCCACAGATCTGATTTGGTCTCCATGTATCCCTATGGGCACGGATGTGCACGGATTGGTCCTTGTTGGCATCCGATTGTGTCAGTTTTGTGATGGATCCAATTGTGTCAGGTTTTTTCCCGTCCCCAAAATCGGAGTGTGCTCCGATTTTGGCCTGCCTTGAAAAAATCAAACAGAAACGGACAGCAACGGATCTGTTGCTGTCCGATTTAAATAACATGGAGCTCTATGGTGGCGAATCAAAACGGATCTGTCAAAAAATCGGATCTGTAAAACGGATCCGATTTGCTATACTGCGCATGCTCAGAAGCAAGATATAGCCCTATCTCTGCTAAGGCTGCTTTCACATTGTGATTTTTTGCTGTCCGAGGTGATCTTTTTTTTTGCAGGATCCCCTGGACAGCATCGGATCCAAACGGATGCCTGTAATTGGGTGACAAATAGGCATCCGTTTCTGATTTTTTGCAGGATCCGTTTGAATTCCTCCATCTCTCTCTCCTCCTCTCCCTGTTCCTCCATCTCTCCTCTCCTCCTCCCCCCGCTCCTCCATCTATTCCTCTCCCCGCTCCTCCGACTCTCCTGTATCCTCCCTCGGTCTCTCTCTCCCCTCTCCTCCGGTATGAAAAAAAAAAAAATCCTCAGTGAGGATTTCTCACCCGTCCGCCGGCTCCTGACAGGCTCCCATCCAGCTACTAGAAGGCTTGAGGACCTGGCGTTGCATGGCAACCCGATCAGCTGATCGGTCACATGACCGGTCACTGCGGAGCTAGATGGCACACATCGGGGGACACGTCGGAGAGGTGAGAATATATTTTTTTTATTTTTAACCCTTCTTTTAGAGTCCCTGACAAAAGTTATGTCGCTTATCCATGTTATGTAAATAAAAGCTTATAACCTGATGTTAAATTCATCCATTGGTTGTATAAATTACTCTTTTGAAAGCGGAAACCCTCCCAAATGTGGTTTAGGTTAAGAAAATAATTTGCATCAATGCTGAATATTGATCATTTAATGAACACAGAATGGTCTGATTTTGGCAAGACAAAAGTTTTGTCGCCTGGTAATATTATGCACCCAAATCGAATGCAATTAAGGCCAAATCCAATCAGATCCGTTGGCCATAGGGATACATGGGGGCCAAATCTAATCCGTGGCTGTCCATTTTACAACGGATGGCAAAAAATCGCAATATGAAAGCACTCTCACTGATGACAGATCCTTGGAAAAAACGGATCCATGGGCATCAGTGGCATCTGTTAGCACAGATCCATGTGTGTCTGTGTGATCCTTGCGATTCAAGGATTACCACGGATGTGCAAAAATCGTGATCTGAAAGCAGCCTTAGATATCAGGAAGGGAGCAAACATTTTTACACCACTGTATATTGATACTATTTCACAATAGTATTCCCCTCCTTTTGTGCTTTGTTTTAATTCAGTGATATGAAGTACTTTTGTTGCCAATGGAGCACATGATTTTGTGCTGACTGGCTTTTATTAATGCAATATGGATCTACTTTATTCACCTCCTCCACCTTTTCTGCTCTAAGGTCTGGGAGTATGAGAAAACTTAAGCCCAGAATATAAAACTGCTGGATCCACACACGTATTACTTATTAGGTCATTATATCATTATATCCAGTGTTTGTATTCTTGGCTCGGTGGTCTGTATTACTTATACAGTGATTATTTGGGGTCTATGTGTTCTTGGCTTGGTGCTCTGTATTACTTATACAGTGATTATGTGGGGTCTATGTATTCTTGGTTTGGTGCTTTGTATTATACAGTGATTATTTGGGGTCTATGTATTCTTGGCTTGGTGGTCTGTATTGCATACAGTGATTATTTGGGGTCTATGTATTCCTGACTCGGTGGTCTGTATTACTTATACAGTGATTATTTGGGGTCTATGTATTCTTGTTTCGATGCTCTGTATTACTTATGGGATTATTTGGGGTCTATGTATTATTGGTTTGGTGGTCTGTATTACTTATACAGTGATTATATGGGGTCTATGTAGTATTGGTTTGGTGCTCTGTATTACTTATACAGTGATTATATGGGGTATATGTAGTATTGGCTCGGTGGTCTGTATTACTTATACAGTGATTATTTGGGGTGTATGTAGTATTGGTTTGGTGGTCTGTATTACATATACAGTGATTATTTGGGGTGTATGTAGTATTGGTTTGGTGCTCTGCATTACTTATACAGTGATTATTTGGGGTGTATGTATTATTGGTTTGGTGGTCTGTATTACTTATACAGTGATTATTTGGGGTCTATGTATTATTGGTTTGGTGGTCTGTATTACTTATACAGTGATTATTTGGGGTCTATGTATTTTGGCTTGGTGGTCTGTATTGCATACAGTGATTATTTGGGGTCTATGTATTCCTGACTCGTGGGTCTGTATTACTTATACAGTGATTATTTGGGGTCTATGTATTCTTGGCTTGGTGGTCTGTATTGCATACAGTGATTATTTGGGGTCTATGTATTCTGACTCGGTGGTCTGTATTACTTATACAGTGATTATTTGGGGTCTATGTATTCTTGTTTCGATGCTCTGTATTACTTATGGGATTATTTGGGGTCTATGTATTATTGGTTTGGTGGTCTGTATTACTTATACAGTGATTATATGGGGTATAGTATAGTATTGGCTCGGTGGTCTGTATTACTTATACAGTGATTATTTGGGGTGTATGTAGTATTGGTTTGGTGCTCTGCATTACTTATACAGTGATTATTTGGGGTGTATGTATTATTGGTTTGGTGGTCTGTATTACTTATACAGTGATTTATTTGGGGTCTATGTATTATTGGTTTGGTGGTCTGTATTACTTATACAGTGATTATTGGGGTCTATGTTATTCTTGGCTTGGTGGTCTGTATTGCATTACAGTGATTATTTGGGGTCTATGTATTCCTGACTCGGTGGTCTGTATTACTTATACAGTGATTATTTGGGGTCTATGTATTCTTGTTTCGAATGCTCTGTATTACTTATACAGTGATTATTTGGGGTTATGTATTATTGGTTTGGTGGTCTGTATTACTTATACAGTGATTATTTGGGGTGTATGTATTATTGGTTTGGTGTCTGTATTACATACAGTGATTATTTGGGGTGTATGTATTATTGGTTTGGTGTGCTCTGTATTACTTATACAGTGATTATTTGGGGTGTATGTAGTATTGGTTTGGTGCTCTGTATTACTATACAGTGATTATTTGGGGTTATGTATTCTTGTTTGGTGGTCTGTATTACTTATACAGTGATTATTTGGGGTGTATGTATTATTGGTTTGGTGCTCTGTTTATTATACAGTGATTATTTGGGGTGTATGTATTTTGTTGGTGGTCTGTATTACTATACAGTGATTATTTGGGGTTATGTATTCTTGGTTTGGTGCTCTGTATATTATACAGTGATTATTTGGGGTGTATGTAGTATTGGTTGGTGGTCTGTATTACTTATACAGTGATTATTTGGGTGTATGTGTATCTTGGTTCGGTGGTCTGTATTACTTATACAGTGATTATTTGGGGTCTATGTATTTTGGTTGGTGTCTGTATTACTTATACAGTGATTATTGGGGTTATGTATTATTGGTTTGGTGGTCTGTATTACTTATACAGTGATTATTTGGGGTCTATGTATTTTGGTTTGGTGTCTGTATTACTTATACAGTGATTATTTGGGGTCTATGTATTATTGGTTTGGTGCTCTGTATTACTTATACAGTGATTATTTGGGGTGTATGTATTATTGGTTTGGTGGTCTGTATTACTTATACAGTGATTATTTGGGGTGTATGTATTATTGGTTTGGTGCTCTGTATTACTATACAGTGATTATTTGGGGTGTATGTATTATTGGTTTGGTGGTCTGTATTACTATACAGTGATTATTTGGGGTGTATGTATATTGGTTTGGGGTCTGTATTACTATACAGTGATTATTTGGGGTGTATGTAGTATTGGTTTGGTGTCTGTATTACTTATACAGTGATTATTTGGGGTGTATGTATTATTGGTTTGGTGCTCTGTATTACTTATACAGTGATTATTTGGGGTGTATGTAGTTATTGGTTTGGTGGTCTGTATTACTTATACAGTGATTATTTGGGGTGTATGTAGTATTGGTTGGTGGTCTGTATTACTTATACAGTGATTATTGGGGTTATGTATTTTGGCTTGGTGTCTGTATTACTTATACAGTGATTATTTGGGGTCTATGTATTTGTTTGGTGCTTGTATTATTATACAGTGATTATTTGGGGTCTATGTTTCTTGGTTGGTGTCTGTATTACTTATACAGTGATTATTTGGGGTTATGTATTATTGGTTTGGTGGTCTGTATTACTTATACAGTGATTATGTGGGGTGTATGTATTATTGGTTTGGTGGTCTGTATTACTTATACAGTGATTATTTGGGGTCTATGTATTATTGGTTTGGTGCTCTGTATTACTTATACAGTGATTATTTGGGGTGTATGTAGTATTGGTTTGGTGCTCTGTATTACTTATACAGTGATTATTTGGGGTGTATGTGTATGTAGTATTGGTTTGGTGGTCTGTATTACTTATACAGTGATTATATGGGGTTATGTATTATTGGTTTGGTGGTCTGTATTACTTATACAGTGATTATTTGGGGTGTATGTATTATTGGTTTGGTGCTCTGTATTACTATACAGTGATTATTTGGGGTGTATGTATTATTGGTTTGGTGGTCTGTATTACATACAGTGATTATTTGGGGTGTATGTATTCTTGGTTTGGTGTCTGTATTACTTATACAGTGATTATTTGGGGTGTATGTATTCTGGTTTTGTGCTCTGTATTACATACAGTGATTATTGTGGGTGTATGTAGTATTGGTTTGGTGCTCTGTATTACTTATACAGTGATTATTTGGGGTCTATGTAGTCTTGGTTTGGTGCTCTGTATTACTTATACAGTGATTATTTGGGGTTGTATGTATTATTGTGTGGTGGTCTGTATTACTTATACAGTGAATATTTGGGGTATGTATTATTTTTGTGTGATTCTTACAGTGTCATTTGGGGCCTTAATTTGTACTGTATGCACTGTGTATTGTAGGGCTGCTATGTATTCATTAGTCATTGAGGCCGTCCTGATAGCGTTCAACGCGCCGCCCAGATCTTACAGGATTGTAAGAGGAGGCGGCTGTATACATGATAGGGCCTAATGCAGAACTAGAGGCTCGGTCAGGGCTCAGTAGTTTCCCACGTGATCATGTGGTAAGGAGCGTAGTAATAAGGTTCGGTGGATAGCCTCGGAAGTTTACTCCCTGTGCGCATCGTGTACGCCGTGTGACGCGCAAGCATTTGTGAGTTGGTGGTTGTTGATAACTTTGGGCTAATTGTGGTATCATAAGACTTTTTGTGCGCAGAACATGTCAGTTCGTTGGTGCCGCTGTCATGGACATATAGTGATGGGGTGAGGATGGAAGTGCCGGAGGACTTGTATCGCATCTGTGGAAAGAGGTAGGATTATTGGTTGGTGGTCTGTTTACTGTATACAGGATTATTTTGGGGTTTGTTGTAATTATTGGTTTGGTGGTCTGTAATACTTACAGTGTGTATGTATTATTGGTTTGGTGCTCTGTATTACATATACAGTGATTATTTGGGGTGTATGTATTATTGGTTTGGTGGTCTGTATTGCATACAGTGATTATGTGGGGTGTATGTATTCTTGTTTGGGTGCTCTGTATTATACAGTGATTATTTGGGGTGTATGTATTCTTGGTTTTGTGCTCTGTATTACATACAGTGATTATTTGGGGTGTATGTAGTATTGGCTTGGTGCTCTGTATTACTTATACAGTGATTATTTGGGGTGTATGTAGTATTGGTTTGGTGCTCTGTATTACTTATACAGTGATTATTTGGGGTGTATGTATTATTGGTTTGGTGGTCTGTATTACTTATACAGTGAATATTTGGGGTGTATGTATTCTTGGTTTGGTGCTCTGTATTACTTATACAGTGATCATTTGGGGCCTTAATTTGGTGACTGATTGCACTTGTATTGTAGTTTTCTAGCTGCCATATGTGTTAATGTACACGTCATCACCCCGCGCCGCTCCCTGATGACGCGCTCCAACGGCGCCGCCCACCAGCTCCCATTAACAGCGATTCCGCAATGGAATCGAACCGGGACGAGGCGGAGCGCTGTATCAGCATCGCCGTAGGCGCCATCAAGCAGCAGAACCATGAGAAGGCCCTCCGGTTCCTAGAGAAGGCTCAGAAGCTGTTTCCCACCGATCGAGCACAGGGTAAGGAGCGGTAGGAAGAAACCGGAGAATCGACGGGTGGGGGAAGCCCTGGCTCAGGGAAAGCTGTTGCGTCACATCTCCCCTGTGCGCATGCGTGGACGCCGTGTGACGCGCACAGCATTGTGGGAGTTGTGGTTTGTTGATAACGTTTGGGCCTGAATTGTGGTAGTCATAAGAGCTTTCTTGTGCCGCAGAACATGTCAGTGTCATGGGCCGCTGTCAGGCAGTGTGTGACTGCGGAGGGGGTGGAGGAGGAAAGTGCCGGAGGACTTGTATCCGCATCTGTGGAAAGAGGAGCGACTACTCTGCGGAAACATGGCTGCCTGCAGCTGCATTCTGGGGGCTGTAGTTTCATGAGCGGGTGTTGCTTCGTAGATGCATGTATCTGTGCGGGTGTTGGCTGCACGGCTCCCCGTGTACATGACCCGTGTGGGGGCTGCGGCTGAGCCGCCTCTGCCTCTCTCTATCTCTGGAATGACGGCTGTAGGGCTGAGAGGGGAATAACGGGCGGACTACATCCCCCACAATCCTCCGCGCTGAGTGGCTCACAATCTCAGGACATTTCCGGGCTGGCCTAGATCAGCAGGCCCCGGACTATGTCCTCTGGGGCCCCTCATACACCGCCGTGTGTGCTGTCTGCTACATAAAACATGATGTTAGTGAGGGCCGGGGCCCCTAATACTGTCAGCGTGTAGAGACACAGCTGGGATCATGTACATAACACAATAAACGGCTGACAACAGAGAGCGCTAGATAGATGACTGTTATCAGCAGTCTTGCTGTATTAGATGAGAGAACTGGACAAATGACATGTAATACAGCAAGACGGCTGATAGCAGAGAGCACTGGACACATTACATCTAATACAGCAAGACGGCTGATAGCAGAGAGCACTGGACACATTACATCTAATACAGCAAGACGGCTGATAGCAGAGAGCACTGGACACATGACGGCTGATAGCAGAGAGCACTGGACACATGACATCTAATACAGCAAGACTGCTAAGAGAGCGCTAGACAGCTGACATCTAAGAGAGCAAAACAGCTGATAACAGAGCTCTAGATAGATGACATCTAAAGAGAGCAAGGACTGCTAATAACAGAGTGCTAGATAGATGACATCTAAGAGAGCAAGACTGCTGATAACAGAGTGCTAGACAGCTGACATCTAATACAGCAAGATGGCTAATAAAGAGCGCTGGAGAGATGACATCTAAGAGAGCAAGACTGCTGATAATAGAGCGCTAGACAGCTGACATCTAATACAGCAAGATGGCTAATAACAGAGCGATGGAGAGATGACATCTAAGAGAGCAAGACTGCTAATAACAGAGCGCTAGATAGATGACATCTAAGAGAGCAAGACTGCTAATAACAGCGCTAGACAGCTGACATCTAAGAGAGCAAGACTGCTAATAACAGCGCTAGACAGCTGACATCTAGAGAGAGGAAGACAGCTGTCTAGCGCTCTGTTATTAGCAGACATCTAAGAGAGCAAGACTGCTGATAACAGAGCACTAGACAGCTGACATCTAAGAGAGGAAGACTGCTGATAACCGAGCGCTAGACAGCTGACATCTAAGAGAGCAAGACTGCTAATAACAGCGCTAGACAGCTGACATCTAAGGGAGCAAGACTGCTGATAACAGAGCGCTGGAGAGATGACATCTAAGAGAGCAAGACGGCTGATAACAGCATTAGAGAGATGACATCTAAGAGAGCAAGACGGCTAATAACAGAGTGCTAGACAGATGACATTTTTGTTCAATCCGTGGCTGTCTATTGTAAAACGGACAGCCACGGATCTGATTTGGCCCCTATGTTATCCTATGGGCACGGATCGGATTTGGGCTAATTGCCATCCTATTTTTGTCGGATCCGATTCTGTCCGATTTTTCTTTTTTGCTGTGCCCAAAATCACAGACTGCTGCAATTTTGGGCACAGCGGATCAAATCGGACCGAATTGGATCCGACCTGATCCGCGCCAAATAAAATGGGGCCTATGGAGCAGGGTCCAAGGAAACAGCTGATCGTTCCTCGGACCCGATTGTAGTGTACTGAGCATGCTCCGTACACTAAAATCGCTCTGTGCCATCTAATTTCACTTCTGCAATGTATATTCATACATTGCAGAAGTGAACTTTAGTGAAAAGAAAGGGTTAAATATAAAATAACTTTATTCTCACTTGTCCCGCGATCCACTGATGCCTCCAGCGCTCGATGCTTATAGGACCTGGCGTGATGTCACAGTCACATGACCGGTTACCGCGGTAAACGGTCATGTGACTGTGACATCACGCCAGTTCCTGTAAGAAAATAGCTGGAAGTGCCGGGGGACTCGTGGATGGGTGAGAATAAAGATATATAATTATTATATATATATATATATATATATATATATATATATATATATATATATATATATATATATATATATATATATATATATATATATATATATATATATATATATATATATTTTTTTTTTTATTTTATTTTTTAAGGTCTGGAAAAAGAGGGGAGGAAGAGGAGGAGAAAGAGGTGACAGGAGGCAGAGAGGAGGGGGAGCTAGGTGACAGGAGGAGTGGGGAGAGGATACAAACTGATCCTGCAAAATATCAGAATCGGATGCCTATCTGGCATCCGATTGCAGGCATCAGTTTGGATCCGTTGCTGTATGAGGGGTCCTGCAAAAAGTCGGATTCCCTCAGACAGCAAAATAACGCTGTGTGAAAGCAGCCTAAGGCTACGTTCACACATTGCGTATTTTGCCGCGTTTTTTTTACGCGCGCTTTTCAAAATACGCAATGTGCCTTTTGTCTGCCTGCAAAGTGAATGTGAAATTCACTTTGCAGTGCAGACATTGCGTAAAAATACGCACTGCGTTTTCCGGGAGAAAACGCAGCTCCGTAAACAATTGATATGTCAATTGTTTACGCAGCTACTTCTGCGTATTCTCCCAGAGGGGAGGAAGAATCCTGCTTCCTCCTCCCCTCTGTGACAGCTGTGGCCGCCCATTAGATTCCACAGTGTATTAATACACACTGTGAAGTCTAAATTAAACAAAAGCAAGTGTGTGAAAAATAAAAAAGAATGAATACATCACCTTCCGACGCCTTCTCCCGCTGTGCGATCCCCGGTTCTAGTCAGATCTCTTCTGACAAGACCTGTGGTGACGTCAGAGACAGGGCGTTCCCGGGCACTCGCGGTCATGTGATACCACATGACCGCGAGCAGCCAATCAGCGATGGGACCGCCCCGGGAACGCCCCCCTCTGACATCACCACAGGTCCTGTGAGAAGACATCTCACTTAGGCTGGCTTCACATTAGCGTTTGTGTCTGCATGCTGATGGCATGCAGACACAAACGCTGTCAAAAGCAGGGACACTTTGATGTATCCGCAGCGGATAATGTCCGCCTGCGGACACATCACTAGGGAGCCCGGCAGCCAATCGGCGCTGTCCGGGGGCGGGCCGGGGGCGGAGATCAGCGCCGGAGATCTCCGCCCCCCCGGCCGCCGGTAAGCTCCGGTATATTTAATATAAAATCTAGCTCAACCACTAAATGGAGTGCTCAAGGGAAAAAAAACCATAGTAAATTCAATATCTATCCCTGGCACAACAAAAGGATTCAGAACTTGGAATTTTGCTTAATGCGGTTTTTTAATTGTTTCAAAAGGTGAGGACAATCAATCAATCAACGTTTCGACCCGTCGGGTCTCCGTCAGGATTGTGCTAGGATACATATACAAAACAAAAAATCACAATTTGTACACAAATCAAAAACAATGGGGGATCCATGTGAATGATGTGATGTGAGTGGTGGACAGGAAACCATCTTATTGGTATTTATTTGTGGAGGAATGATCATGTGAATGAAACGTATATTGTGTACTAGAGTGCTCGTGTGCATGTGCGTATTTATTAAGATAATACTAGTGTGCAAGACGTATTATTGGTCGGCGTGAATGAAGTCAGGAAATGTGTAGAAGGTTAGATGTAAGATAAAGGGAAGAAAAAGGAGGAATGTACAAGGGACAAGAATTCTAATATTAGTCAGAGAAAAGGAAGGGGTATGGTCAGATTCAATACCTTGAAGTCCTAGGACTTGTAGGTCTAGTTAGTGAAGTGTAAGAACTTCAGTTTTTTGAGAGACCTGAGGGGGAATGTGGGCATGATTAGTGTTTACCATTTATCTAGGCTAGAAGAAACCAGTTTTGTCTAAAGAGAATAGGCTATGTAATATGTTAAAACCTTATTGAGGAGCAGTACCTGTTGGTCTATCCCGCTCAGGATATGAGTGGGGTTATGTGTCTTATAGACATATAAGGCACTTCACTTAGGAAGGTAATCTAAATAGTATATAGAAAAACAAGGATTAATTCAGTACCAGTAAATGTAGAGTACAGATAAAGATTTTGGAGCACATACCTGCTAATTTAGCATGGGATGTGACTCCAACCTATAAAAAGTGATTAAATTATTAGGACGGGTGTCCAGGGATGGGATTATAGTAGAGATAACAGAAGTGAGCGTGCACTAGTACCTGTGACATCTGGGCAGCTTGTGGCAGTAGAGAGATCTGGTCAGGAGTGGAGTGGAGCGGCGAATGCCGCTCTAAATACTCTGGGAGGCGGAGACACAACTGACAGGCGGAAGCGCATCATCAGGCCGGATGTGCGTCTACCGCCGTCACCGCGCATGCGCGGGTGCCATATTGTTGGAGATAGAGTCGTCCATAGTGGCGACATACCTACTGCGCATGCGCCGCCGAGGTATCTTAGGGCGCATGCGCGGAAGCGCTATAGGGAAGAAATACATAGAGGGAATTCCAGTGATAAGTTATGTCTGGCGCTTCTGTGTTTGTTGCATAGGATATGTAGATAGGAGTCAGAAATTGGTTAGTGGTAGGTATGTGAAAAGAATCTGAACATGTGTTAGTGTGTGACAAGGCTCGGGCATGCTTGGGGGAAACAGCATAAAGTGACAAATCGGTGTCTCCACAAGATTGGTGCAGATACAGTGGTGGTGCCCAGTTGCAGATATTTCATGGTGAATACGTCACAAATCTTGTTATTTCTACAATAGAAAAGACAACAATTAGAATAACATCAGATATATAGTATATTTTGCGTTACTACACAGAATCCTAAGGAGACTCAGTTGCATATTCTTAAAGTCTCTGTGTGAATTATTATACCCAATCAATACTCTTATGGATATTTTTCATGGAATGTTCACGGATACCAGAATATTTTTAGTAAAGAATTATTAATTAATAAAGCAATTCAAATTCCCTATTGAGTCCCAATGGGGTGAGTGTATTTAGATGGTGGATCCAGTAAGACTCCCTTTCCTTGAGTCTTCGGATACGGTCCCCCCTCGTCTTGCAATGGGTACCTGTTCAATGACTTGGAATCTCAATTGACTTACATTGTGTTTTTTGTCAATGAAATGGGCTGGTATTGGTAATAGAGTATTCTGACACCTGATGGTGGACTTGTGTTTGCTTATACGGTCTCGGTAAGCTCCGGGACATGTCGGCGGGGAGAACAGCTGATGTGAGAGCTGTTTGAATCTTCCCGCGCCGACACTGAGAGGAGATGTCGGCGCGGGAAGATTCAAACAGCTCTCAGATCAGCTGTTCTCCCCGCCGACATCGCTAGGAGATTACAGGCGGCGGGGAGAAGGAGGACAGCAGAGCCTCAGCTGATCTCCCGGTGGCCGTCGGTGAGCTCCTGTGACATCACCGGCGGCCACCGGGAGATTTTTCAATGGGTCCGCAGCGTTCTCCTGCGGTGTCATGCAGAGGACACTGCGGACCCATTGAAGACAATGCATTTTTTGTACGCTTGGGGACGCTTGCTGATTGTCCAAGGTCCCCAAACGCACAAAAAAACCCAACTGGCTGCGTCCCGGGTGCGGATGCTGGACACCGGAAGCAGCAGATATCGTCCGCATCCGCACCCGAACGCAGCAAACGCAGGCACCATGCGTTCCTATGTTAAACATAGGAACGCAGTGCGCATGCGTTTGACTGCGTATGGGAACGCAGCAATATGCTGCCTTCCCATACGCAAATGTGAAGCCAGCCTTAGAACCGGAGAGCGGCAGACGGCACCAGACACCGGGAGAAGGCGTCGGAGAGTTGAAGTATTCATTCTTTTTTATTTTTCACACACTTGCTTTTGTTTAATTTAGATTTCACAGTGTGTATTAACACTGTGAAGTCTAATGGGGCGGTCACACATGTCACAGAGGGGAGGAGGAAGCTGGATTCTTCCTCCCCTCTGTGACATCACTGCGCTTTCTGGGGGAAAGAAAGCGCAGTGTGTGAAAGCCCCTGCGTATTTTGCTGCGCTTTTTTGCGCGGCCGAAAAACGCGGCAAAAAGCGCAGCAAAATACGCAAATGTGTGAATGTAGCCTTAGACTGGTTTCACATTGCGATTGATGAAAATCGGACAGCATCGTATGCCATCCGATCCCATTTTTTTTATTGGATCTGATTTAAATGGCTGGGGGAGGCTGTGGGAGGTTTTGGGAGTGGTCTAGGATATTGAGCATGCTCAATACAGAAAATCGGATCCGATCCCCATAGACTCCCATATTATTTTAATTGAATCGGATACCAAAATCGCAGCAGTCTACGATTTTGGCTTCTGAAAAAAATCGGACAGGATCGGAGGCAAATCGGATGCCATTAAGTGCAAATCCGATCCGATCCCCATTGGATAACATGGGGGCTAATTCGGATCCGATGCTGTCTGATGAAAATCGGACAGCATCGGATTTAACAAAATCGCAATGTGAAACCAGCCTAAGGCCCCTTTCAGATTAGCAGTAGTTTGAAAATGCGGCAGTCGCGGTAAAAAAACGCATCTGCTGCATTTACCACATAACGGCCGCATTTGTGGCACACTTGTGGCAAGCCCCATGCATTCTGTATGGGGTTTGCGGTAAGTGTGCGGCACGTGCGGTTCCGGTAGTTGTGGCAGTTGCGGCCGCGAAAAAAACACTGTCAGCGGTGTTTTGTTTCGCGGCCGCAACTACCAGAACCGCTCTTGCCGCATCTGCCGCACTTACTGCAAGCCCCATGGACAATGCATGGGGCTTGTCGCAAGTGTGCCACAAGTGCGGTCGTTATGTGGTAAATGCGGCAGATGCGTTTTTTTTTACCGCGACTGCCGCATTTTCAAACTACCGCTAATCTGAAAGGGGCCTAAGCGAGCGAGACGGCTGATAACAGAGAGCACTAGACAGATGATATCTAATAGAGCATTGCAAGATTGCATCAGGGTCTGTGGTCTGCTCTCCAATGGAGCAAAGCAAGAAAAAGTTCTGAAGAGCTCCTCTACAAAGGGGCATCATGGTGAAGGCTGTGGCCGCTCACTGAGTGTCAGACCTCTTGACCCCTCAATATGACAGAGAAGAGGGTACAGGGGTGATCCCAGAAGTCTGATCAGAGCACCTCATTAATAGAAACCACATCTGTTAAAAGCTGGCTCCCATCCTGTATCTCTATGGGTAAGTTCACACTTACCCGGCGTGTTTGTCGGCGGCAGCTGGCGGGTCCCGCCAGGAAGCTCCGGCGCCGTCCACCGGCTTCCTGGCGGGTATGTGCGGGCGGTATCCGGCGGCTGCCCAGCGGGTTCTCGGCGGAGATTCTGCAGCGGCTGGAAGCAGCACATGATTCTGCTTGCAGCCGCTGCAGAACCGGCCGGTTTTTAGAACATGGTCATTCTTTGCTAACCCGCTGGGAAACCTGCGGGTTAGCAACGGATGACGCTGGGTAACCGCCGGTATGTGCACAGGCTTGGGCGGGTTACATTAGTTTCAATGTTAATCCAAACGTCGGTTTGGATTAACATAAATTTAAATAAAACTAATGTATGCAAAACGGCGGTTTACACAGGTAAACCGCCGAAAACCCGCCCAGTGTGCACATACCCTATCAGAGACATGTCCATGCAGGATGACTCTCCATTAATTTCTATTGGATTATATGGTAATAACCAAGTTTCTGCAGTAGGGTTGTGAAGTCAGTAAGCCAAACGTCCGACGACTCCATTTCCCTGAATCCGACTCCACCCTAAATGTACAGAGACTCAGACTTCATTACTCTGACTCCACTGCCCTGGTCTGCAGTGATTATTAGTCCCCCCTCACCCCTCCTCCTGTGCTTCGATTATAGTGCTTGTTACAGTCCTAAGAGGATTTGAAGGTACCAAGACTGTGCAATGGAAAGCTACTTCTTAAAAGGAATCTGTTACCTGGGAATGATTTTTGCCATTTAATCTGAGAGTAGTATGATGTAGGGCCAGAGATACTGATTCCAGCGACATGTCACTTACTGGGCTGCTTAGTGTAGTTTCAATAAAATCAGTGTTTAATCAACTGGAGGTTATCACTAGTGGACTAGTAACACTGCTGACAGGTAGTCCAGCATATTCATGTGCTCTATATAACAATACACACACACACTCATTACAGTGTATACAGAAAGCTGCCAATCAGTGGTGTGGGTGGGGCTATAGAGTGCCACATTCAAACGACTGCTATATCTCCTGCAAAGTAAATGGTAGTTTTATTAAAATAGCAGCAGGTAGCACAGTAATTGAGACACATTGCTGGAATCGGGATCTCTGTCTTCATTATGCTGCTTTCAGATGGGATGGCTAAAACCTACTGACAGATTACCTTTTAAAGGGAACCTGTCACCAGGTTTTTGCCATCCAGTCCGAGAGCAGCATAATGTAGAAATGGAGACCCTGATTCCAGCGATGTGTCATTTACTGAGCTGCTTGGTGTCATTTTGATAAAATTAGTGTTTTCTGTTGCAGATTTAGCAGTCTGTGAATATGACAGACTACCAGGCAGCAGACCAAGTAGACTGCTAATGATAATCTCCAGCTGATCAAACAGTGATTTTATCAAAACTACACTGAGCAGCCCAGTAAGGCTGGCTTCACACTGCGGCGGCGTCCGGTCCGGGGCTGTCAGGAGTGACAGCCTGGACCGGAGTTTTGCTGCATAGGATAGTATCTGGCTGCACGGAGCTGGATCGCGCCGGGTGGCAATTATCTGCCATCCGGCTGCTAGCTCGCCGGATGAATCCTGCAGAAGTGGGGATTTGTCTGCCGACTCCAAAAACGGTGCATGCAACGTTTTTGGAGTCGGCAGACAATTTTCCCCACTTCTGCAGGATACATCCGGCGACACAGCAGCCGGATAGCAGATAATTACCACCCGCCGCGATCCAGCTCCGTGCAGCCAGATACTATCCTATGCAGCAAAACTCCGGTCCAGGCTGTCACTCCTGACAGCCCCGGACCGGACGCTGCCGCAGTGTGAAGGCAGCCTAAGTGACACATCGCTGGAATCAGGATCTCAGGTCCTATATTATGCTATTCTCAGATTAGGTTGCTAAAACCTGGTGACAGGTTCCCTTTAAGAAATAGGACATGCTTTACTACACATCCTCTTAAGGCCCAGTTACACACACAGATAATTGTGCAGAGATTGTTCGCAGATCTCTGGTTGCAGTGAAATCATGGACACATTGTTACATTTGTACACGGCAACAAAATAGAACAATGTGTCCATGATTTCACTGCAACCAGCAAATTGCAAGTGAAATTGCATGCAATGTTGCGACGTGTAAGGGCCACTTTACACACACCAACTTATCTGTCCAACTTCTGACCAACTTGATGGTTGCAGTGAAATAATGGACACATTGTTCCATTTGTACACAGCCACAAACTGGAGCAATGTGTCCATGATTTCACTGCAACCAGCAAGTTGGTCAGAAGTTGGACAGATAAGTTGGTGTGTGTAAAGTGGCCCTAAGGGTACCCTAAAGTGCAGCTCTGTCCTACAATTTGACCCTATAAAATGAAGGATCACAACAAAGAAAAAGATGCAACTAATCTAGTCTTGCAGGTGTATGTTTCCTTCAGGGCTTTTACAAATCAAACAAGATTATCAAATTTTATTTTTTTTTGCATTCAGGCTTTAAGGCTGCCTTCAGACTTGCAGATGCATCTGCATCGTTTTGCAGATGCATCTGCAAGCATCTGCATGCAGACCGCGGCCCCTATGTTTATAATGGAGCGCACGGCGGTCTGCAGATGCTTGCAGACCGCCGTGCGCTCTCATTGCCCGCCATTAGTGATCTGTGCGCATGCGGATGCCTGCGCATAAATCACACACTCTCTCGCCCGCACCAGGGACGCGACATGCTGCGTCCCGGGTGCGGACGCGGGACACCGGAAGGAGCAGATATCGTCCGCATCCGCACCCGAACGCAGCAAATGCTGCCAAACGCAGGCACTATGCGTTCCTATGTTAAACATAGGAACGCAATGCGCATGCTTTTGAATGCGTATGGGAACGCAGCATAAGCTGTGTTCACATACGCAAATGTAAAGGCAGCCTAATACAGGCCTGCAGTATAAAGTAGGCCACACACCAGCCTCTATACATAAAATAAGATGGTTTTAATGAGCGACCATCAATCTTTAGGGGAGGAGGGGTGGTTCTTGAAAATATGGAAACTGCTGAGATTTCTCTACTTTCTGTACTTATTCACAATCTTGAAGAGTGATTGCATTGTGCACCATTCAGCTACAGATGTCACAGCCCATCAATCTGAGGCCTCATTCTGGCATCCATGTTTTGTGTCCGTGTTCTATTAGTGACTTTTGTGTTTAGAACATTACCCATCATACTCTCTATGGTGCTATTCACATATGTGTCTGAAAAAAAATCACATGTCTATTTTATATCGGTATCATGGATAAAAATTACCTATACAAGTGCGTATGTATCTGTGAAAATCCCATCCCAGACAGTGCATGGATGGCGTCAGTGTGCTGTCTGTGATAGCCTTTTTAATTTATCCATAAGCAAAAATCACTGATGGTAAAATCTGGCACTGACCAATAACTTGGACCATATTTTTCACATGTGACTTAAAGGGATCCTGTCACCCCCAAATCACCTCTAAACCTATTAAAACCTGTCCCTAGAGCATATTAACACTGTCCCTACACTCCTTTTAGCTCCTAAATGGCATTAGTCAAAGTGAATATAAACGTTTTATAAGTACCTGATTAGTCATGATAATGAGTGACTATGCTATTCATAGTCACTCATCAAGGCAGCCCCTCTTCTTCATATCACGCCTATTCAGGCGTGCTCGTCAGTCTATGTTCAAAATCGCGCCTCCCTGCGCGCCTCCCCTCTCTCTCATAGCGTCCGGGCTTCACTGTAAGCTGTATGACGCGATTCGCGTCATTCCCGGCGCCGGATGACGTATTTGCAGCCGCGCCGCGCTGTCAGCTTCAAAATACGCACTGCGCATGCGCATGCGCAGTGCGGGACTTGAAGCTGACAGCGCGGCGCGGCTGCAAATACGTCATCCGGCGCCGGGAATGACGCGAATCGCGTCATACAGCTTACAGTGAAGCCCGGACGCTATGAGAGAGAGGGGAGGCGCGCAGGGAGGCGCGATTTTGAACATAGACTGACGAGCACGCCTGAATAGGCGTGATATGAAGAAGAGGGGCTGCCTTGATGAGTGACTATGAATAGCATAGTCACTCATTATCATGACTAATCAGGTACTTATAAAACGTTTATATTCACTTTGACTAATGCCATTTAGGAGCTAAAAGGAGTGTAGGGACAGTGTTAATATGCTCTAGGGACAGGTTTTAATAGGTTTAGAGGTGATTTGGGGGTGACAGGATCCCTTTAACTCAAATATCTGAATCAGGCCTAAGGCGGCCGTCACACGTTTCAATATTGGGAACGATATCGTTTAAGCGATCCGCTTTTTGATCGCTTAAGCGATATCGTTTGTGCATCGCTGCGTGTAATCAAGCGATTTTACAATGTAAAATCGCTTGATCGTTACATCGCAGATATGAGAGCCGGAGCTCATATCAAGCGATAAAACGCTTGATCAATCTGCATCATCGTGGTGTGTGACACCACCATGAACGATCTCCCAGCAGCACAGCCTATGCTGGGAGATGGTATGTATGGTAAACGTTGGGTTACTAAGCGCCGCGCGGCGCCTAGTAACCCGATGTGTACCATAGTTACCAGCGATCTCGCTGCTCCACATCGCTGGTGAGTCTGTCTGTGTGACAGCTCACCAGCGATGTGAGCGATATCGTTAGCGATCGCGCGTGCACATGATCGCTAACGATATCGCTCACGATATTGCAGCGTGTGACGGCCGCCTAACATAGTCCCAAGTATCATTATAATGTGTTGCTAAACCCGGTTTTCCACATAAAAATTAATAAGGTTTAGGTCTTGGGTTGTGGATTCTTACTGACTTTTTGCAAACAGTTATTCACATTGCCACCATCTCTCTGCAAATCACATGCAGTAAATAAATGGCAATTTAGTATTAGAGGAGTTGTCCAGAGAGAAGAAGATCTCGCCTATCGATAATATTTAATATAATTAATGGAGTCCGACCATTGGGACCCCCATTGATCGTCAGAACCAGGTACTTTTATCCCTCTTAGGCTGCTTTCACACTACGATTTTGTGAAATCCGATGCTGTCTGATATAAATCGGACAGCATCGGATCCGAATTTGCCCCCATGTAATCCTATGGGGATCGGACCGATTCGGATGTGCACTAAATGACATCCGAATCGTGTCCGATCCGATTTCTTTGAGAGTCTTGCTCACTCGTACGGTGATTGCCTGTCTACTCACACTGGCTGATTACCGGCAATAATTGTTCCCACAAAGGCTTGTTGGCTACTCCACTCTTTCTTTTTGGTGCAGTATATTGTTGGAATATAAGGCCTAATGCCCACACTGCATTTTTTGACAAATCTGCATGTCTAACCTGAAGCAAAGCATGTCTATGACATTTCAGAAGTGTCGTGCCAACGTTAATTTTTTTTTTTTTTTCCTCGTGCATTTAGTTAAAAAACAATCTGCGGCATGTCAAATGTTGGTGTGTATTTCCCTGCATTTTTCAGCTCCTTCAGCCATTAACTTCATTATAAAAAACATAAGGTAGAAATACTCACCAATGCGCAGTTTGTTTTCCTGCCACATGTTTGATACAGAAAATTTCCGCAGCTTGGGCACGTACCTAAAGGTTTGGATTGGCATGTATGATGGGGTCCTGTATCCTTTAGGCTACTTTCACATTTGCGTTTAGTTTTAGACCTGAACTCTTCAACTTCAGGCAACATTGCGATCTGTCTAATGCATTGGTATTGGAGTTCTGGACATGTGCGGCACTTGTGTTTTCATCCGGATCCAGCAAGTCCAGCACTTCAGGCACTGGACAAAAAACCTTTAACTGTGGTTTTAAGGCAAGTCTGAAGGGCCGGATTTGATGGATCCGGATGAAAACGCAAGTGCCGCACATGTCCACAACTCCAATACAAATGCCTTAGCCAGAACGTAATGTTGCCGCATCCGTGTTTTTTTATTTTTTTTATTTTTTCCAAAAAAGGCGGAATTCTGCCGGATTAAAAAATTTGCAGATGTGAAAGTACTTTAACCCATATTCTTTGTTACCATTTACTTTCATCCTGGTTTGTGTCAGTAATCACATGTTGGTTTATAGGAAACGCAGTGTGTAATAAATACATTATATCTGCAGTGAGTGCAATGTCAGCAAGTCTTGGGGAGCACCTAGACTGCAGCTATGAACACTATTTTTACTTTGCCTTTATGTAGGGGCTGGCTGGCAAATTTCGGCCTGGGGGGCAAGCACACAGCAGTGGCCCATGAGCTTCATGGGCAGCGCCCTCCCAGACCAATACGGCCCGGTGGCCCCAAAACTGCTACTTGACCACTGGCCTGGGGGGCATCTGCCCTCTGGGCCAGCCAGCCCGTTCTTTTACATACATAGTAGATTTGGTTACTATTTATAAGGCATCCCGGCACATGGGGTTGTGTATCCGTGCTGTACGTTGTGAGTTGGCTCAGTGTCAGATATGATGAGCACATTGTCCTGCTCTATGCTGCTGGGTGATTATATCCATCCTCTATACTGTCCAGGGGCAGCAGTGATGTCTGTACAGCAGATGTTACTCAGTCTGACTTTTATTGTCCACACATTTCCATGTGACCCCCTTACATTGCTGACTCCGGTGTGTATGGAGCGATTGCTCCTTATTACATCATGCTATAATGGAGCCGTTGTGGTGCCTCATTTACTTCTAATCATTTTGTGTTTTTGTCTCTACATTTTGGTAATTATTCTTCAGACTGCTAATTACAGAATCCATATCCAAGTTACTTGGTCTCTGCCATGTTCTTTTTGAGCTCTGGGAATCACTAGTCTACTCTTCTGATGATGACGATGACAAAATCCTCACCTCCTCTGCCGTGTGTCCCGCGATCTGTGGTATCCAGCTCCGAGGGCTTAAGGACCTAGATCAGCTGATTGGTCACATGATTTGATCAGCACGGTTTAAATCACCCGCCTGCCGATCTGTTTTGGCGCGCACGCGATTTAAACCGCTCAGCTGATGTATATATACCCGCGCTCCATAGGCCCCGTATTATTTGCCGCGGACCGCTTCGGATCCGATTCTGTCCGATTTGGTCCACTGTGCCCAAAATCGGAGGAGTCTCCGATTCTGGGTACAGCAAAAAATTGGACACAATCGGATCCGTGACAATTTGGACACAATCAGATGGCCATACAGGACCAATACGTGCCCATAGGAATACATGGGGGGCCAAATCGGATGCATGGCTATCCATTTTACAACGGATAGCCACGTATGCACAAAAATCGTGATGTGAAAGCAGCCTAACAAACTTGTCCAGAAGAACGAATTGTAGCAAAATAATAGAAAAACTGTCCGGGACCAGAGAGGAGGGAAAATATAAATGAATGTGTTAGCACCTGGCTGTGGAGTCAGTAAGGTAAACCTCAGACTCCACCAAAATGGACACCGACTCCGACTGCAAAGCCCTGGATGAGGCATAACATTTTGTTAGTAAAAAGTGGTTCTGGTCACCAAAGGAAATGTGGTTTAG
The DNA here is from genome assembly GCA_033576535.1 of Allobates femoralis. Lineage (NCBI taxonomy): Eukaryota > Metazoa > Chordata > Amphibia > Anura > Aromobatidae > Allobates > Allobates femoralis. The sequence goes on from JARQOC010000006.1 coordinate 121,754,766, forward strand.
ATTTTATTCCCGCACTTCAGTGCTTTTATGGAGGTCCATCATCAGTTTTGTACCCTACGGAACTGCTGACCGGTCTCGATACGAGGCATTAAATATACGGTACCTTTCTGTAGTGTTTTAGCAGCAGCATGATTAAGAAAGTGAAATATTTATGTGGGGTGAGCCACCTCCGCCATTGCTATCTCCACATTCCCTAAAGCAAGCGCTCCACCATCCCTCCCTTTTACATGAGGAAGCTGTAATGGGCATCTAAATGGATGCTATAGCATTCTCAGGAGCAGAGTGGGGGGCTTTGTCTACAGACAAAGGTACTTCAGTGCTAGGGGTTACTCAGGGAGCACTTACCAGAGTGGCATGTGCTACTTTGAAACTTATTTGCTCATTCACACTTTTAAAACCCTAAGGCTGCCTTCACACTTGCGGTCCCCTCCGCAGCGTCCTGCGGAAGGGAACCTCAAGCTGAGCGCAGGCGCCGCAAGTCCCTATGTTTAACATGGGGACACAGGTGCCTGCGCTCAGGTGCAGATTGGCGTGCGCATCCTGTGCGCACCCATTCACTGCAATGTATGATTTGTATGCAGGCGGATGCTTGTGCATAAATCGTACATTCTCGTCCGCACCACATGTCGCGTTCAGGGTGCGGACGAGAGTGTGGGATATGTATGCTTGCATCCACCTGCATACAAATCATACATGGCAGTGAATGGGTGCGCACGCCAATCTGCACCCGAGCATAGGGACTTGCGGTGCCTACGCTCAGTTGCGGTTCCCCTCCGCAGGATGCTGCGGAGGGGACCGCAAGTGTGAAGCCAGCCTAAGTGCAGTTTGATCTGTGGATAGTATAGAGTGAGAGAGGCTAAGCACAATTATTCTATAGGTTTTTTTTTTTTCTTTAGAAAAAAAATCAGAATTTATTTTATTTATTGAGCTCCCTGCTGTTTATGTATGGCAGTCCAGTAAGCGGTCCAACTCAGTGATTGACAGCTGTCGCTGCATGCATAGTCCTATAGGGGAGACTGTCAATCACTGAGTTGGACTGCCCACTGGACTTGTATACATACAAACACCAGAGATTTTAATGAAACTTCTCTTACAAAAATGATTTGATGTGCCCCCGCCCCCTTCTATAGCATCTGTCTGCAGGTTCGATACCATTTTCAGCATGACAGGTTCCCTTTAACAACCCCTCATGTCAAGATCTGTCAGCGGATTTTCAGGGTCAAAACTGCCACTGGCTTTGGTGAAGTTGAGGCATGTGCCAATCATTTCTACTGTCTGGGAATTGATGCTTGTACTGATCAGAGGAGCGGGCTGTCACAAGTACCGTAATCATTCAGAGAAGAGATTGTGCTGCCTGTCCCCTGCTGGGCACTGCCTGGAAATAGTCAGTGAGCGGATATTAATAGATCACAGATAGCAATAGGCGCCAGCAACAAAAATGTAGGCACCTCGCTTTCTTGTGTCTTGGGAAATCGACTAAATGGATGGAAATGTCACTTAAATGGCATGGGGAAGACGCCTGTCCTGGATAGATACATCTGACTCCCAAGTCACTGCTGGGAGCAATGTCAGAGTATTATGCTGTGTGCAAACATGTGATAAAAATGGACCATTATTTTTTTAATGCATTTTTGAGTGCAGATTTGTCACAAAACATGAAAGGAATCCTGACTCTGAGAGACCTGGAGTGTCGTGCACACGCTACTTATGTGTGACTTCCAGATTTGGTGCAGAAAATCTGCTGCTTGCTAAGTCTTTGGATATACGTGCAAATTGAGTACGGTGCTTGGTTGCAAACATTTCTGCACAGTTTCTGCATCTCTTTGCATGAAAAATGCAATGGCAAAACACACTTGTTTTTACATGGGTTTTTCAGCATTTTTGGACACCAATGACTGATATAGCACTCATTGATGTCCAAAAAAACATGGTTGAAAAATGCATGCAAAAATGTGACAATTGCCTTTTTTTTATTTTTTTTTCTCTCTGCGTTTTTTCTGCCATGAGATGCAGATCCGATTGGTGATGTTAGCTTCACGTGTCTGATCAGCTGACATGTACAGGAAATGATGCGAGCTCAGTGCGTGAGCTTGCATCAGAGGGAAGGACATGACCGAGGATGTATATATACGTTCTTAGCCTTAAAGGGGTTAAAAGGAGTAAGACAATAGAGGCATATAGGAAGCGTTTAATCCCAAACTGTCCCTTCTCCACCAGTTATCCCTACACTAAATGCAGATAACGGCAGTTTTACTAGAATAAGTATTTAGCCTGAAAAGCACTTCTGTATTTAGGTTGCAGCAGCCCACCCATAGAAGAACTGTAAGGCAGTGGACCCTGTCTATATGTCTGCTCTAATCTAAGTGCTCCCTCTTAGACCAACCCTCCCTAAACTGCAGTGTGACGAGCACTGAGTCTTGTATAAGACCTGATGTTGGAATGCGGCCAGCAAATCACAGGAATTCTAGTAGCCAACATGACTATGGCATTACCGAGTATGGCAGGCAATCCTTACATGTTGTTTGACTGTCTAACCACTGCAAAACATGTGGCACGTACCAGAGCACCCTGGTGCAGTGGCGAGCACGCTCAAACTAGTGATTGGCTGCAGCGGTTAAACCTTCGTCACACATAACGAGGTCGGTATCGAGATCGTTGTAACGTCACAGGTTTTGTGATGTAACGGCAATCTCACTATATAGCTAAGTGTGACCCTTAGCAGCGATCAGGCCCCTGCTGTGAGATCGCTGATCGTTACAAAGTGCTCTAGGTCATTTTTTTGTCCTTGGTCTCCCGCTGGTCAGCACGCATTGCTGCGAGAGACCAACGATCAGCGATCTCACAGGCTGGTAACTATGATAAACATCAGGTATCCAGGTGGCGCGCGTTGCCTAGATACCCGCTGTTTATCATAGTTACCCTCGATGTGGAGGTGGCTCCCTGGTCCCTGGGGAGATCTGCCTGTTTGACAGCTCCCCAGCGACCAGGTAACGACGTACCATCGATCCCTACAAGATTGTTTATCATTGTCGGGATCGCTGGTGCGTCGTTGTGTGTGACGGGAGCTTTACATGACTGAGTGCCACAGGAGAACAGAGACTGGACGAGGATTGGTGGAGTGTTTGCATAGGAACAGCCATGATTGGTGAGTATTACCCCTCTTGTTATTTTAAAGTACTGTATGCTGCATTTGCACAGCACCTCTCATATATTTTATGTGATGATGTTGATATGCGTTCTCTTATAGGTAATAATTGACATTGTTTTGTGGGTCATGTAGAATTTTGGCCACATTATCAGGCAGTCCGGGCCTGGAATAATTAACTTGCATATTTGTCCAGTAAGAGATTATAGGCGTCCCTTAAATCAGCTGAGTAAGTGGCACTAAGCTGTGGGATGACGCTTGTATCACCGGGCACATTTCTGCTGACCCACATGCAGATTGTCCTGGATTGGATCTCACATCTGTATGAGTTTTTTTTGTTTTGTCTTAAAGCCAAAACTTGACTCTGTAATTTTAATTTAAAATGCATTATACCGAAGCAAATTGCCAAATGTAACAAGCAAACTGCTGGTCTGCCTTCCATCTTGCTGTTTAGCTGCAGTCCATCTCAATCTGTGCTGGAAACAGTATTCAGCTGCCGCTCTGGCAGAGGGTTGGAGACGGCTGAGCTCTCACTTTCTAGAACACGGCGTGAAGATGTGTTCAGGAAACAAATGAAAAATAACATTGCAGTTCTACTGGATCTCTACATAGCAGGTTCTCCAACCATGGAGTAACCCGCATACATGACAAAGACCTGTCAGTGCAGTCCTTGGTCATATGACCAGGCACGTTAAAGGGTCAGTATTGAATTTTCAGATTGCTACTTCCAATAGGTAGTGTTAGTTAAAGTCCTCTTTGAAGAGGCAATTTTCATATCACATCAGTGTCACCCGAAGCCTCCCTAGAGGTGGGATCCCTTGAATTTGTAGTACGTTCACTATCTATACATAAAACATAGACTACATTTGTATCTAAAACCTGGTTTTCTGGGCATACACTCCCTGACAGAATGTTATGTTGCTTATCCATGTTATGTAAATAAAAGCTTATAACCTGATGTTAAATTCATCCATTGGTTGTATAAATTGGCATCAATACTGAAATATTGATAATTTAATGAACACAGAATGGTCAGATTTTAGCAAGACACACGTTTTGTCGCCTGGTCATATAATGCACCCAGTCCTAGTTTATATCCTCAGCTGTGCTCCGTAAATGATCGTTAAATTAGTGGGTGTGTATATAAAGAAACCCAGCACCCCAGACCTTCACTAGAACTGCAACTTGAGCTCTGACAACATGCCAAAAATCCACCCTGCGACAAAGGCTTGATTATCAAGAGGCTGAAGACCAGATCCACTGCAGAGGTGGCTTGCACCTTTAATGTGTCTCAGTGTCAAGTACAAAGAATTAAAAAAAGATTTGAAGAGACTGGAGATGTGTTTAACAAGCCCAGGTCCAGCAGGCCCCGCAAGACAACTGCTCAGGAGGAACGTTTGTTGATTAGAAAATCCAAAGCAAGCCCCTCTTCCCTGCAGCAGAGCTCCAACAGACCTGGTCACCTCAAGTACCTGTGTCATCTAGAATAGTTCGTAGGATTCTTCGAAATGGCCTCCATGGTCGAATCAGTGCCCAGAAGCCAGCAGTAAACAAAAGGCAAATAAAAAAACTGTGTGCATTTGCATAGTCCCACAGTCTGCTAAACAGATAGACGCTGGAAAAATGGCAGAAGGTGGATTTCCCTGATGAATTCTTCAGTAGAATTACACCACAGCCACCACAAATACTGCAGGAGACCTACTGGAGCCCGTATGGATCCAAAATACACCCAGAAAAGTAAAATGTGGAGGTGGAAAGATCATGGTATGGCTTTACATTCAATATAGGGGGTGTGCGAAACATTTGCAAGGTGGAAGGCAATATCAATAGCCTAAAATATCAAGAAGTATTAACTACCTCTTATATTCCAAATCCTAAAAGGGGTCAAATTTTGCAGCAGAATGGTGCTCCATCTCATACATCCATCTCTACAACAAAGTTTCTCCAGCAAAAAAGATCAAGGTGCTCAAGGACTGGCCAGCCCAGTCACCAGACATGAACATCATTGAGCATGTTTGGGGTAGAATGAAAGAGGAAGAGTACGGTCACACATCCGTGAAACTACGACTGTAGTGCGAGTTAAAATCGCATTGCAGTCGAACTAATGCTATTCAATGTATGAGAACACATTTGCAAGTGTCGGACTTTTCTCATCCGATTCACGGACGTCAAAGCAGTAGCAACATGCTGCGACAGTATGCGATTCACGCGCAAGACTCGCCAGTGCAAGTCTATGGGTCCTACAAAAATCGTGGACCACAGTTGGATCACAGTTGGACCATCCAACTCTGATCTGAGTTTTCACAGCTGAAACAATTGCCAAGCTGATTTCATTCAAAAATCGCATGCAACTCCCGGATTGCACTCAGACCACACTCTGATTACTGCTGGACAGCTCTCGGATGTAATCTCAGGAAATGTCACACAGTAGCATCACCGTTGGATGCAAAACTGATCAAAGCTCTAACAAAAGTCGTCCTACTCTCGGATCTGTGAATCGGAGCGTTTTTTCACTCGCATGTGTGTCCGTACCCGAAGCTTGGAAGACAAAACCAAAGAATCTAGATGAACTCTGGGAGGCATGTAAGACTGCATTCTTTGCTATTCCTGATGACTTCATTAATAAATTGTATGAATCATTGTTGAACTGCATGGATGCAGTTCTTCAAGCTCATGCAAGTCACACAAAATAATAAATGACTCTAATAGCACTACAACTTCATTCACCAATATTATGCAACATATATTTGTATTTTAAGTTAATTATTTGTTTGAATATCACATTACTTTCTGTGGGCGACACCATTCTGTGTTCATTAAATGATCAAATATTCAACATTGAGGCCAATTTATTTTCTTAACCTAAACCACATTTCGGAGAGTTTCAGTTTTCAAAAGAGTAATTTATACAACTAATGGATGAATTTAACGTCAAGTTATAAGCTTTGATTTACATAACATGGAAAAGCGACATAACTTCTGTCAAGGAGTGTAGAGAGCTGATGCCCTGGATCTGACTGTTCCTGTGTTTGCACATTTATATACGATATTTTTGGTGTCTGTTAAGTGGTAGAAAGAGTTTGGTCCATTGGATGTTGTCCATAAGTTAATCACATAACTTGCATTAGCGTGACTCGCGTAGACTCCATTCAGAACATGTCCTTGGGGACTATCAGACGTTGCCCCTGGGATGTTTCATGTATTTCTTCATAGTGAAGTAATACATTAACTGTTTGCCAATGCTGGCTATTTATGTTGGTCCTACAATAAGCTGATAGTAGCTGCTTTAATCAGGGAATTGTATTTTTTGTATAACATCCACCCAACTGTTAAAAGAGAATATGACACGATACAGGAAGGACCCTAATGTTCTCCATACAGCTTTGTTACCTTTGTTTTAGTCTTAAGTGTCGGTGTAAATGGCACAGAAATTTGTTGCAATTACACATGTTTATTTAATTGTGTGTATTGCAACAACACAAAAAAACAGAGCAAAATAGGCAAATTGGACATTATTTCACATACAAACCCCAGAGTGGGCTGGACAAAAATGCTGGCATCTTTTTAAAAGTGTGGGTAAACCACTTAATTTGAAACATGTGGTGCTCTTAAACTCACCTGTGTAACAGGTGTGGGCAATATGAAAATCGCACCTGAAGCCAGATAAAAAAGGGAGAGGTTGACTCAATCTTTGCATTGTGTATCTGTGTGTGGAGCACTAAGCATGGACAGAAAGAGAAGCGGAGAACTGTCTGAGGACTGAAGGCTGGAATCACACTGTCCGAGTGACACGCAAGTCACTTGGACGAGTCTCAGATGACTAACTTGAAATGGCCTCCCCCCTGTCAGAAGGGGAGCGTGGAGCTGCTAAGAAATACCAGCAGCTGATACTCCCATCCAGAGAAGGGGAGGACATTCAGAGTTAGTCAACCGAGACGCATCCAAGTCTTGCATGTCACTTGGACAGTGTGATTCCAGCCTAAGAACCAAAAATGTTGAAAAATATCAACAATCTCAAGGTTACAGGTCCATCTCCACAGATCTTAATGTGTTTTGGTCCACTGTGCTTAGCATAATCAAGAAGTTTACAACCCATAGCACTGTAGCTGATCTCCCTGGACATAGATGGCAGAGAAAAATTGATGAAAGGTTGCAACGCAGGATAGCCCCGATGGTGGATAAGCCTCAATCAAATGCCGAAGAAATTCAAGATGTTCTGCATGCTCAGGATGCATCAGTGTCAGCATAAACTATCCGTCGGCATTTGAATGAAATGAAACACTATGGTAGGAGACCCAGGAGGACCCCACTACTGACAGGAAAAAAAGCTAGACCGCGTTTGCCAAAATGTATATACAAGACCAAAATGGTGTTTTAGTAAGGTGTTCTACTGTTTACGGAAGATGAATTAAGGCCTACAAAAAAAAAAAAGACGCCGTAAGTACAGTCAAATATGGTGGAGGTTCAAAGATGTTTTGCTGCCTCTGGCACTAGGTGTCTTGACTGGTAATCTTCAGATTTGATGATACTTTGCACACAAAGGATTTTGGGTTACAATATAGTTGCAGTAACAGAATGCTGGGATGGAGTCCCAGGTCACCGAACTTCAGCAGGATAATGACCCTAAACATATTTCTAGAAGCCCCCAGAAATGGATGTAAGCAAACTGCTTGAGATTCTGAAGTGTCAGCAATGAGTCCAGATCTAAATCCCATAACCACATGTGGAGAGACCTTAAAATTGCTGTTGGGACAAGGCGCCATTCAATATGAGAGACCTGGAACCGTTTGGTCCTTAATTCTAGTTGAGATGTGTAGAAGCTTGGTGGTGGTAATATGAATTTATTGATTGCATGTCATGCTGGACAAGGGAATGTCCGACAACCGTGTGTAACAACGGAGCATGGACCAGCGATGTCCGGTGCGTTACACAGAACAACAGACAGGGTGACACCAGGGGAATAACTACAGTGGAGGGCCCTGCTCATAAGGAACGGGGGAGAGGTGACCTACTGCACTCTGCTGAAGCTGTGCCCTGATCTCCCTACCGTCCCTATACGAGTTCATGCAACATGTCGCCGAGCAGGATACCTAGAGCCCTCGCTGACCCTGATGTTAGCCCTCAATAAGGAATGGCCAGCAGGAGTGCCAGTCCACAACCACTGCACTGTATATAGGAGACACGAGAGAAAGGGAAGACAGATAAGGAACAAGACAGCAACTTCACATCTGCTGTCACTTCACCAGACAGCAGAGGCATCTCCTCCAGAAAGCTTCCTTCACCTCCAGAACCTTTGGCCAGTATGAATTCAATCTCCAGCAAGGCATGCTGGGACCAAGGGATATATATAAAGGGGAAAGAGCAATTGCAGAAAGGCCACACCTGAGCAAGACCTAATGAGCTTGCTGGCAGCAGACTGACATTGACTCTTCCACTGCTTAAAGCGAACCTGTCACCCCCTCCAGGCATCTAAAGATAACATAGCCACCTTCTGCAGCACTAAGGCTGCAGTCTGACAAGGTGTCTATAGCATTTATGTCTCCCTTGATTCACTGAAATAAAGACCTGGTCTGGTTTGAAACAGATTTTATATAAGTCTTTATTTCAGTGAATCAAGGGAGCATAAATGCTATAGACACCTTGTCAGAATGCAGCCTTAGTGCTGCAGAAGGTGGCTATGTTATCTTTAGATGCCTGGAGGGGGTGACAGGTTCGCTTTAAACCTGTCACCTGGATCTAAGCCCCTACACTATCACTACTTGTCCCTGCACCTTCGTAGCTGCTCCCTACCTATCCCTCTCTGAGCCCCGATGCCCCCGCTTCAGCAGCGGGACATGAGCTTCGGGAAGGGGGGGGGGTGGTATTGGTGCCCCGCCGCCCCTGCTTCAGCCGCGGGACATGAGCTCCGGGGGGGCGGGGGTGCTATCAGTGCCCCGCCGCCCCTGCTTCAGCCGCGGGGTTTATGAGTTCCGGGGGGAAGGGGGGGTTTGCTGTCAGAGCTGAGCCGGCCCTGACCCTTGCTGCAGGTCTTACCTGCTCCTTGTCGCCGGCGCCATGTCAGTGATATGGCGCCGCCCCCTTCTCCAGAGCTAGGGCTAGGGTTATTGTTAGGGTAAGGGCCCCGTCACACGGGGCGATATCGCTGCCCATTCATGCAGAGATGTGGTGGCGTGGCCTATCACCCTACGTCGCCACATGTAAGGAGGCGATGCCGCTGGTCCCGGCCGGTCGCCAGGTTTCACAGCAGTGCTGTGAAACCTAGCGATCATCATGGGGCGATGTGCACACATCGCCCCATGTAACCGGGTGGTGGCGACCTGTCAGGCGATGGGAGCCATAGGCTCCCATTGTCCTGCATTGCCGCCGGGGTTGTCAGACACCCCGGCGGCGATGCCGCCCTACAGGCCGCCGGTACGGGTCTGGAGGAGTCGCCCCGTCTAAACGGGGGACGGCGCTGGTGGCGGGGGGCGGCGAGAGCGTGCGCGCGCACCCCCGCAGTTCACCGCCGACATCTCCAGCCCCGTGTGACGGGGCCCTTATGGTTAGGGCTAGGGTGTTGGGGTTAGAGCCTGGGCTGCAGACGAGAAGAGGGGCGGGAACACCCAAGGGAATCTGGATGCTTCCCTCAGTTACCCTCCTCTCCTCTGTCACAGGGACATCCAGCGATGTCCCCGCTGTGATCGCCGTGAGAGCTCCTTCGGATGCCTCCATATGACTTCCTGGTTCCGTCTCTGTGAGCCGCAGTGGCTCATTGGAGGCGGAACTGGGCGGGAAATACAAATGTATAAAATTTCTGCCCATAAAAGAAATTAAAAAAAAAAAAAAATGGTACCGCTTTTAGCACAAAATTCCTGACATAATCATACCGCCAGGGAGGTTAAGTTGAGGGTACCAAGAATTCTGTCTGGACAATTTTTAGAGTTTTGTATGAAATGATGTCCAATTTGCATTATTTTCTACCTTGTTGTTTTTTTTTTTTTTATTTTTTTATTTTTGTGTGTGTTTCAATGCACACAGGGTGCTAACACCGTTGGCCATGGTGTGTGGGTGTATATTTATACACATGGGTGATCAAAATTAGAGATCAATGACCACTTGATCTTTTCAAACAGTGTACTCCTATACAGATGAACTTTTGACATTTTTTGTGTAAGGGGTGCACCATGCCACTAGCACAGTGTTTTCCAAAATAGCCAAAGTTTATCAACTTAAAACCTTTATTTTACACAAAACGGGATGATCATAAATTGAGAACCGCAATGACTGTAGACAAAGATTAAACTATATTCTGTGAAGGTTACAACAGTCACCAATCAGTAGGAAGTGTACAGGCCTTTGCTTTGAATGAGTTCAGCACATTTGCAGCCACAGGACATCACTAGTCGCTCACACAGCTCCAGTGTGATTTTTAGTCCACTCTTCTTCCAGTCTCTTCCACAGTTCTGTGACTTTTGTAGGTTTCTTGGCCATAACACTGTTACCAAGGATTTTCCAGAGGTTTTCTATTGCGTTTAGATCAGGACTCTGGGAGGCCATTTCATTGTTTCAATGTTTTCTGTTTCGAGGAACTGCTTTACTCGTATTGCTGTGTGACAGGGAGCATTGTCCTGCATGAAAATTGCTGCCTAATTGAGTGCTAAACACAAGTAAGGACCCCCTATGTTGTTGATGCAGGTTCTGATACAGCTACATGGCAGAGTGAATGCAAGTGTGTATGAGAGGTCCAACCCCTGCAGCAGAAAATATTACCCAAACCATGACACTTCCTCCACCACCTTATACTGACTTCTTTACGCACTTTTGGGTTCAGTCTTTCCCTAGTTTGTTGACAAATAAAATGTTTTCCACCCAAATAAATGAAACTTGTTTTCATCCCTAAAATTAACTGTTGACCACTTCTCTGTCCACACAACATGCTCCTCACCAAGGGTGGGTCTAGCCTTTTGATTCTTTCTGCTAATAAGAGGTTTGGTCACTGCAGAGTGGGCTTTCAGTCCAAATGATCTTAAATATCATGACCCTGTATGACAAGACAGATCCGTACCCTGTTCAGTGCTGAACTGGTGAGATATTCCTATATATAGTTTTAAGGGCCCAGCGCATATCTTCCTAAAACCAATGGCTGTGTTCTCTCTACTAATTGATTCACACTACTTTTATTTTTCTGATCAAATAGTTTATTAAAATTTTAATAAACTATTTGATAAGAAAAATAAAGTAGCGGGAGTCAATCAGTAGAGAGAACACATAACCATGGGTTTTAGGAAGATATGCGCTGGGCGCTTAAAACTATATATAGTAATAATTTTTTTTTTTTTTTTAAAAGAGGGGAGTTAACACGGTATCCCCTGAGTGCCTTCTAGCAGCTACATCACAGGTTATACACTGGAGCTAGTCTTTTAGGTATCACTACTATCGTTTTAAAGGGATCCTGTCACCTCCAAAACGCCTCCTAAGCTAGCAAAACATGTCCCTGCAGCATCCCATCACTAATCTCACACTTCTTTTGTCTCCTAAAAGCATCCTGTGAAAGTGCATAAAAACGTTTTAATACTCACTCATCTCTATACATAATCGCCAGTTTGGGGCTTCCGGCCACTGTGCCGATATCACGCGCGGCTAGCGATGGCGCGCATGCGCCATCACGCGCGGCTAGCGATGGCGCGCATGCGCCATCACGCGCGGCGAGCGATGGCGCGCATGCGCCATCACGCGCGGCGAGCGATGGCGCGCATGCGCCATCGCGAGCCGCCGACACTGGCCAGAAGCGCCAACATGCTGCCACCACACACGCCGACCACTGCCCGCTGCTGACCCGCTCCCCCGCTATTACCGCCCAGCTCGCCAGCTCCGAGCACACAGTGCCATCCCAGCCCGCCTACAGCCGCGCTCGCCATGGATGACGTCACGGCCCCTCCAGCACCTATCCCCACATACCCTCACTGTCTCCACCAATGTATGTATTCAATGTGTGGCTAATGTGTGTATACTCTAATGTCTCTCTGCTGTGTGTAATCTGTCTATACTCTCTCATCTCTCTTTACTGTCTGTAATATCTCTATACTCTCTGTAATGTGTCTATACTATGTCTAATCTGTCTATATTCTGTCTCATGTGTCTATACTCTCTGAAATGTCTCTGTACTGTCTGTAATGTGTCTGTAATGTGTCTGTAATGTCTCTATACTCTCTGTAATGTGTCTATACTGTGTGTCTACTGTTTGTAATGTGTGTCTACTGTTTGTAATGTGTGTCTACTGTCTGTAATGTGTGCCTATACTGTCTGTAATGTGTGCCTATACTGTCTGTAATGTGTGCCTATATTGTCTGTAATGTGTGCCTATACTGTCTGTAATGTGTGTCTATACTGTCTGTAGTGTGTGTCTATACTGTGTGTCGTGTGTGTCTATACTGTGGCGTGTGTGTCTATACTGTCCGTAATGTCTGTATCATGTGTGTCATCTCTGCATACTGTGTGTCTATACAATGTGTCATGTATCTATATACTGTGTGTAATGTGTGTATACTGTGTGTAATGTCTGTATACTGTCTCTACTCTGTGGAATGTCTGTATACTGTGTGTAATGTGTGTATACAAACTCTCTGTATACTGTGTAATGTCTGTATACAAAGTGGCTGTATACTGTGTAATGTCTGTATACTCTATAATGTATCTATATAATATCTACTTATATCATCGCAAGTTTGGGATTCGCCCGTTGTAGCCGAATCCCAAAATCCTATGCGCCACTCCCAGCGATGACGCGTAGCGTCATCGCCACCCGCAGCCGCACTAGCTCACACCGCCCCCATCCTGCCAAACGTCTGCCCCGCCGCTGCTCGACTTGCGTTGTAGGGCCTGTGGGCGGCTGCAGGGACACAATGACGTTGTCCTGTACCCGCCCCCAGCCATTGTGAGTCAGCAGGGCCTCACACGCCCCGCTCACTCCCATTGCCCGCCGCCACCCCTGCAAGCTGATTTGCCGCTGTATTGTAAACACAGGACGCCCATCCCATTGCCCACGACTCCGCGTCCTGGAACAATCACATGCCCCTCCAGCACAAACCCGCATCTCTCCTCACCCCTCCACCACAGACCCGCATCTCTCCTCACCCCTCCACCACAGACACGCATCTCTCCTCACCCCTCCACCACAGACCCGCATCTCTCCTCACCCCTCCACCACTGACCCGCATCTCTCCTCACTAGTGATGAGCGAGCACTAAAATGCTCGGGTGCTCTGGCCGAGCATCTCAAGATACTCGTGTACTCGGCCGAGCACCGAGCCCAATGTAAGTCAATGAGTGACAGGCTCCGCCCACAGACTTCTGGTTATAAAACGAGTATTGCTGGGAAAGGGCGGGAGGGTGGGCTTTTTTAAATCGCTTACACATACAACACCTTGCTGTGGCCCCCAGAGGGATCCTAACAATGAATCTGCTCTCCCTGAGGTGCCAGCTCACTGTGTGCACTGAAGGGAGTTGTGTACGTGTGGCAGATCGCTTATTATTACCGAGCAGTCCGAGCATCTCGGCGGTACTCTGTGCTCGCCGAGCATCCCAAGTACCGGGATACTCGTGCGAGTAACGAGTAGCGCAGAGCATACTCGCTCATCACTACTCCTCACTAGGGGAAAGGTGGTGATGTCAGAGCAGGAGGTCGGCCGCCTCGCCTCCTGCTGTGACATCACCACTTATACCCACCCTGCTCCATGTTAACCATGGAGCAGGGCGGGGAAAGGCGGTGATGTCACTGCAGGGGGTGGGGCAATGCAGCCAGAACTGCACCCCTTGCTCTGTGTTAAGCTGCAGGCAAGGGAGACAATGATTGGCATCAGGGAGGTGGCGGTGGGCGGATTAAACATACAGGGGTGTTGAAACTGCCATTCGGCTCCAGCCACAAGCCACCTCCTATTTGGCTCTGCTATGTAAGTTTTCAAAGTGTATTATCTCTGGGTACAGGGGGGTTCAAGGGCTGGGGGACCCCTTGCCTGGATGCAGCAGACATGCTGCATTCAGTGCTGTAATTAGATCACCATGTGTGGTTGGTGACTGGTCCTCTTTAACATTAAGAAAATAGTGTGTTCTCTAATTTTGATCTCTAGTATATATGTGCCTGCTATATGGTAGGGAAATGTTTTACCTCACAAACAGAATGCGCTATTATCCTGTGCTGTAATGTCTTTATCTCTTACTTCCTCCCCGTACCAGGAGATGTGGTACAGTCAGACACAGCCATTACACAGTACATAGCAGAGACACATATATAAGATTGTCAGCACAGGAAGGAACATTTAATAAAAAAAAAAAAAAATACATCCAATTGTGGAAATTAATATTATTCTAAGGTTTGATTAAAACAAGCTTTAAACTTTTTTCATGGGAAAACCCTTTTTAACTGAGGCAAGTGAGGCCTGCAAATCTTTGGATGTTGTTGTGGGGTCTCTTGTGACCCCTTTGAGTTGTTGCTGCGAACTAGGGTTAATTTTGGTCGGCCAGCCACTCCTGGGAAGGTTCACCACTGTTCCAGCCATTTGTGGATCATGTATCTGTGGTGCCAAAGCTTTGGAAATTGCTTTGGAATCTTTTACAGATTACAGATCTCAATTAACGTACTTTATTTCTCATTTGTTCTTGAATTTTTGTGGATTGCGGCATGTTTAGCTTTTTTTTTTTTTTAGCATCTTTTGGTCTACTTCACTTTGTCAGACAGGTCCCAATTAAGAGATTGCTTGATTGAGAACAGGTGTGAAGTAATCAGGCCTTTGTGTGACTTGGGAACTTGAACTCTGCTTCCCAAAAATGTGATAATCTACAGTTAATTTCTTTCAAGGATAGAGAAGGTAAAGGGGGATTTACACGTTGCAATATCGGAGTCCGATTTCAATGAAAAGTCACGTGGTTCGATCGTTGGAGCCGATATCGTTCCTGTGTTGTATGGTGTGAACGTCCAATAGGATGCAGGAACGATGTCAATGTGATATCGGGGATTGAATGAGCGTGCTATTCAATCCTCCGATATTGAATGGAGATTGGAGCCGGATCGTGCTGTGTGACAGCCCAACTACGATGCGATGTTCAACGTCACCCATTCACTCCCATGTTAAATGGTCGCTCCTGGGTTGGGGGGCGTAGACATCGTACGGACGTTGTATCCCGATATCGCAGCGTGTAAACCTCCGATGCGATGCGGGAGAAACGTGCACTAAATGCGCGCTCCCGCGCCATTGAGTTGCGATATCGCAACGATATTGAAACGTGTAAACCCACCTTAATCCCTTTTTTTACACAGGGCCCTGTAGATTTGGATTTCTTTTCCCAATAAAGATCTTCATTTATAAACTGCACTTTGTGTTTACTTGTGTTGTCTTTGTCTGAGGGCCACTTTACACACACCAACTTCTGTGTCCAACTTCTGAACAGATCTCTGGTTGCAGTGAAATCATGGACACATTATTACATTTGTACACAGCCACAAAATGGAACAATGTGTCCATGATTTCACTGCAACCAGAGATCTGTTCAGAAGTTGGACACAGAAGTTGGTGTGTGTAAAGTGGCCCTAAATCTAAATTTGTTTTGGTTGAGTGCACTCATTCATATGTGACAAACCTGAATAAGAAATTGGGAAGGGGGCAAACACTTTTTCACACTGCTGTATTTATATTCGAGCACATACATTGTAGTGCACCTACCTGGTTCTCTATGTATATGCACAGCATTTTTCCATAGTGTACATACCTGAAAGTTTGGAGGCCTTCTTCCATGTTAATATTTGTACATATTCTGTATTGTGCTCACATTTTTCTTTTTCTTTTTTTTTTTTTAAACTTTTTTGTTACCGTATATAATAGAGTATAAGCCGAGTTTTTCAGCACTCGAGTCAGTATACGGCTGAGTGTGGGGGGTGGCGGTGTCTGGGGGCTGGAGGAGGCAAGGGGAGGCTGTAATATGAGCGGCCGGTCACGTGGGGCCGCTTATTAGTGGAATGCAATATGCACTGCATCCCCCTGTCCATCAGCGACAGGAGCAGCGGTGCATATTACATTGCGCTCCCCTCCCCCAGTGGTATATACTGGCTCCCCCGCTCTCCCCCCCCCCCCCCTCCCCCCAGTGGTATACAGGCCCCCGGTTGCTGCCGCACACCTGTTAAAGAATAGCTTTCATACTTACCCTCCTCGCTGTTACCGCACGCCCTCTGGTCTCCTTCCTGCTTGTACCAGGCCGGCGCAGCCGCAATGACGTCATTGCTTCTGCGCGGTCACATGACGCCAGGTAGAAGAAGAGGACGCGTGGTGACAGCGAGGAGGGTAAGTATGAAAGCTATTTTTTTTTTTTTTTTACAGGTGTGCGGCAGCAACCGGGGGCCTGTATACCACTGGGGAAGGGAGCGGGGGCCCTGTATGTACCACTGGAGGGGGGAGTGGGGGGCCTGTATATACCACTGGGGGGGGCCTGTATATACCACTGGGGGGGCCTGTATATACCACTGGGGGGGCCTGTATATACCACTGGGGGGGGCCTGTATATACCACTGGGGGGGCCTGTATATACCACTGGGGGGGGCCTGTATATACCACTGGGGGGGGCCTGTATATACCGCGGGGGGGGGGGCCTGTATATACCGCGGGGGGGGCCCTGTATATACCGCTGGGGGGGGGCCCTGTATATACCGCTGGGGGGGGCCCTGTATATACCACTGTGGGGGGCCCTGTATATACCACTGTGGGGGGCCCTGTATATACCACTGTGGGGGGCCCTGTATATACCACTGTGGGGGGCCCTGTATATACCACTGTGGGGGGCCCTGTATATACCACTGTGGGGGGCCCTGTATATACCACTGGGGGGGGCCTGTATATACCGCGGGGGGGGGGGGCTGTATATACCACTGATGGGGGCCCTGTATATACCACTGATGGGGGGCCTGTATATACCACTGATGGGGGGCCTGTATATACCACTCATGGGGGCTGTAACCTCTGATGGGGGGCCTGTATATACCACTAATGGCGGGCCTGTATATACCACTGAGGGGGGCCTGTATATACCACTGAAGGGGGCCTGTATTCCACTGATGGGGGTTGTAACCTCTGATGGGGAAGAACTGTATACCAGTGATGGAGGTCCTATATTCCAGTGATGGGGGATTATATACCAGTAATGGGGGGCCATTTATCATGATGAGAGTAAGCTTCATTTTTCCCCCTAGGCTTTATACTCTAATCAATAAGTTTCCCTAGTTTTGGAGGGTAAAATTAGGGGCCTCGGCTTATACTCGGGTCAGCTTATACTCTAATATATACAGGTATATGGTATGTCTTTGATTATATATGAACTGTACGCATTGTCTAATGCTCGTGCACTCATTCTATGAACTGGTTGGTCATATTTTTTTTTTTTTTTTTTCCTGTTCGTTACTTTGTATGTGGAAAAGGCTGTTTTGCACAGCAAAGTAAGCAGATCCGGAGCATCAAAGAACCTCCCGATCATGTAATTGGGTCCCCATGGGCCGCTATGTTTGTGCTTTTGTATTTCTTTTCTTGCTGGTTGCGGTGTGCGTTATTTTTATTCCTTTCATGCACCTATAGAAACATCTGCTGATCGTCTGCAGTACTGAAACCTTGATCCTATTGAAACGCTATAAAGATGTTCTAGTTGTGGTGGAGTCATTGTACAGTGCCTACAAGTAGTATTCAACCCCCTGCAGATTTAGGTGGCTTGATAAGATGCAAATAAGTTAGAGCCTTCAAACTGCAAACGAGAGTAGGATTTATTAACAGAAGCATAAATCTTACAAACCAAAAAGTTATGATGCTCAGTTGAATTTTAATAAATTTTAAACATAAAAGTGTGGGTCAATTATTATTCAACCCCTCAAACCACCAGCATTCTGTTTGGTCCCCCTAAAGTATTAAGAAGTAGTTCAGGCACAAAGAACAATGAGCTTCACATGTGTGGATTCATTATCTCTTTTGCCAGCCTTTTCTGACTATTTAAGACCCTCCCCAAACTTGTGAACAGCACTCATACATGGTCAACATGGGAAAGACAAAGGAGCATTCCAAGGCCATCAGAGACAAGATCGTGGAGGGTCACAAGGCTGGCAAGGGGTACAAAACCCTTTCCAAGGAGTTGGGCCTACCTGTCTCCACTGTTGGAGCATCATCCGGAAGTGGAAGGCTTATGGAACTACTGTTAGCCTTCCACGGCCTGGACAGCCTTTGAAAGTTTCCTCCCGTGCCGAGGCCAGGCTTGTCCGAAGAGTAAAGGCTAACCCAAGGACAACAAGGAAGGAGCTCCGGGAAGATCTCATGGCAGTGGGGACATTGGTTTCAGTCAATACCATAAGTAACGTACTCCACCGCAATGGTCTCCGTTCCATACGAGCCCGTAAGGTACCTTTACTTTCAAAGCGTCATGTCAAGGCTCGTCTACAGTTTGCTCATGATCACTTGGAGGACTCTGAGACAGACTGGTTCAAGGTTCTATGGTCTGATGATGAGACCAAGATCGAGATCTTTGGTGCCAACCACACACGTGACGTTTGGAGACTGGATGGCACTGCATACGACCCCAAGAATACCATCCCTACAGTCAAGCATGGTGGTGGCAGCATCATGCTGTGGGGCTGTTTCTCAGCCAAGGGGCCTGGTCATTTGGTCCGCATCCATGGGAAGATGGATAGCACGGCCTACCTGGAGATTTTGGCCAAGAACCTCCGCTCCTCCATCAAGGATCTTAAGATGGGTTGTAATTTCATCTTCCAACAAGACAACGACCCAAAACACACAGCCAAGAAAACCAAGGCCTGGTTCAAGAGGGAAAAAATCAAGGTGATGGAGTGGCCTAGTCAGTCTCCTGACCTTAACCCAATTGAAAACTTGTGGAAGGAGCTCAAGATTAAAGTCCACATGAGACACCCAAAGAACCTAGATAACTTGGAGAAGATCTGCATGGAGGAGTGGGCCAAGATAACTCCAGAGACCTGTGCCGGCCTGATCAGGTCTTATAAAAGACGATTATTAGCTGTAATTGCAAACAAGGGTTATTCCACAAAATATTAAACTTGGGGGTTGAATAATAATTGACCCACACTTTTATGTTTAAAATTTATTAAAATTCAACTGAGCAACATAACTTTTTGGTTTGTAAGATTTATGCTTCTGTTAATCAATCCTACTCTCGTTTGCAGTTTGAAGGCTCTAACTTATTTGCATCTTATCAAACCACCTAAATCTGCAGGGGGTTGAATACTACTTGTAGGCACTGTATGTATGTACATGGTTGTGGGAGAGCTGTCAGGAGTCTGTAACCAGTGGAGGCTCATCAGTATTCTCATGGTGTTTTATGAATGTTGTACTCCAGTGCAAGTTTATGTAACAGTTGTGTTTTAAAGAAAATTTGTCAGTAGGATCAACCCTCCTACATCGTTTATATGGGCATGTAGGACATATGAAGCTGAATAAAATGATACATTGATATCTGCAATCTGATGCCTTATTCCAAAGAAATACAATTTTTTTCTTCAATGCACTTGAGCAGGGCTGAACCCAGATCTTCCAGAGACTCTGCCTTTAGAGCTTATATTAAATGAAAGGAGACATTACTAGTGTAAGACATGTAATGACTGACAGTTATATTCACAACTAGAAATAGGCCCAATGCTATTGCTTCGGGAGGGCAGTCTGTGCCTGTCTCCCCTTGTGCGCACTCTCCTCTCCCGGTGTGCGCACTCTCCTCTCCCGGTGTGCGCACTCTCCTCTCCCGGTGTGCGCACTCTCCTCTCCCGGTGTGCGCACTCTCCTCTCCCGGTGTGCGCACTCTCCTCTCCCGGTGTGCGCACTCTCCTCTCCCGGTGTGCGCACTCTCCTCTCCCGGTGTGCGCACTCTCCTCTCCCGGTGTGCGCACTCTCCTCTCCCGGTGTGCGCACTCTCCTCTCCCGGTGTGCGCACTCTCCTCTCCCGGTGTTATGTAAATTCCGTGGCACAGCTGATTGGTCGCCCACCGGTCGGTACATGACCAATCGCATCAGCTGCTAGCGGTATTGAAATCTCCCACCAATACTGCTGAGGTGCACGGTATTGGCTGGAGATTTAAACACCGCTCAGCTGATTGGTTGCACTGCCTGGCGTTCGACCGGTCAGCTGAGCAGCGCGGTATTGGCGGTCTGATTTTAAAGCTGTCCGCAGTGACGTGTATTTCACTTGTGGCCACGAACTGCGCCTGCGCAAGTACCAGTGCCGCGATGCATTCTGGGATAGGGTTACATCGCCCACTGACAATTATGTATGTAGATGTATGTAGATCAGCAGAACTGATCTTTGTCTCTTTTAAAACATATTGATTATCCCCTTTCTGCCTATGCACAGTGTACACAGAAGGCTGCCAAACAGTGGTGTGGGTGGGGTTATACAGAGCCGAGCATTCACAGAACTGCTAGATCTGCAGCAGCTAAGATTTTAATGAAAACTGTAGAAAGCCGCCCATTCAGGCTATGTGCTGATGCTGAGTATTTGCTTGCAGATTTTCCTGCATCAAATTTGCACCTTGTGCCAGAAAAATGCACCAAAAACGCAATGTGGAATCTGTGCATTTTCTGGTGGAATAGTGTGCAGTTGTACCCAAGGATTACGTAATGCATTTTAAGGCTGGGAGGGCTGGAAAATAGCTGAAAAATACGCTGTTAGAATTTGCATACTGTAGATTTTTCCGCAGCAAAATCCGCACCTTTGCTGCAGCAGGAAAATATGCAGCATGGGCACAACTTCAGAATTCCCATAGACCTTACCTGGACTTTGTAGGCTTGAGGATTTTACACAAATCTGCAACTTTTCCACTGCAAAATCCACAGCGTGGGCACAAGCCCTCAGTGATTCATTGCTGGGATCTGGGCCTCTGTCCCTACTTTATGCTGCTCCTAGATGGGGTCGCATAAACCTGCTGACAGATTCCCTTTTACTCATCATGGTCGGGGGCTAGTATTGTTTGACATTGTTCCACATGCAGCTCAAGGAAATTCACAAGATCCTTGCCGATTTACTGCGACTGGAATGAACGGTAGTCATTCTAATTGTGCCCAGGATGACCGCATTTGAGTATTGTTAGTGACAGCTGGACCAGTGACCATCACTTTCTCTAAGTATCAAAGTGAGCACAAGATCAGGGCCCTGCAAATATTTTGCTCAACTTTAGTTGTAACATTGCGCATATAACATAGGGACTGAAACATCAATGTGTTCCACTAGTTCTACAACACATAGCATTAATGAGAACCTGTCCCCTCATTCTACCCCTCTCTGCTATCACTAGCTGTCCCTGCACCTTCCTAGCTGATCCCTAACCATTATTGCCTCACATAAAAGGGCCCTTTAAAGATTAAGAAAAGGACTTCTATACTTGCATATAGTCTGGATCCATAGTCTGCAGTGGGCGGGCTCCATTCCTCCTCCTCGGTTGCTTGCAGCACACCCCACTGGGCGTCATCGTTCCTTCTTCTGTTCATGTCTCCATTTGAAAATTCATGCCTCTTCTGATGTATATGCTCCGGCCGGAACGTCCTATCCGGCTGGTGAATTGTGGTGGCTGCTCACGTGGTACGGCCCGGTTTTGGCGCATGCACAGTGTGCATATTGAAGCCGGCCCATACCACGTGACCAGCCCCCACAACTCACCAGCCGGATAGGACGTTCCGGCTGGAGCATATACATCAGAAGAGGCATGAATTTTCAAATGGAGACATGAACAGAAGAAGGAATGATGACGCCCAGGGGGGTGTGCTGCAAGCGAGGAGGAGGAATGGAGTCCCGGAGCCCACCCACTGCAGACTGTCTTATATTAAGCCTCTGTTGTTGTTTATTTAAACTGAGTGTTTGTTTTATTACTAGGACATTATTGCTGTGACTAGCTGCCTCTGCCACATTGTCCAACTCCACCCCCTCTTGTGATTAGCAGCTCACTGTCTATAGAAATGTACATACAGAGCCTAGTGTGGGCAGCTTGATCATGCTGCTCTGAGATGAGGTACCAAAAACATACTGACAGATTCCCTATAAGGTGGCAACTATCTGTTTTTGTTTTGTTCCTGATGATGTATTTGGATTTTTTTCTTCATTCTTTTATCCTAAAAATAGCATATAGAGGTTCATCAGAAAATCACTTTCTTGTTTTAAATTGCATTTTTATTATAAATGTGTCTTTTTATTTTATCTTTTTTTTTCCCCTCATATCGTTGCGACTATTAAAAAAATAAATACAAGAATAATTTAGAAATCTGCGATTTTTCACACTGACCACTAAAGCTAATTAACTCAGCAGTAAAGCCAGGGGTCTGGCACCATAGACTCGGCGGTGCACCATACCTCAATCCAAAGAGTAATTAAAAAGGTGACACTCGCCAATTGATAAAACATTTCATTCACAAAATAAAATAATGCAGGTGGGGGATGCGGGAGACTTCCAGAGATTGACAGACATTTCGATCGAAGTAACGCTTCGAGTTCTGATGCACGTCCTGTTGAAGCACAAAAAGGCCGACATTGTCCGGACGTCTCATGCATCGTCCACCTGCGTTATGTTATTATGTGGATGAAATGAAGTGCAAGGCTGTGTTCACACAGTGCAATTTTGTATAGTCTGCTTTGGAAACCTGTACATGTTTTAGCTGTGTTTTGAAAAGAATGTACATGTCAGTTCTGGGAGGGGAGGCGGCTGCACGCAAGAGAGGGAGGGAGGAGCGGACGGACGCAGGGAGAGAGGGAGGCGGACGGACGCAGGGAGAGAGGGAGGCGGACGGCCGCAGGGAGAGAGGGAGGCGGACGGCCGCAGGGAGAGAGGGAGGCGGACGGCCCGCAGGGAGAGAGGGAGGCGGACGGCCGCAGGGAGAGAGGGAGGCGGACGGCCGCAGGGAGAGAGGGAGGCGGACGGCCGCAGGGAGGGAGGGAGGCGGACGGCCGCAGGGAGGGAGGGAGGCGGACGGCCGCAGGGAGGGAGGGAGGCGGACGGCCGCAGGGAGGGAGGGAGGCGGACGGCCGCAGGGAGGGAGGGAGGCGGACGGCCGCAGGGAGGGGAGGAGGCGGACGGCCGCAGGGAGGGAGGGAGGCGGACGGCCGCAGGAGAGGGAGGGAGGCGGACGGCCGCAGGGAGGGAGGGAGGCGGACGGCCGCAGGGAGGGAGGGAGGCGGACGGCCGCAGGGAGGGAGGGAGGCGGACGGCCGCAGGGAGGGAGGGAGGCGGACGGCCGCAGGGAGGGAGGGAGGCGGACGGCCGCAGGGAGGGAGGGAGGCGGACGGCCGCAGGGAGGGAGGGAGGCGGACGGCCGCAGGGAGGGAGGGAGGCGGACGGCCGCAGGGAGGGAGGGAGGGCGGGACGGCCCGCAGGGAGGGAGGGAGGCGGACGGCCGCAGGGAGGGAGGGAGGCGGACGGCCGCAGGGAGGGAGGGAGGGCGGAAGCGAGCCGCAGGGAGGGAGGGAGGCGGACGGCCGCAGGGAGGGAGGGAAGAAGGTGAACGGAGAGAGGGATACGGACGAACGCAGGGAGGGAGAGAGGGAGGGAGGCGGACGGACGGACGAACAAACTCAGGGAAAGAGGGAGGGAGGCGGACGGACGGACGAACAAACTCAGGGAGAGAGGGAGGCGGATGGACGAATGCAGGGAGGGAGAGGGAGGCGGACGGACAAGCGGAGGGAGAGAGGGAGGCGGACGGACGAACGCAGGGAGGGAGGCAGACGGACGGACGGCCGCAGGGAGGGAGGGAGGCGGACGGCGCGCAGGGAGGGAGGGAGGCGGACGGCCGCAGGGAGGGAGGGAGGCGGACGGCCGCAGGGAGGGAGGGAGGCGGACGGCCGCAGGGAGGGAGGGAGGCGGACGGCCGCAGGGAGGGAGGGAAGAAGGTGAACGGAGAGAGGGATACGGACGAACGCAGGGAGGGAGAGAGGGAGGGAGGCGGACGGACGGACGAACAAACTCAGGGAGAGAGGGAGGGAGGCGGACGGACGGACGAACAAACTCAGGGAGAGAGGGAGGCGGATGGACGAATGCAGGGAGGGAGAGGGAGGCGGACGGACAAGCGGAGGGAGAGAGGGAGGCGGACGGACGAACGCAGGGAGGGAGGGAGACGGACGGACGAACGCCAGGGAGGGAGGGAGACGGACGGACGGACGAACGCAGGGAGGGAGGGAGAGAGGGAGGCGGACGGACGGACGAACGCAGGGAGGGAGGGAGAGAGGGAGGCGGACGGACGGACGAACGCAGGGAGGGAGGGAGAGAGGGAGGCGGACGGACGGACGAACGCAGGGAGGGAGGGAGAGAGGGAGGCGGACGGACGGACGAACGCAGGGAGGGAGGGAGAGAGGGAGGCGGACGGACGGACGAACGCAGGGAGGGAGGGAGAGAGGGAGGCGGACGGACGGACGAACGCAGGGAGGGAGGGAGAGAGGGAGGCGGACGGACGAACGCAGGGAGGGAGGGAGAGAGGGAGGCGGACGGACGCAGGGAGGGAGAGAGGGAGGCGGGCGGACGGACGAACGCAGGGAGGGAGAGAGGGAGGCGGGCGGACGGACGAACGCAGGGAGGGAGAGAGGGAGGCGGGCGGACGGACGAACGCAGGGAGGGAGAGAGGGAGGCGGACGGACGGACGCAGGGAGGAAGGGAGAGAGATGCATACATAATCTTTGACAAACCACAGGAAACCTCCTGCCAGGGAAATTGTTTACAAATAGTATCTTCCCCATTTGTAGTGCAGAAAGAGCACTATGTGAACAGTCTTGTATTGATTGGTGAGTGCCACCATTTCAATTATTGTTTGGATTGAATTTAATATTTAACTTACACTTCCTGTTCTATACAAATTACTTTTCGTAAGTCTCATTATCTTAATAGACATTATTCTAATGACAGCTAACAACTCTATTGATACTGGAGATAATGCAGGATTCTCCCTTTAAAGAGAGAGTCACAGCTGTCCTCCCTTCATGATGACTTTTAAAGTACTAAGTACTTCTATACAAACTAATAGAGACAAAGCTGATCTGCTGTATGCTATTGTGGCAACTGAAAAGTGTGAGTTTAATATCTGACCTAGTGGCCATGCAAAGATTGCAATTTTTTTTTCTTGTAGTTAAGCAATTTTTTTTCTTTTTTTTTTCTTTTCTTTTTTTTATAACTTTCCATATCACTATTTATTTTTTAAACATTAACAAAAGCCTGAGTGAAGGAAATGATCCATTGTTTCAAAGGGGTCACTATCTGCTCACTTCTGCATTGGATTGTGGTGTCTGATATTACAGCCCTACCTACCTACCTTGAAAGACTTATGCATAATCGGCATGTGTCGGTGGCGTTATATAAGGGGGGGGGGTTATAATGTCATTTTATTTGTTCTGCTCACCTCAGTGCAGTAGAGAGCAGTGGTTGACTGCCGATTTAATGAATGACCAACAATGAATAGCGGTAACGTCGGTGTCCTCAGCAGCATCCTCAGATTTTCTCTACTTTGCAGATTTTTATTCCACGATTGAGCGTTTTGTAACCCAGCCGTTTCCTACAGAAGCGACAGTAGAGTCATCAGTAAGATTCATGACTCTCACTGAAATTATAGGCTGCCTGCTAAAAATAACAGGCCAGAAAGTGGCTGCCGCCTGCCCTGCACATGACTGCTGTGCTGTCACTGAGGTGGCCTTTACCCTCACGTCTGCACTGATATTTTGCATTTTAGCTGTTTTGTTTTTTATATTCCATACAATATGGTAAGGAGTTAAAGAAACAGTAAATAAAATCGAGGTTGCTAGTGTTCAGCTCTGGATAGAAGACCTGGATATACTCATCAGCCATGTAATACTGACAATGCAGCCTCTGGACAAAAATACAGACCGGAATCAAATTGCACCGTGCGCTCTTAACCCTGCTGTTGTTTTGTTCTAGTGTTTGGTATCGAACCCCAACTGCCCCTCTACCATTCTCCAACTGTCTCTAGCGTAATTCAGATGGATGATCTCTCCTGGTTCTCTGGAGAGGAAATGATGACTGTTGTTAGAATTTTATGGATGTGTAGTTAGTCTAGATGGGGATGAGCAGCTCCCCCCCCCGCCTCGCTCCGTATTAATAACGTCTACCTTTGGTCAAGCTGACCGTGCATGTTAATGGGTAATCCAGTAGAAGAGCCTGGTGACCGGTTTCTTGCATAGTCTTCTAATACAGATTTTGCAATTTTTTTTTTTTTTCATTTGCTGATTCTGAGGCGCATATTTTTTTTTTTTTTTTTTTTTTTTTTGGTGGGGAAGGGGGTGCTCGATTTCTTGTATGTTATTTACATGAGTTAATGATAAGTATTGGATGCAAATAGGAAATAAATTTCATCAAGGCTAAAGTATTTAAATTACCAACTTAAAAAGGATATAAAATCAGAATCTTTATTCAAATTCTTTAAAGAGGACCTGTCACCTCCTTTCCCTTTCCCCTCCCTGCTGCATGGCAATCTAAATGCAGCACTGAATGCAGCATGTCTGCTGCATTCAGGGAAGGGGTCCCCCATGTGTCTGCGTGCTGTGTACCCCGAGATATAGCCTTAGGCAAACTCACTGTTGAAAGTCAGGAGGGCATTCCCTGGTGAAGGAGTCAGCTTGATTCACATGGGCCATTCCCGGCTCCTGCTGTGCTGGCTCTGCCATCCTCCTCTCTGTCACTCATCTTGCCACACACAGCATGCTAACCATTTCTCCTAACATCCCCTCTAGATTCCTGCCCTGCTGTCTGAACAAAGCATAAACAGCACAGCAGGCAGAGGGGGAGGGAATGGCCCCCGTGAATCAAGCTGACTCCTGCACCAGGGAATGCCTTACTGACTTTTAACAGTGAGTTTGCCTAAGGCTATATCTCTGGGTACACCGCGCACAGACACATGGGGGACCCCTTCCCTGAACAAAAACTACTAGAAAAAAAGCAGCATCAGAAAACTTACCATCCATGCCAAAAACAGAAACCAAATGCACTTACAGGACGCAGTCAGAGCCCTTCCCTGAATGCAGCAGACATGCTGCATTCAGTGCTGCATTTAGATTGTCATGCAGCAGGGGGTGACGGGTCCTCTTTAAGAGGTCTAGAGGACCAGATGCATAAACAAACATGGACAAGTAATGGGTTGCAACTTAAACAGATCACCTATTTTCTCCCTAAAACTGTCTCTAACTTGCAATGCAGGTTTAACACCCTAAAGTTTCTTGGTGCCCCCACTCCACGTAGACACTCCCTGGGTCTTACCCTAGCGAGAGAACAAGGTGAATCAAAAGTTGTTATATTGCAGGGAGAAAGACACTCCAGAGGCAGGACTTAACTCATGATGCAGTCCAGAGTAAGTTGTCCATCTGGGGTGCCTGTGTACAATGATGTGGTTGCGGGCCCTAGAAGTTTAGATGAGTTCCCCATGCTTGACGTGTTTTGCTTTGTCTAATTGTGCAAAGCTCATCAGAAGAAGGAGATTTTTTTGTACAGATTTGCCTTTAGACAAAAAAGATTGATAACACAACCCTGCAAAATTGAATTTTTTGAAAAATACAAGAGAAGTTTTCACAGATTTTAATGTAATTTGGTGTGCTGATTACGAAAATCACCTCCATTTTTTTCGACAGAATTCCTTTTTAAATAGGATTTTAGCAAAAATATTGATCTTGATTTTACAAAAAATCCTTATGTGATGGAAGAAAATGGAGGTCATTTTCGTAATCGGCACACCAAATTACATAAAAATCAGTGAAAACTTCTCTTGTATTTTTTTTCATCGCAAGCCTAGAGCTCATTTAATACTGATCAGTAATTTCTCTACAAAGGTAAACCACTTATTCATTAGTTTCCTAAGGAGAAATTATAACGATAGATGCATATGCCAAGAATAACCACCATAAAAAGGTCTAAACGGCTGTGCAGTGTAAGCAGATCACATGTGTTAATATTCATATTCAAAGAAAATATACCTTGTCACATTTTTCTCAATGGAAAATGTTTCAAATTGCCTCAGGAGGTTTCATCAAAAATGGGTACACGTCCAGGAAATATGAACTATAGAAGGTCAAAAGAGCAGTATACCTATATTGCTCTTTTGACCATCTATAGTTAATATTACACTGTGCTTACCCTGCACACTTTTAAAGAATTTGAATAAAGATTCTGATTTTATATCCTTTTTTAAGTTGGTAATTTAAATACTTTAGCTATGTTATTAACATGAACCTCACAGGTCCCCCGTGGCCTCCACCCTGTGTTTATTCCCATGTTACACCCTACCTATCAGGTCCTCCAGCTCTCTGCACACATGCAGGTGATGCTCATTATATTATGGTGGTGTGCGGTGAAGCCGGGGAGCGAGCACTCAGCTTCACTGAGCACGGACAGGAAATTATGGAAGATCTGTGCCACTTGTAGAGATCCGTGGGTGATGCAGGCTACAGGCTTGCTTACATGGTGTGGTAACATGTTTAGTAGGAAGACCAGAAACCAAGTCCACACTAATCTGAAACTAATTGGCATTAATATTCTTTACTGCCGCACACTGCAATCACTATACTGTACAAAGGGCTTGTTAGGCAGGGTGGTAACATAACAGTAAACACATGGTGGTAGTTTACCGCCAATCTATTCGTTCTGATGGGCTTCCGGATAAAGCCAAGTGTAGCGCTGTGGTTTCATAAGTTATAATGGCGCACAGGGCAAGTGTTTGCACCGCCCTTGTATTCTACAGGAAATGAAAGCTCCCTGTTCTCCCCATGAGTGCAGGTCCAAGTGGTTGGACACCCACCAATCCACAAGTTATAACCAATTCCATGGATAGTTGCTGCAAAAGATGATAAAAAAAAAAAAAAACACAGTGCCCCCTAGTGCAATAACCCCAATAAAAGGTGGAGATGTAGGTAGATTAGTAGGGAATGCACTCGCCTTCTGCAGTGGTGAAAGTGCAGGCACTACTGTGGTAAAAGCTTATAGAATTACAGTATGATCTGTCAGCAATGGTGAACACATAATACCGAATGATACACAACAATGTAGAAAAATGCAGGACACAGGTGTTGCTAATAGTTACCATTCAAAGAGTAGATATATTGTCATGGTTCCTCTATTGGTAAGATATTTAGGCTATGCGTTTCAATACCGAATAGGTATCTTCATCAGGCCAAATATTATACCTATTCTGCATCAAAATGTGAAGCCTGAATATCTACCTAATAAAGGAGCCTTGACGAGATCATCTATTCTTTGGACGATCATGATCAGCAGCCCCCAAGTCCTACTTTTTATTTCTTCTATAT